>BOPP01000001.1:18075011-18086327 GCA_017312745.1 Gryllus bimaculatus
TGGACTTTAAAAAACCTTTTTTTTCGGTAATCTGCGGGACTGCACACTGCTGGTAGTCCGCTGAAATCTCGGAAATGATTTCCCACCTCAGCACCACTACACTTACTTTGGTCAATGTGCACCACTTCTATTCAGTCAGTCCATCTCGCGCCTCAACTTCCTCAATTCGTGGCTTTACAAGTAGTTCTCTGGCTTCTCCGTTGGAAGATGTAAACATGTTACACTCTCCAACTACAACGGATTAAAAAAGTTTATCTTACTTTTGCGGGGGCGATCACTTGGTCTTCTCTATTCTTCAGACTGCGCAGACAGATTTTCGGAGCTGTTACTACCTGCAAGAAAAATCGCGCACTGCACGATAGAATAGTTTCAGTGGAAGGTGAGTTTACATTCGAAAAAGATTGGGAGACTGCAACGAACGAATTTAGACAGGAACATTGCTGCTCTGCACATACGACGCAAGAAATGCTACGATCTTAAGAAAATATTCATAAAGGTACTACTCTATAATATTTGCAACAAGAAACAGTACAGTACAGAGCCAACATAAAGCTACTACTTCCCTGTATCAGTAAAACGTTCCTCAGTGAAGGCTCGAGTAATGTGTACGGGTCGCGGGAAGCGTCTTCTGCTCTGAATGCTCCCTGGAGAATGGATTGTTATTCCCTCTGGCGTGTCTCATAATACATTTGTCTCTCACCTGTCTCCGTATACTGACACCCTTTGATTCTAGCCGTGGCCCGCGTGCATCCATATCACCCGCCAACCCTGATATACTGAATGGTTACCCTCTCGCCATCGTTAAACACACAACAGTTTCCTACGGAAAACGGACGTAGAACACTCCAAGAACCTACATCAAACCACACTTCCTGCACAATCACTCGGATATCCGCAGCGCGATTTGTCTCCGCTCTCCCACCGTCCCGCCCGCTCCTGCCCCACACGGAGACGCTAGCGGATCTGTCCGGCTTTCCCCACAGACTGTTTTCATTCCCTCGTATCCGGGGTAGTTTAATAATGTTTAAAAGTTATAAATTGCGAGCTATATATTTTACATTAAATAAGCATAATTTAATTTAGGAATTGTCAAAAATCGTCTCCTATTACGGTGGATGTCGAAGTCTGTCAGTACTTCACAAAAGAAGTGCACGACTGAAATTTATTATTAATTACGCCATCAGACTCTTTATTTCTTCTCGCTCTCTCCTCGTTCCCCTCCTCGCCCTCCTCCTCGCCTCTCCTGTCGCCCTCTCTCGCCTCTCCTGCGTTCTCCTCCCGTTTCTCCTCGTTTCCTCCGGCAATCGCTCTCTCTCCTCGTTCTCTCCCTCGTTCTCTCCTCGTTCTCTCCTCGTTCTTCTCTCGTTCTCCTCGTTCTCCGGTCGCTTACGTTTCCAAAAAGTCCTCAATCACCATCCTCGTTTCTTTCTTCTCCTCGTTTCTCGGTGTTCTTCAGGAGAGGTATCAATGCATTTCACAGTCCACTCTCCGGGACCACGGCAATTGACCGGCAACGCCTTCGCCCTCTCTACTTCTCGGTACTCCGCTGAAGATCTGGATAGGCCTAAGGTGCCGGAATTGAAAGAAGAGGGAGTGCTGGGTTTATTAGCCACTATCAATTATGTTCCCTCTATTAACGGGATGTGGCAGGTTTACGGTTCACAAAATCATATTGGAGTATACATCGCACCTCGCAAAGGCACGGAACCAGAACATTTTTATCCAGTTCGACCTACTCTGAATTCTTGGAATGAATCACTACAATCAACTACCGCCATTAACCAATACACCCTATAACCCCTAACGACAACACGAACATTAAGACACCTTACGTACGACGCCCTCTCGTTGAGCGCTGGGCCTAAAACATTTTTTCATTCAGGCCCTGACTGGTACGAGTTCGTATTTTCACTTTACCAGCACCAAAGCCGCACTATTTTTCTCTAAGTAAATAATAAGAAATGGCACTCACTACTACGGCAAATTAAAAATATAAAAATTGCTAGTTAAAACAACTCCAACGAAATACAACTGGACTTCACTTGGAAGCAACCATTGGCAGGATACCCCAGATCTGGAAGGATGTGCCCTCTACCTCAAGATGCAACGGTACAAACGCCCATACGCGTAATCATCTACGCCCTAATATCTCTCAACACTTGGGTCAGTGTCCATTATTTCAACACAACACGGTTTGAAATATATGGGACTCATATTTTTAAGAGAATATATTCACTTCTCCACTCGCCGTGTCGCAAGTACGAGGATCGCCCTTTAAGAAAATAGTTCTTGCCGCGCCAACATTTTCGAGAGCCGCTCGAGCAGCACCACGGGCGCATCACTCATGTTTATCACCCTGCGTGGCCCAAGCTCTACACTTTCCATTGGGATTTACGGCGCATTTCAACGCGCTAAACTGGGACAGTCGATTGCCCCCACAAGTCGACCTGCCTAAGGTCAGGGTCTACTAAGTTTAAGGGAGCCAATTACCACAATGTCCCCCTACTTAACTCTAAACGCCACACGTTTACCACTCAGGATACGTACCAATACAGTTTCGGCCGGTACGCATCGGTCCCTCCCGAATATGCTGAAGAAGATACCGCAGATCTAGAAAATTTTTATAAACGATAAAATATATCTCCACAGGTGTGCGATAATAGGAAGAATATAGTCGGGCATTGTGATGTTTACCCTAATTGCATAATACATCGCTAGACCAGAGTCACATCGCCTTCTCATACAACGAACGCGCTGGGACGAACCATCAAGTATAAAACCAAACACTCACAGTTTTTCTGCTCAGCCTCGAGGGCCGGATAGCCGTCCGGGGCGTTTTTTGCCCACTCCCGGCCAGTGTCGCCAGCGCGGCGCTCGTCTGACCAGGCCTACGGGCCACAGCGTAAACTCCGTCTGATATAATTTTCGGGGATTTCCGGGCCGGGAGTGGCAATAGCGCGGTTATTTTTTTTCAATTCTGCGGTGTCCTTGGGAGGTGCGTGAGCGACCTCGCGAGCTGTCCAAATCATGTCGCGGAGCCTGGCTGCCCGCACGGTTTGTTAACCAGTAGCGCCCTCCTCAGAAGTTATTTTTCGGCCGCAGTCTGAATGCTTCCTATTAAGGAGTGGGTGCTTATAAAGTGCGGACCCGCCTGTGTGACGGGCGCAATATGGGAACCTAGTGCGGCCCGTGAGCTCCTCATCATGGCCGCACAGGCAACGCTTTTGTGCTGTGCGCGGCCGTGTTTAAAGTGGCTATATACAGTCGCGTAACCACGCAGTTAGACTGACAGAGCCACGGTAAAGTGGCATAAACGGCTCCTAGCGGGAACCGTAGGAGCGGAAGCGAGGCCTCTCCGATGCACTCAACCATCGGCCGATCGGGTCAGGGGGCTCCTACCAACTTACCAGTCAGACCAAACCTCCCAACACAACAACCCCCCACCACCCACTAGCCTACTTGGGATACACCATGGAACACAAGGGTTGCGGCGATGCACTACTTCCCAACCAAACAGCCTCCTCCGCTCCGGCCTCCCCTCCGCGGGCTTTTTGTATGTGAGAACTAACTCATTAATACGGGAAGGGGCGTAAAAACGCCGGCCGAAGCCCGCATGATTGCCACCTGTCCTTTTCCCGCCTATTCCCCTCCCCCCACCCGCACGCCGCCCTCCCACGCCCCGGCCGCACCCTTTGTTCCGCGGCCTGCCTGCGCCGGTCATCGAGGCTTCGTTGCGCCTCACGGTCGCTAGGAGCGTAATTATGCCACTTACGGACTCAGCAACTCGCATTAGGCTTAATAGCGATAATAGAGCATTGAACATCGGCAGCGCGGCGGCCAGAGGGGCTCGGGCGGTCCCATTAGCCCGCCCGCCGGGCCGCACTTAAGCACCCCGTAATGAAGACTTCAGCGCCGGAAAAAATAACTTTGAGGGAGGGCGTACTTAAACAACCGGCGGGCAGCCAGCCCTCCGCTGATTTAGAGCAGCTCGCGGTCGCTCACGCCCTCCCCAACGGTCCAGATTGAAAAATACGCGCCTCCGCGCCGGACCCCGAAATCAGCGGAGATTACGCGGCCGCGAAACGCGGCGCTGGCGACACCTGGCGGGAGGGCAAAAACGCGCGGCGGATATCGCGCGGTTGAGCAAACGGGTGTTGGTTCTTCTAAGTGGTTCGTAACAATGCGTTCGTGTTGGATCGTGAATGGTCGCGATTGTGATTGCGGTAACCATCACCATTCCGCTTCTTTTTCATAATTATCAACCTGTTTTTTTTTCGTTTTATTGTTTCATCAGCATATTCGAGACGATGCGTACGCGAAACTCTATTGGCGAAACGTTAATGTGGTTATTAACTGGGGACAATTGTAATATAGCTCCTTCTCTAGTGACAGGAATAACGTGGGTTGAATGTCAGTTACGTTGAAATGCGATAAATTCAGGAAGTGTAGACTGCACACGGGTAATAACATGGGCGTCCGTGAGAGGGGTGGACGGAACATTTTCAAAGGAGTCCGTAGCCTCAGGCAGTAATATATTTCTCCCCTTAAATATATTCAATCCCTGATTTTAAACGTTTTTAACCTGACAATTTGGCGAATTGTTTTACGACATTTGAGGAAAGGGCTCTTCATCTGGTAATCCTGCAATGTTTCAGCATAAAGTCAGTTGTATTTCTTGATTGTATTATTAAAGTTATATTTTAATTCGCTTTGCATTTCTTATTTACTAGAAAAATATGGCTGGTGTAAGTAAAAAAAACTGATACAGAGGCCCTGAAATGAAAATTGTTTTAGGCAGCGCACGGGTGATAGTTTTATTGTTGCATGTGCGTAGGTGATTAAAGGTGTTTGAGTGCTCTTCAAGAATTTCACTAGGTCGACTGGATAAAATGTTTCTTTTACGTGCTTTGCGTGTACTCCATTATTTTGCGTACTGCACTCGTTGGGAACATAATTGTTGTAATAACCAGCATCCTATCTCCTTTTTCATCCAGTTCTGCATCGTCGTTGCCGTTATCGTCAGGATTATCATTATCTTTCTGAGAACCACCAGAAGAATGGACTAGAGACTTTTTTAAACCGAGTTTGCGGGAATAAAGGAGTCTGATGGCGGTAATTAATAATAAATTTCATCGTCTTCTTTTTGAAGTACTGACAGACTTCGACATCCACCCTGCTAATAGGAGACGATTCTTGACAATTCTAAATTAAATTATTGCTTATTTAATGTAAAAATATAGCTCCATATTTATAACTTTTAAACATTAATAACTACCCTGGAATTAACACGGGATAGAAAACAGCATCTGTGGGGAAAACCGACAGATCCGCTAGCGTCTCCGTGTGGCAGAGTGGGGCGGTGGGAGGCGGAGACAAATCGGATGCGCTGCGGATATCGAGTGATTGTACAGGAAGTGTTGGTTGATGTAGGTTTTGGATGTTCTACGTCCGTTTTCCGTAGGAACTGGTTGTGTGTTTAACGATGGGGTAACCATCAGATATCAGGTTGGGGTGATATGGATGCACGGCCGGCTAGAATCAAATGGGTTCAGTATAGGAGAAGGTGAGTAACAAATGTATTATGAGACACGCAGAAGGGAATAACAATCCATCTCCCAGCATTGAAGCAAAGACGCGTTCCGCACCCGTACACATTACCTCGAGCCTTCACTGAAGGAGACGTTTTACTGAAACACAGAGTTTATGTTGGCTCTGTAACTGTAATGTATTCTTTTTCACATATTATAGATAGTACCTTTATAATATTTTCTTAAAGATCCGATAAGCATTTCTTGCGTCGTATGTGCAGCACAATGTTCCTTCATTAAATCGTTTTGCTCTCCCAATCTTTTCGTATTAACTCACCTTCCACTGAAACTATTCGTATTCGTTCATCATTTTTCTTCATGTAGCAGCTCACGAATCTGTCTGCGCAGTCTAGATAAAAAAGTATCGCCCGCAAAAGTAAGATAACTTTTTTAATCTTTGTAGTATGGAGAGTGTAACATTTTACATCTTCCAACGGAGAAGCCAAGAACTACTTAGAAACCACATGAAGTTGCATGGACTCTGAATAAAAGTTACATTACAAAATAGTTATGTAATGCTGTGGAAAATCGATTTCGAGATTTCAACGGAAATACACGTTTGCAGGTCCCCAGATACCGAAAAAAGGTTTTTTTAAGATCCGACTGTCTGGTGTATGTGAACAACACTAGTGCCTAAACCATGCGGAGGAGTTTTTCCAAACTGACGAAACCCCTGTCCATTTGGCCTGAGTCGAAGCAGTGATTTTGCAAATCATTAGTTTTTGGGGGTACTTTAGGCCCCTGGGATATTTTTAAAATTTTCTCGAAAACGGCTCCAATTTTTTTTTAAATTTCTTGTAAGAACAAAGTAAAATATACTTATAAAGGCGGCAAAGATCCGATTGTTGAGGTGAACTCTTTAATTTTCGAAAGTTTCAAAAGCTTGAAGTTTTTCAGGGTCTTCCTACAACTACAAAATTATAGATAGATATTTTTCCTTCAAATTAAATTTTTTATCCGTAATTTCTTCTATTAATTACGAAAACAAGGTTTTGTCAAATACGGCTCCAAATTTTTCTTTAAGCTCTTGGTAGGGATAGTACTAAATGCACTCTATAAGAGGACATAAATGACTTACTGATCTATTATTTTGTTTTTCAAAAATTACAAAAATGTACTTTTTAACTTGTCTCTTACGTCGTTAATATTTACATTTGCAGCAATTCCTTTATATTAATGTATTTATGAGTACATGTGCTTTAAATAATATCAGATACATTTTCCCGAAAACTCAATTGTTTTCCGTGAAAATGAGCCCAAAAGTTTGCATTTTTAGGAACGCTCAAACATTTTCTCAAAAACCAATCAGTTTTTCTTCAAACATTTTCAAGTGATTGTGCTAATTAAACTGTTTAAGATGGCATAGAATTAATTTCGCCGTATTTATTTCTTTTTTAAAAATTACACAAAGGTAATTTTTTGAAAGATACTCCTTTAATATACACTTTTCCAGGGATATATAGATCACTATTGCATTTGTGACTGGTATTACTTGAAATGATGTCATATGAAGTTTTTCGAAACCTCAATAGTTTTCTGTAAAAGCAGATTCAAATTTCGCATTCACAGTAACTCTTAAACACCATTTTCTGAAAAACTGTTCTAAATGTTTCAAAGAAAATTGCCATTTAAGAAGAGGTTTTACTGTTCCTTAATATTCATAAAATAATATTCCCTTTCTACTATTAGGAAGCCGAAAATTTAAGAAAATTTCAAATAAATGTACTTTGGGTGGCGATAGATGGCAGCAGGCAAGAGTTTGTGGCAAGCCCGAAAAGCTTGCCGAGACCAATGGAAATAGAAAACTAATTCGAGAAAGTCTTTGCCATTCTGTAGCACCACTACTTTATATTTGTATTTAGCCATAATACGTCCCTCAACGCCAATCCCAGGGTTTTAGTCGGTCACCCAACCAGGAACCCGCGATAGCGCGAATCCGCTTAACCTTTGCGACTTCATATACTTAATAAATTCGGCAAACAACGCGGGTTTCACGGTCGTGGCCTTTCAGTAGAACCATTCCAGCATTCGCCTGGAGGGCGATTCACCGAGGGAAACCACGAAAACCCCGGTCAGCTCGCGGATTGAAGCCCGGCCTCTCGAATGCGAAGTCAGCGCACTACTCCCTAAGCCACTTCGCTGGGTAACATTGAAGTACCAAGTTAGAAACTGGTTCCCACCGATATTCTTAGTTTTCTTAGCAAAATACGACGTTCAGGGAAACAGATTCCGATCTCATCCCTTAAATTATGTGTTAAAATTAAATCTTTTTCTCGAAAACTTCAGAGCTAAGACAAATTTTATAACTTTAAGTAACTAGATATTCAAAAATATTTTACTGAAGAGACTAAGTATCACATCCACAAATCCAGCCACTCAAGATCTTGGTAAGAAACATTATTTTCTTCTCAGGAACCCTCACAACGAATTTTACCATCGAAATCTCGACTTCGAATGTTAGAAGTGACTTTTATTATGATATTATGTAACAACATACTGACAGACACATTAAACAATTCAACTCAATGCAAAAGGTTTAAGTGGCAAGTGATTTTTTTCCTGCTGCATAATTGTTTCTACACAATTAGAGACTGTACTGAGCATCGAAAAGTATAATAATAATTATTTTATAATTTTTATGAATAATATATCGTTAGAATGTATATTTCTAAAATACTCAATATATCTCTAGCAAGTAATATCTCTCGGCGTCTGGAAGAATGATCCCTTTTGGATCCGGTTTTTCGTTTAGTTTCCCTGTTACTTAGAGCAAATACTGAGATCGCACCTTTGTTTTGCTTCTTGACCAATATGTATCTTTACAAATAATTGGTCTCAATTTCCTTGTGTCAGTAAGTTGATTCCGTTACGAAGGACACAATGAGGTTAATAAACAAAATCTTTAGCTGATTTGCCTTTGAAAACAGTTTTTATTAAATAAGAGTGAACATTTTCATACCAAATTTTTACCAAAAACACTCATTGCTACCTGCATTCGTAATTTAACTTAATATGTAGTACGTAGATGAGTTAGATCTGGATCGTTGAGATGGCTAGGGAGGATGTAGACTCAGCGCCTCGAACCGAAGGGTCGGGGTTCGAGTCCCGTCGTGGGCATAGTTGTTTGTCCCTTGTCTTTCACATATATTTGTTGTTGCAGAAGGTCTGCTGAGTCTGCTGATCACAAACCGAGGAGCCCACATGTGTGTGTCTAGTGTAAAGGTCGCTTGCGGAATATAGTGGTTACCCGGCGGATAGTCGAAATTCACTTCCCCTGAAGCTGGAAAAATCCACAGGAGAAAAAAATGTATACGAGGTAGAGCTGAGATACCAGAGCTTTAGTAACCCTGCACATATTTCACTTCTCCCATAGTACTTCACACAGTTTTAACTATTTTCAACGTTAAATATTGAAAGAGGTAATAACTTCACTGCTTTTCCCACTACTTCGTAGAGATAAAAAGTAACTACTAGTCTAGTAGCATTCGCGTAACTGACGTTGAGATATCATTTTGTTCCTGACTGCCACTTTGGTGACGGACTATCGTACTTACGTCTCCTCATTAACTGGAGACTCTCATGAACGATGTACTCCGCAGAACGAATACCTGATGAAAGTCTACCTCTGGGCTTACTAATCTGAATTTTACTACTAAACTTACTAATCTGAATTTTACTTTCGAAAATAAATACTGGTATTTTAAAAAGATTTAATATATATTTTAAATGCTTATGGCGTAATATAACTATTGTAATTTCTTTAATCCAGAAGGAAATTTTCTGCTGTAGTATTCATGCCAAGAGTTTTCGTTTCTGTAAAAATATTTTTGAAAATTCTGATATTTGGCAATTTATCTTTCTCAATTGCATTGAATTTTGCATATATAAAAGATGAAATTTGTTTCGCGCAGTTGTTACTAGAAAAAATGAAGTTTGAAAGAACTACAATAAAGTATCCTGTAAATATCTTATCTTCTCCTTGAAGGTGGTAAATTGATGGGGATTAGGATATATACAAAATCTCTACACTTCCGTTACATCTTCCTTTCCCTTGACAACCACATCGAATTTCTGTCAAGCCAATTCTTTCCCCGTGGCGAAAGCCAATGTGACACGCGCCGCAACGTACAAACAGCACTTCTTCGTGCTCTCTGCTTCGGCGTTGATCACGGGCGGTGGCGGCGAGGACTCGAGCGCGGGAGGAAACAAAAACTGCAAGCCGCGCTGGACGGCGGCGGCGGCGTGATTTGGCCGGCGCAGGGGCACACGTTCGGCCCCAGGCGGTGGCGGTGGCGGTGGCGGCAGCGGCGCCATTAGTCGGCGCATTGTTAGCGGCCGTCGCTGGCGCAATTACGCCTTATTGGATTAACCCGCGCAGCGGCCGCTGCCTGCACGTGATGGATGGCTCCGCGCGTAATTGATTCCGCGGCGTCTGCGGACTGCGCCTCGGCCGCCGCAGCCAGCGTTTCAGTCGTTACGTCAGTCGTCGCCTCGGTCGCTACCTCTGCCATCATATTAGCCGCCACCTCCAGTTGTGGCTTACCTCTGCCGTCTCCTTAATAACCTTACAGGTCGCATTAGCTGTTGCTTCATCCATCACCTCAGTCATAGTTATGCCTGTTGTCTGTCTTACAATTTAGTTGGGTTATTGGAAAAATGTCCTTTTGAGTGAGCAATGTTCCTGAAATTATTGTTTTTTCTTATTTGATTAAGCAATAAATATACATCAGCCTTCTGTGAAATAAACATTCTGTTAATGCGGTCGTTTAAATTTTTCAATTCGAGCGGTTAAAGTCACGGTCACACTGTCTTGGAAAGAAAAATATGTTCTCGACACTTTCAAAATATTTGTCAATACCCAATGATGCAATAGGGCAACGGTAGTCCAGTTCTTGTTATGTCCTGGAAAATTGTTCGAGAATATTACAGGAGTTTTTGCAAATATTTCGGAACTGCGTACTTCTATATGCAGCATTCAACTTCCTCACTACCTCTCTTCCCAGTAACTGCCTTCCAAACAAACATAAATCCTACATCTTCTCAGTCAAGTACTACAACAAAATTTGGAGTCCTATATTCCTCTTATAGAATATCGGTCCAGCTGATTAAAAAGGAAGAGCCTGTTGAAGATCCATCGTCATAACATGTTTGTCATTAGCACATCAAGGATTTTAGTTCATGGGCTATAAGGTGATGCAATTCGTGTTCAGTCTCCATTTTGCTCTTACATTTGCCGGTTTAAGACAACGGATATGGTTGTCAATGAGCAGCAATGATTTTCAGCCTTCACGTTCTTCACCATTAGCCGAGGTCGACTACCAAAATATGCAAAAGATAAAAAACTTAGTTTGGAGTGGAAAATTCTATGTTAGAGGAAGGCCATACTATTCGATATAAAAGTATACTAGAGGATAATAAAATTATACATGAAACACAAAGGGTTATTCATATATTAGTATTAATTAATTATTATTCAGAAGACGTTATCCTCCTGAAAATGCTTGAACTTGCAAGTTACTATTTAAATATTTTTGTCGGTATTAACGTAAAAATGGCTAGTGAGAAGATATGTGAACCGTGTGGTAAGTGCTTTATGCTATCAGAATAATATTTGCAACAAAATTCAATGTAGGATCAAGGTGCGAAATATATTTTTTAAATTCTGTTGTTGGACAAACAGTTTACTGTCATTGTACGTTTCGCATCAGTGGGAAAGAAATGACCAAAT
>BOPP01000001.1:18089364-18104990 GCA_017312745.1 Gryllus bimaculatus
TATCCTCTTCTCGCTCAAGCTAACATATGATTTGTTACTACATAATAAAACGATTTTGCCTCTTTAGTTCTACTAGCGATTGCACCGATGCAGGGTAGAAAAGTAAATGATAGATTGATTCATTAGAGCACGTAAACTGCTAAGGTCATTAGCTCCCTAAGAGTAGTGTATTTTTTACTCGTGAGGTTGCGGAGATCTTCCTTCGCTGGATTGAGAGATCCGACTCCGTTCTTCCGTGCTCCCAGCCGGAATAAGCTCTAAACTCCTGACCGGTCTCCCGGCATGCACATTGTAGTGCGTGTAAGTGTGTAAGTACTGAGGATATAATAAGGAATGGGAATGAAATATCGCGCGTGGTCCGTGGTGCGTTTGTTAGGGTATTGCTCCGATATTGGCCTACTATGGATCGGAGAAACCATGGAAAACTACCGGTCAGAACAGGTGGCCGCTATAATTCACCTCCAGACAGCAGTTGAATTCGACCTACCTATCTAGACTGTGACGAAAATCCTACCATTTTCGGGACTCGAATGTAGGACCTCCTGATCAAAGGCACTGCAGTGACATCAGTTGATGCCCTGAGTCACCTCTTCCGGTAGTTACTTTAGACAATGCAAAATATGCACTGTACGTAAAGTCGTAAACCTAGAAAATATTGATTGTCTTCCAGTACTTATTGTCTAAGACTAATAAAAAGAAGGAAGTTCCAATCGGTACAAACGAACCATTCTGAATCAATCACAATTTCTGTGAACACTCGAGGGGGGTATTCAAAGTTCACGGAGTCTTAATGATGAAAACAATTAAGCTATTTTCAACACAATCGCCTTTTAGTACGTTTAGTTGACGGATTTTCCAACTTTTTAATATCCCCCGTAAAATACGATTTGTCATACCCTGCAAAATACGCAACTGTCACAGTTTTCATCATTTGAAGTGAATCTTCATCCAGCAAGCCTTTATTCAGATTTCGAAATAAGACGTAATCGCGGTGAATACGATAGATGTGGAAGCACATCAAAGCGAAATTCGTGAAGTCTTGCAGCAACTATCAGCAACGTGTGTCAAAGTGCATTGTCATGAACTTTCTTTTCTGCAAGATGAGGGCCTGTAATACCATCTTTCTGCTCATCTAGTAATGAAACGTAATATTCCCTAGCGTTAGTTTTGTAATTCTAATGGTAGTCTGCGAGTACCACATAATGGGAATCTCAAACGTTCTTCTCAAGACTTTTCCTGCTGACGGAAAAATTTTCACTTTCTTTGATGCTCTTTCTCCTCTGGCCACTCACTATTTTGACTTCTCCTTTCTCTCTGACGAAACATGATATATCCGTGTTTCATCCATGGTTATGAAATGTTCAGACGGATTTCCATTAATGTCTTTCTGGAATCCCATCTGAACAAGTCGAAACCCTTTTGAGCAATGTTCATTTGAAAGTATTTCTTGTCCAATGTCAACAAAAGTAGTACCCACTGAGTTGAGAGCTTTGACATAACCAAAACGTCGTGTAAATTAGCGTGTCGAGATCTTTACATTATCAGCTAGCACACGTGCCTTCACACGCCGATCATGGAGTACGGCATTTTCAATTTTTGTCACAATAAGTCCTGCCCTCACCCGCCCTGCCATATCCTGCCTTGCTCTGTCTACGCCCAGAATGTCACGGACCCAGCCCTACATCCGCTACACACTGAACTACTCTTGCTTTTGCACACTTATCTGCGTTTTCTGCTCTATCCTGCTCTTCCCGTCAACCTGCCCCACTCCCAGCCCGTCTGCTGTCCCACTCTACCTGCCCCGGCCCATGCATCCAACTCGCTGTGCCTGATCGCACCCGTCTAGCCTGCACCGCTCTGCTGCACCCGCTTTCTGGCCTGCACGCCGCTCTGCCTGCACCCGCTTCTCCTGCACCCGCTCTGCCTGCACCCGCTTGCCGTGCACCGCTCGCTGCGCTCTGCTGCACCCTGCGACACCGCTCGCTGCCGCTGCCTGCACCGCCTGACCATACACCGCTCTGCCTGCACCGCCTGTGCACCCGCCTTGCCTGCACCTCGCTCTGGCCTGCACCAGCTCTGCCCTCCCTCGCTGCTGGCGTCGAACCGGGCTTCCTTAAAAGCAAAGAAGCGTCTTAATCTGTCATCGGCCGTATAAACATGCACTAATCAGCACTTAGGGCAGCGGCGCGGCGGCTAGGCAGGAACGCGCCGTAGCGGGGGCGGGGCGGCAGGGAGGCGTCGCTCCGGGGGCGCCTCGTCATCCCGCTACCCCCGCGCCCTCTCTCGCCTTCGCCGCATAACCGTTTAAGGACCGCGGGCCGGCCGCCGCCCCCGCCCGGCGGTGCCTAGCCGCCTGACGAGGCTATCAACCCGGCCGTAGATTAATTTCCGAGAGAGAGTCGCTCGCCGGCGAGCCTGCTCGATCGCTTGCTCACCTTCCAGCTCCTCCTCTTGCTAACGCGCGGCGAGGGGAAGAGAAGTAGAATATTTTTTTTTTATTTGGAAGCTAGTATTTTGCTGCTTTTTACTAGTTTACGTTACTTTTGGATAGCTGAAAAGTGTCCTGCTGTATAAGATCTTACACTAACTATGGGCAACTGTTAACTTAACGATCACCGCCAGTCACCCACTCTAGTTTAATCAAATGAATAATATCAATTGAACTCATTCTATTATTATTATTATTATTATTATCATTATTATTATTATCACTATTATTATTATTATTATTGTTATTATTATTCCAGTCTTTTGCTCCGAATAAGGTTTCACTGAGCTTTTTGTTGTCCAAATATTCGGTAGTTCTTTTTATGTTTAGATCAATTGGTACGTAGTCTGAAATAAAACACAAGACGGTCATGAAGTGTAACTTTGAATATTACAGTTTTTGTTAATTACTTTCATACTCGTTCTGTAATTTACCACTTCATGGCCTAGTACCGTAAATATCTAGTAGAAACAAAGCCCCTCGTGGCTCGATTGCTGAAGGACTTAGGACTCTACAGTCGCTGCATTCATAGAAGTACAAACTTCCCTTAACGTACCCTGATTAATTATACACAGTTACGTATTTATTGTAATAAACACTTTTTTTTAAATTACGTCCAAAATTCTGAGTTTTAGACACGTATATTACTTTATTTTGATTTAAGTTCGATTACTTCTGTGAGTTTGAAGAGAGGCACGAGCAGTTCTTGAAAATATCCCTAAATGAATCGAATCTTTTTTATCTGAAATATAACACTTTGTGACCCCGGATGACGGTACTGATTATTTGGCACTTAACCTCCAAAGAGTAAAATATTTTAAATACAAAGAATTGGTGGTCTCGATAGCTTAGTTGTTAGAGCAGCTGGGCGTAACCCAGAAGGCTCTGGTCGGAGCAACCAAATCTTGGAACAAATTTAATTATTGTAAATATATTTGTGCAAATGGAGAAAAACTTCTCTCGTACGTTGGTAACGTTGTTTTTTTCGAGGTTATGTGGAATGTATATGAGTAATTTGGAATTTTATTATTATTATTATTATTATTATTATTATTATTATTATTATTATTTTATCACTTAAAAGATTTAACGTGCAGATTTTAATTGTAATTATGAGAGTGTTGTTCAAAAGAAAGAACGGTTAGAACTCGCCCACATTTGTGTGTTAACTTGGTAATTATCTGCTGTGTTAAAAACGGGTTGATTTCTATCTGAACCATTGTTTAACAACGTTGGGAGCGATGGGCGATTGCGCGATAATTATTAGATAACGTTTGGTGCGTTACTCCCAAATATCCATGAAAGCCCTCAACACGATTGTATCTACATTAGCATCTAGAGAGAATTGCTCGTTGCTACTCATCAGCTTGCTCATCACCCGGCACGCTAACTATCCTCATAGAAAGGAAAGCAGAATCGACAAAGAGTTCTGCGGCTGAAACCCATGTTACCCGGATTGTGTGGTTTCCTTGCTTTCCTGCCAATAGGCTGTAACTATTTTACTTTATGCTGAAATGAGTCATTTCTGATCATCCCAAAAGGTCAAAAACATGTCAAAGTAACGCAAAGGTAAATGTGAATGTAACAAAATATCATAATACTAAATAATAAAAATTGTATCGTGTATAAAGGAAATTTTTGGGTAGAAGAAATAAAAGTGTCTCATGAATACATAATCAGATATAAACAGTGTATTTAGGGAAACTATATACAAAGCTAATGTGTCCCTCAGCGGTTCCTTGCTTAGCGTGCTCGTTTTCCAAGACCAACCTCAGGTTCGATTCCAAGTCGGGGAAAAAATAATTGTGCGCTTTCCTTGCAATGTTCCCGTATCTGTTGCTCTGTGACGATGACAAAACTCACTTCTCAGGTTGATAATAAAGACTACGTTGTGATGGCTATTTGCTGACCACAAGTACCACTTAACCACTGGCTACAAGGCCGGGAAGCTGCCTTAGCTCGTAAAGAGCTGTTGTGCCAAAATCAATTAAATGGTAAGCGTGGATGACAAGTGAACAGATCGACACAGGATAACGAAGATGGAACACTTTGGGAGATTACCTGCGCATAAAGAAGGCAGGAGTAAGCGAGTGTGTTGTGTGACAGAAGAGAGGAGACAGTCGTGAAAGCCCGCAGTGTCGGAAACATATGCACGCGAGTCATAGAAATTTTGAATTTAAAATGCTAAACGTAATTTATAGCGAACAAAGTATGGAGAAATACAACCAACAGTAATATCTATACACACTTTACGCACGTATATACTATTAGGGCGAACAGTTATGCCTATACACTTACAAAATGATTTTTTTAAATATTAGTAGAGTTTTAGTACGTACATTAAAAACTTTGGGCATGGACCACAGGAAATTAGATGGTGGCACGTGGGTGATGACGACGAGGGAAAATAATATGGAATGGAATGGAAATTGAACATGACGTCGGTCAAACATGCAGACCAGCGCTGAAATAAGGGAAGTGAAAGGAATTTGTTAATAACAGGAGGAGAAAGTGGTGTAATATAGAAATATCTTCCAGGCAGCAACGGAATTCGATCTCGCTAACAAGCTAGTGTAAACGTAAGCCAGCGTGCTCATGCGCAAATCTATTTGGGGGACGCTTGGCAGGATTAGCCTTGCCAACAAGGAAGAAGGGTTTTGTTTTCCGTAAAGGGAAGCACGCGGAGACGGGAGACACAAGGCTTTGGGGTGTCTTCCGGCTTTATCGAAGCTGTTCTGTTATACAAGCGAGGGGGTGGCCGTGACGTAGGAGGTCAGTGGGCCTCGCCTATATAAAGCGGTACGGAGCCAGGTAGGCAGGTTCTGGAGGGTGGGAGACCTCGTGGCGTGTGCACAAAAACTTGGCGCCAAGACGGTGCAATCGAGCCAGGCCGCGAGGCTGAAGTCATTAGTTTGACGAAGCCTGCGGACTGTATGTCTTGGGTGACTGCGGTCACCGGGGGAGCGATGCTGTGTGCGTGCTCCGAGGTGAAGAGTGGGTTTGCGTGCCACGATTCACAGCGGGTCGTTAGAGGCGGTACCGATTCTCAATGGATAAGATGCTCCTGCGATCGCGGCAAACCACCGTTGGTGCGCCAGAGGACTTTGTGTCCAGCGTGCCATCCGGTCACGGAAGCAAGGCTTTGTGCGCGCGTTTCAAAAGTAGAAGTGGGGAATGCCCAATCAAAAACCATCTTCAATCGGGTTTGGATCCGCTCGGATCAGGGGATAGTAGGTCTATAGAGCTAGGGTGTAACGTAGATTATTAAAGTGTATATATTTGTTTTTGTTTCTTGTTATAAATATATTTGGTTATACGAAAGCTCTGTGTCTGTGGTCGCTGTGAGTATCCATGACGTCACACTAGTATCGACAATCCTGCCACTGTCGGGACTCGAATCCTAGAACCTCGTGGACGGAGGCTCTCCAGTGACAGCAGTTGAGCAGACCTGAGCTACCCTTACCGGTGAGCGAAGTCGAGGCTTTACGAGTTTGAAATGGATATTTGGATTACTGCAGCTTTAGTACATGAAGCCTCAGTAATATTTTCAATTTTTTTTTTCAAAAATGAATCCATTTCTTTAAAAATAAACTGTTTTTTTGATAATGTAGAGAACGTTTTTAAATTGTCACACGTCTCATGGTGGTTGAAATCTCCGAATGTTCGAAAATTGCAAAAGTTGAAACTCTTCGTTGTCTTCCTACAACTAAATTACTGAAAATTAGGATTTTCGTATTAAAATCTGTGACAAATCGTGAAGTAATATCGTATACGTACAATTTTTCGAAAATGAGAACATTTTCCATACTTTGAGTGAAATAAAGGTAATTTTTGAACTATTATTTTCATAAAATGGCTTCAATTTTTCAAAAATATTTTCCTCGTATGTAGCAAAGCGCGATAAAAATAGTTCAGTGTACTCTCCCTATTTTCGGAAATTGCAAAAAATTAACAAGTACTTGTCTTAAACACTAGTCACTCAACTCCCAATATGAACCTTATGTGTGAGATCGTTATCTTGGTAAAAGTTTAAAAGTGGTACAAATGCCCAGCTTATCAGCACTTCTGTATAAGTTGTTCTTAAGTATTTGAAGGTACTGTTCTTTGCTTTTTGTATCTTCAATGAAGGTCACGTGCCCCACTCCTAATAAGAAAATGCACTCCCAGATCCTGACACTGCCTCCATCATGTTAGACTGTAACCAGCATATTTTTCTTTTGGAGCTCTGAATTTGGCTTCAGCCAAACCCAAACACTGCCATCAGATTCGTACAAGTTGAATTTACTTTCATCAGCAAATGTAAAGTTCTGCCACCTTTCTTTTTTCTTATTTATGTGCTCCTTCGAGAAAACTGATATTTTCTTCCTATTAATTTTACTCACTTTTAATTGTTTATTCGTTTGCTTAACTCGCACAAAATATATTTAAGGGGTACTCTGAAATTGTGTCCTTCTTGTCGAAAAACATTCCGAATGGTTTCTGAGTGCGCTTTTTTTGAAAGTTGTTGCGACCTGTGCAGAAACTATGGTGCACTTACCTTAGGATTTTTCTTTACCACTCTGACAATAAGGCGTCTTTCCCGTTCATTCAGCAACTATGGACGACCTTGTTGGGGAACAGACAGGTTTCTATCCTCATTCTCAGCCTCCTGAGTCACTAATCGTAGAACGAGGAATATTCAGTAGAGAACTTATTTCTCTTACTGATTTGTCTCTTGCATGTTGAAATCCAACCAACTGTCGCTTTTCAAACGTTGTATCTTGCCTTTTCGCCTTATTTCATTAAAGCAAAGCTCAAACCTCTGGAGACTTTCAAGTTCGGTTAGAAGACTGAATTTCGACGATTTCTCTCCAAATTTATACCATTTTTCTTCGCGTAGTTCTCCGCGGAAAGCTCTAGGGGGCAATATTAAATTGGAGCAATTTCGCAATAGTTTAAACGAATAATTGCAGTTACAGTCATAGATTTTGGGTTCATGATATTCAGGAATATTCCAGATAATATGATTAGGCATTCTCTTGCCATTTTCCTACTTTCTACGATTTATGAGTAGGGCTGAAACCATAAAAAATCGAATAACAACCCAATATTAAATTATAAGATTGTATATAATATTTTTCACTTTCCTCCTTAAACCATGTCAGTACGATATAATACGGAAGTATTGTACTATTCATTACTTACTGAGGCATTTTTAGTCTGGTGTCCATTTGGTCTCCAGTTGCTCGTTTCCATCATGTTAAGCTACCACTCACTGCGGTAGCGTAATTCTCCTTGCATCGCTCCGCCAAAGTGAAAAACTTGCTTTGTGCTTCCCCTCTTACCCTCGAGATACCGCCGCTACTAGCTTACTTAATGCTCCGCCGGTTACGCTCGTCACGCTAATAGCTCTTAACAAAGTTTTGATCAAGAGCAGTGGCATTGCGGTATTTATTAGCGCAATTAGCATCATTACGAGTAATTGCGCCCATTACGTCTCATTGCCCTTATCGCGAAGGCCTCCGCGTGATACAAATGGTTTTCGATGCGAATTAACGCGCGCTCGGGGTAAAACGCGAGACATTTTGTTCCGTAATGAATTCCGCGGCTTGTCGAGGAGGAATCTCGAGCGCGTAATGCCAGCAGATGGCGTGATAGGCGGGGCAGGCGCGTTGTTGGTCTCTCGCTCAAGTTCTCCGGCCCTACTGTAGTTACGCGTCGCCCTCTGTTCGACCTCCTCGCGAAGGCATTGCTGCCGCTTCTTGTCACCCCCCCCTTTTAGTTTCTCCCTCCTCACCTCCTCTCATGGGCTCCACTTTGGCCATCGTGATTCAACTAGCCCTTTCAAGTAGACTCCATTTTGATCTTTCCTACATCTTCTTTGCCCTGTTCTCACCCTTTACTTACACATACGTGCACTGACTACACTACCACACTTCTTGGGAGGCCAGTCTGGAGCTTAGAGCTTCTCCCGGCTATGGGAGATTCCTGGTTGGGGAAAACCCTGCGAGTCAACGTGTAGGTCGGCGCCGGATCTCGTCATCCAGCGGGGGAAGATCACCGCCGCCTCCCGCGATAACACAAGCACTGCAGTTACAGGACTGCTGATCTTAGCAGTTGATGCGCCCGAAATCACTCTTCTCTTCTTTTAGTCAATCTTACTGGAGTATAAACGGCCGCGTCCGAACCCCACGTTAACGTCATTCACCCCCTCACAATTGACCAAACCACTTCATTGGACAGTCTTGAAATGTAGTTTCACGACGCCTTTTTGAATTCCTATTCGCTGCGCTATTCAATTTAATTTCTTTGTGTCTCCTGTATTTACTTTAAAACCTCATTATTTACTATTTGTCTGCCCTGCTTCTTGTTTCCACGAACACGAGACTTCAGACGAGATCGGCAATGAACTCCGACTAAACATCGCCCTTGACTCACAATCCGATATTGTGCGAAGAAACTTCTGAGTTCGGCGAGAATATTCTTTACATTGAGAATATAAATCACAGGCGTTGATAGAAAGAACAAGGGTCCCTGTACCATGTCTCCGAAACTGCGTATTTCACATCCGACGAAAGTGATAGCTTATATTGTTGGGAAGCGTTAGCCCCTGTCTTGCATCATACTATATTCATTACAGGTATTCTGCTATTCTTTTGAATCGAATATAACAGGGTTTTTATGTTCATATCCAATGCTATATTTTTGTCCATTAGGTTCGACACGTTGTCATAGATCATTCTTTAAAATTAGGATTTCTGAAGTGAATTAAAAGCTATTTTATTGTGCACATTTTCCCATAACTGCAGGTACAGTGTGCATTGCTAAATATTTGATCAAATTGATTTTTTGATTTCAAATCTTGCATATTTCAAAATTTTACTTTCAGTATGATCCTTATAGTACCCTTTCGAAATTATTCATTGAAGGTAATACAATTCAATTCGGTCATTCGAATTTAGAATTAGATCTCTACAATGATATGTGACTCTACAATATATTGCAAGGCTCTCTTATTAAAGCTCGACCACTTAGAAAAAAAAATTTGGACTGCGCATGCGCGAGAAGTGGCGGAGGGGAAGGTTCCCTCTCTTTGAGGCTCAACTTCTCCGCTTTGAGGAACCGCCGCCGGTTTGGTCTGGGCGAGCGAGGAGAAGACAGCCTGGCCTTGACGAACGTCCAAAGCCTTACTGATGAAATGTAAGACCTAAGTTGTAAGGGCGAATCAGTTATCATAGCAGGGGGTCTTTGCGTTCTACTCCCCTTCAGGAGCAGTGGGGGATGGCTTTGCCACACATCCCGAGGCAAGCGACACTATGATGCTTGTTTTCTAACTAGTCGAGCTATAGTTCTTGAGCAGTATATTATCCTGTACAAAGTAATACAGTTAGATAATAAGGATAGTATCAAATGTGAATATTTAAAATGGTGTTTCGTAACCTACGCTTTGAAAATGGACAATCATCAAAAGAGGTTCAACGAACATACTTTCAGCAAGTTAATAATGTTCATTATATTTTAGTACATGCTTGACTCTTCTTTGAAGCAAATATAAAAACTAAGTTCCTTGATTATTATAGTTATGTGACTTACGAATTTGATTAATACATTGTTTTCACTATTTTATCACTTTTATTTAGTTGTTAGTCCATATTTTACTCCTTACTTTGAACATTTATGGACTATGAGTATACGTTATTTCAAATAAATCCTAGCTCTGGTAATCACAATAATATACTGCAGAAATACTACATTGTATACGCTCAAATTTATAAAAAATGGTATAATATGTTTTTCAGTCCATACAATATTATTGAGTACGTTATGTCGCACTTACTGTAGGGAATCGATCTAATGAGATGGGTATTGCAATCAGTGCCACGATTTTCGTTCTATTATCACAACCTCCGTGATGGCTGTGATGGCAAGCATGGGGCCACCTCCGCGTCGATTGGTAGAGTAACATCATTGAGAAAAATGCTCTGCTCGCAGCCAATGTTATGTCATAGTTTTCACGAAGGTATTACAGCTCCTAGGGGAATAAACTACCAAATTCTAAATATTCGCGCAGATTATTCTCTCATATCTAGTGGTGGATCCAGGCCCCCCCCCTCCAAGGCCAAGTTTGGGTACCTGCTTTTATTTGGTAAAATTGATTTAAAGATTTATTTTTTGTTAGAATTATGAAATTATTTAAAAAATAATATTGTAAAGTATCATATGCACACTACAAAAATAATATACAATATAATAACAAATTTTATTATTACACAAATCTATGATGGCCCCCTCCAAAATGATCGGCTGGATCCGCCCCTGCTTGTATCTGATTTACAGTCAATGCAAGACAATTGTGATTATGACTCACGAAAATAATTATCCATGACCCAAACATCCATATCACAAGTACCTAACTGAACATGTTTAAATAGCAAAAGCCTTTGTGTAGAGCATAACTATACGCACCGACATTTTTATTGTATCTGCCAAACAGTCTTTGTGACGGAACACGTCATGAATTAAATATGGAGGGAAAAAAGCCGAATGTCGATGCTATGATATTTTGAAATCCGAAATAATATTAATTACTTTAAAATTATGAGAAGATGAAATAATTTTACGCAACATCGACCTTAAAGCGAGTGATTTCTCCCCGGAAATATTTTATTGAATTTTGTGACATGTTTCATTAGCTTCAGTTTTGATCCATTGCGTGTCTCCGGAAAAGTGCAGGGTACCAGATCGTCAAGATAGAAAAAGAGTACATCCTTGATATTACTGAAGATAAAAAGAGTACGTATTGTCGTATAATAACAAATACAATATGAGATTTTATATTTTATGATTCTTCATATTTCCAGTAATGCATATTAATTTATAAATCAAATTCCTATGTTGTGAAGTAGACTTCCGAACAATGTTCATCGACATTTTTTAAACTTCTTTAACGTTAAACATTTTGTAGAGTGTAAAGTAAAATTGTAATTATGAAACCTTTTCAAAATAACATGTTTTATTATTTTTGTTTCACAAATACACAAGGGTAATAAATGTACATTAAAATTGTGTATAGTGTGAAGCGGAAGATATCTTTTACAATAATGAAATATTTATTTGGAAACTTAATACAATAATTTTCAAGAAATTACCTGTTACGTCGAAGTTAAAATGCTTGAAAGGAATTATGAAAAATAGTACAATAGAGTGCACCGTTGCAAAAATGACAATACAAAGGAGGATACCTTCTAAAAGAGTACTTGAACTCTTAAAAGAGTACGTCTGGTAATCCTAGGAATGCCACACGTCGTTTCTTTTCCGGTGATTCCATCAGCGTTCCTCCTCCCCGTGGGAATTTCCAGAATGAAACAAAAGCCGCTGGATGCTAATCTCTGTGAGCACAGCCGCACGGCCTCAAGTGGCGACGCAGCGCCCGCCAGATACCCAAACTGTCTGTCGTGGTTCTCCGTGAAGACTCGTTTTCGCGCATTGTAAACGCGTTCTGCTTGTAAATCACATTTGCGTACATGCATATGTTAAGACGCTAGTTTACAAGTCGCCACACGCCACGGCGCAGCGCCCTTGTCGGATGCCTCGCGTGCTGCCGGGGGAATCGCGCGCCGATGTGTGAATAATAAGCCAGTCTGTAAATAACCTCGGAATGAGAGGCGTAATTTAGAGTTTACAAAAAGATGGACGTGAGCAAAATGGCGAACAAGGTTTATTTTTTTCAGAAGCAGGTTTATGCGCTTTATGAAGAATCTCTAAGAAGGATGGCTACTTTGTTCATTGACAGACCGACTCTTAGTTGAATTGTTTGAGGGACATTAGAGTTATGGAAATTTGGTGTAGACAGCAGTATATACTAAATGCCCGCCTTGATAACGCAATTAAATATTTAGAACCTGTATTTTTAGAATGTTTTTATAGTATTAAGATTATTTATCATCATGTAAGATGAAACTATATTTTCTTAAATTTTGTATTACCCCCTATTTCTATAACTAAGACACTATATAATCATATTCATCACTATGTAATCATATTGATAAGGTGCCAGTATCAATTCGCTACAGAAAATTCGCTTACAACACATGTATATTATTTTGCAACTATCTTGCATTGTATTTGTCACTTGCCAAAAAGAAATGTCCCAGTAGATAGCGCCGGTTGTAGGGAATAGTTCAGTGAAATATCTCAAAATACGGAATTTTTACAATAATTAGTGTGGTCCTTGTAAGAAACACCTCAATTAATTTTTCTATAGATATCAACTACTGTCAGACATTTTAGACTAATCTTTAAAAAACTGCTTTTTAACTCCGAAAACAATTTTGGTTGTTTGTCATCTTTTTACAATTATTCTTTTCTTGTAGGGTACGAATTAAAGTAACTGAAATACATACTACAAAATACATTAACTGCAACAATATTTTACATGGAGTTTAAAATGTACGAGAAAATATTCCGTGTATAAAGCATTACGATTTGTACATCTAAATCACAAATTATTGCGAAATATAAAGAAATAAAAAGAAAAGAGGTTTGAGCTAATTAAGTTTTGTTCAACACTTGTTAGATATATATGTGGGAAATATTATTAATATTTACACCATTAATTTTAGTAGTAAATAAAACTTTAATGCAGTTATAGATGTGACTAATTTTCATGCCAACAAAATCCTTTTGAGCTCAACATTAATTTTAATTGGCTATTCACCACACTACCAACGAGTCAAAGGGAAAAACCCCAACCCAGAAACATTTGTTTACATGAAAACTTCTCTTCCAACGAGCAGAGATTAATGGAGAAGGCGATTGCTGCGGGGAGAGAAAGATCATCTCCGTCGCCCCCTCTCCGAGCACGCCACTCGCAAGGAGTGTATCATGACAGTGACATGACAACTAGCAGCAATTAGCTCTTCCCATTTCCGCGTGAGAGGGTCGGGCGCCACCGCAGCCGGCGCGGCGCGGCGCGCCAGCGATCCTCCGCCCACCCGACAGGTTCCCTAATAAACATCATTTCCCGGAGCTCTTTGTGGCCTCTCCACGCCACTTCCTCTCCGCGCCCTCGGCTGGACGCGCCACGCCACGCCGCGCCACGCCGCCGCCCGGTCCGGCCGCGCCGAGTGTTTGTGTTGTCTAATGACCCGCCACAATCGTACAAAGAAGGTAGTGGTGGTAATGATGGTGGTATGGTTGAAGAGGAAAAGGTGCAACCGCCCGGGGAGTCAAAAAGGAATGAAAAAAAAGGACCAATCTCCTCACAACGCTTAGCCGCCTGCTGTTCTGATCGGCAGATTTCCGTAGTTTCTACGATCAAGAGTAGGTAAATGCCGGAGCAGAATCATAACAAGTGAGCCTCGAACCGCGCACGATCTTTCCTTCCTCTTTCTTATCCTGTCCTCATTCATTACTTACACACTTTTCATGGACTACACTCCCACACGTGTCTGGGGACCAGAGCTTGTCCAGGTTGGAGCGGTGCCTTGGTGGTGGGAGGAAGCTGGTTGGGGAAAATACTGCAAGCCAATGTGTAGGTCAGCGCGAGATCTCGCCATCCAGCGAGTGAAGATCGCCGCCACCTCCCATTATAAAACATGCACCACATATACGGTACTACGATGATCTAAGCAGTTGATGCACCCTGAAACACTAATCAGTCTTCTCAACGCTGTGTAGCCGCTGTGTATCTGTTGTAGAACAGATGCTTTTAAAGTGAAATTGCAAATGGAATTAAACCCACCAAAATGAAACCAAACTCTTCACTCTCCGCAGACCTCTTGCGCCAAACATTGTTTAATTGCGCCCTTATAGCATTGTTAGCAGACAGCAAACCAGTCAAATATCTAGGAATATAGTCTATTTGGTCTATGCTGTAATGAAAAAAACATATCCTCACCTTATCCACCCAGCGAACTCGTCGACTCTATCTAATATTCCACCAAACTTCATTTCAAATACACATCGGAAAGGATCTAAACGTCATGATCAGACCAATGTTCACCTGCTCTAGCCTTATATGGGGCGAGGATGCCAAATCTAATGTTCAGAAACTTCAGATCTTTCAAAATTGTTTTCTCAGAATTTCCACCTAAGCCCTATGGTTTTACTAAACGAACTTCGTTTCGAATTACGAATAACCCCAATCCATGTGCCAATCAAAGCTGCAATAATGCTGTCAGCGTTAAACTTCAATATCATAATTTTGTTCTTATCACAAGCCCTCCTTTTTCAACAGACCCAATAACCAAACAAAACATGAAATTGAAGAAAACTCCCAAGAAGTTTCTTCCACCCACCTCAAAACTACCTGCCTTTAACCTCTTCAAACCACAAAGCCTCTCAAGTATTAACCAGTTAATAATAATGTAAACATCACTCACAAATTCTCTATATTGTAAATCAAAGACAAATCGTTGAAAATGGCTGTACACCATGCGCAAAAATAAATGTTATTGTTTGTTAGTTTTTTCGATAAAACGTTCACTACAAACAACATGAAATTTCTGACGGGAAGTAATTGCGAGAACCGTAACAGCGACTAAGGAAACAGCAAATGATATGGAAACGCAAACAATCTATTTCCCATACGCGCTGCATGTAAGTTTCGCTTTTTCTTCACATTTTTTGCTTTAATTGGGTCTGAACATTCGAATAAAACAAAATGTTATGATGGCTCTTAAATAGATTAATATTGCCGCATCTACTATATTACGTGTATATTATTTTAATTATTCGTTTTTATGAATATTATGTGGGCATTTCGTCGTTGCTCACGGAATATAACTCGCTATAAACAAAAATAAATAATTTATTACACCCTTGCAACGCTGGCCATCATATGGGGGCAAGTTTGTTTGTTTGATTTGTTCCCCACTACGAATGAACAAACTCTCCCAAGTACGACAGCCTGACTCATCCTGCGTGGAGCCGCTCCTCGCGCGGCTGCCGAGCCCTTCCTGCGCGGAACAGCTTCTCCCGCGGCAAAGCGGCGGTGAGCGGAGCGCGCGGGGCGGCGGCGCGGGCAATTAAACAGAGCTCGTTCCCCGCGTCAGCCCGCATATGAATAACGAGCAGAGCGGCCGGCGCGGGCGATGTGGCCGCAGATTAGGACGCGCGGAGAGGGGGCGGGGCCTGGATTAATTAATTCCGAATTGTT
>BOPP01000001.1:18109486-18130275 GCA_017312745.1 Gryllus bimaculatus
TAGAAAGCACATGACATTGGCAATAACTGAAGCATGGAGAAAAGAGAATAGGAGAAAACCGATTGGTTTGGGATAAAGAGGCATGGAAATTGGGATGCGGAAAACGGCCAAGGCTGTAAAAAACCGCTAAATAGATAGATAGACTCTTGATTTTGAGCCATCTTGCATTCTAACTCAACTTTCTTCTGAAACGTGTTTTGGAGAGCATGCGTCAGTTGAGCTTCAGAAATAGAAATTGGTCTTCATATACCTGTTGCCAGAAGCGTTGGTATTATCCCCAATGATTATTGGTTTGTATTACACCTGCTTCTTATACAAAAGTTAAGATTTTGGAAGAGAGAAAGGATAACAATTCAGAATACAATCTCTCATTGGATTTTAAAAGGGAGACTGTAAATATTGTTGCACCCAATATGTTTTTATAGTTCATTTAATAACTTTGTATTCTTAAACTTTTAAACTTATAAAATTTCTGAAGAGTAATTTCCTCCTTTATAATGTTATTTCTTATAACGTAAATAAGTTTGTTTTTCTTTCTAACAAAAAGTAAAACATGAAAATTAACAATTTGAGTGAATAATGTATTCCATATCAGCTTTTAACATAATTTTGCTTTAACCTATTTTTGCTTTAATCTTTCTGTCGCATTCAATCGTCCCATTGGGTCATGCAATCAATTTCGTTGCATTTTATTGTAATGAACACTAATACCCGTGTAATTTAAATGTAAATGTAATGAACAAGTCTACTGTTAAAGTAAACTGCATAATTTTAAATCAGGAAATTCCAAAGTTATGTCTCAACTTACTACTTTCACACCTCCAAACTACGATAAATATGCAGATTATTTATTTCACATGACCTGCGTTTTTCAATATCTGAGACAGCCCTGCAATCTGATACATTGCTTTACGCTGTGTTCTGAGATAATTCAATGTATTCGTAACTAAAATCAGAGAATCTACAACCCACAAGACGACATACCGCCAGAAAACATCCATCTTTTATCTCGTCCATCTTAAATGATTAAGGAAGTTCATTAAAATGGTAGACGTTTTCCTCACACAAAAGTGACATTCGCTTCACCTTGAGTATCTTTTCATTAGCTTCTCTCATTTCGTGTCAACACCAAGCCCGAAAAACACGCGCTCGGGCTGCCGCGGCGGAACCAGACCGCGACTTGTAAATCTCATCACAGACGCCCGTTTCCACCGAACGACGCAACGCGTAGACGCATTCCGCATATTCATGAACGCGCTCGAAACGAAAGGAAGAGAACGGCCGGCGTCTGTCATCAGCCGGAGACGCTAATTGGCCTGAGGAACGCCAGAGCGCGGACGTATCGCGCTGGCAATAAACACGGAGAGGTGTGAAATTGATTCGGGTCCTATGTGTGTATGTGTGTGTGTGTGAGCGAGAGAGCGAGAGAGCGAGAGAGCGAGAGAGAGAGAGTGAGAGAGAGAGAGAGAGAGAGGGGCGAGCGAATGGACGAAATCAAGAATTGACGAAAAAACGTAGACTATACTCTGATTTAAACAGTGGCATTTCAAGGTCATTAATTGGATGGAAAAGGGGTCATTGCCATCTAATCGTGAGCGCAAATACCAAATATTTCAGTCGCAACGGAGCTCCCGATTGGATGTGGATGTCCCCCTCTCCGTTCAGTTCGTGACTTTGAAATGCAACTGTCTTCAAATCGGCATGTATCTACGTTCAACATTCGCATACCAATTGCATCCCGTAGCCCACTACTTGGACTCGAGAATAAATTGCAATTGAATTGAAGGAGAATTTTATGTTTAAGAACTAATGGTACATATATTAAGCAATATTGACCGATATCTTAAATCGTCTTTTGCATATTTGTGTTAAAAAAGTTATTTTTGAGCTATGGGAAAGGTCATACCTACTCTATCTTTTGAACACTTCTTCTACTTGCAATCCTTTCCGCAGGAGCACAGATAACTACGTTCTAATTTTATATTATTATTATTATTATTATTATTATTATTATTATTATTATTATTATTTTGAAGAGCGTTCTTGAACATAGCGATCTCAGCGCGGAAAACGATCGGATATGAGTGATTTTTGTGCCTGTCTCTACAATTGGCGGTGACTGTCCCAACTTACAAACCGAACTCCACGGATGAGACAAGGGAGTCCAGCCTGGTTTGGCTCATCGGACTGCTAATATCGGTTTGCTGGGTTCAACACACGGGCGGTTTTGGCTGGTTGGAGACGTGCGAGTCGTACTTGACTAGCAAGCTGTGTCGTTAAGATAAGGTCTCCTTTTCACGTAGATTTAAAAGGTCTTTGGCTGTGCAGTGATCGTTGACAACGAGGCTCAATTGGCGAGAGGCATGAAGATACGGTATGAAAGCAGGTGCTGGTGATGATGACTGTGGTGTTTCTAACTCCATCTCTCGGAGAAGAGAGCCACAGAAGGATTCGAGAAACCAAACCGGGATCGCCGGATTTCGAACCCGGGTCGTGAGGCCCTACACGCACGTGATTTAGCCGAGTCACAGTCGCGGATCCAACTTCTTGAGATATGGTCTCCTTTTAACACGGGCCTGAGCGGGTGTGGTAAGCTCCCTAGGGCACCGCAGTCGCGGTGTTGAAGAGGCGACATTGGGGTGAGACGACACGACGGTGCGAGCCGTGGAAACGAGGCAGTAGCGGCAACGCAGCCACGCACCTTCCGTACCCTCAGGCGAGCCTCGTGGAAGGCTCCGGAGAGCCTAGACTGAAGAAGCTCGCCCAACTCCGAGCCCTGCTAGAAAAGCCACTCCGAAAATACTATCCATGAGTAAATTTTACCATGGATTTATCTATGTGTACTTTTGTTTTGTAATCCCGAGTGTCTGATTGTGGACAATTCAGCCACTAGTAGTGTAAACTTAAGTCAGTTTGGATTATAATTCTTCGAAAAAATATATTAAAACCCATTTTGTTCGTTTCAGTGGTGGTTTTTCGAGAGACAGAGAGTAAATATTACATCTGTTATAATCCTAAGTAATGTAATGACTTAACAATAAGTAATGAATGGTAAACTGATTGTTAGGGTATGCAAAGTGTTTTTTTTTCAAATCACGTAAAATTACGTATTTTATGTCAATTATTATATTTTTTCTTTGAATCAAATCCCTCAAGGCCAACATCAGAAGGACAAAGTAAAGTACTGCAGTTAGTGTCAAAAGAGAATGAGATACCGTATCACATTTTGTTCTGCATGCTAAAAGCCTATTTCCATTTAACATCAAAAGAACTTTTCTTAATATTTCTCTTGGATTGCTTCGTATTGTGAACTCAAACTATCTTATTTTTTGATTATTCCATAATGTATGTAAATATGCTTCGGCAATATAAATGGGTATAAAATTATCTTTTAATTTTATTTTACATAATGTTTTAAGCTAATACCTCTGAGACAAACAAAAGAGCATGTAATCAAAAAAGATAAAAACCAAATATTTCCGTGTAGGTTTTAAACGCTAATGTAAAAGTGAGTAAAATGGTGATTATCCACGGATGTAAGATACGGTTAACGCGGGCCTGAGACGCCAGGGGGAGGTGGAGGGCAGTCGTAGTGTCAACTAGCTTCATCGTTAGCAAAACAATCATTCATGTTAAAAATTTAAATATTAATAATAAATCAATTAAAAACCATCTATTGTTTTAAACATCAATGTTTTAAAGCTGGTGTAGTAACTCTTAACATTTTATTCAACAAAATTTAATTTTGACAATGGCCCAGTTTATTAATTTATAATATTTAAGTGAAAATAAAGTTAAAACGCCTCTCTATGTACGAATGAGGAGGAATGATGTAAGAAACACCAGGGCGTTGAGGTCATCGCAGGCGCAACTTTTCTTGACCGCTGATCATGCTTTCCCCTCCCTTGAGCAATAAAATGTTGACGGCAAAAGCTCGCAGCGAGCACTGATGACAGCATTCCAAACATTAAAACTTTGTTGGCGCGAAACAGAAGCTAGTCAAACCTAGTTGCTTTCTAAATCGAGAACTTATTATCGGGTTTATTCTCAATAATGTCTAAAGAAATGGCTGCGATAGATCTAGGTCCTCAAAGGAAGGCATCTCAAACTCCTGAGAAAGGTAAGAGGATGTGGGCTAGTGGCGAAAGCAAAATTATCGAAAAAGTTGCGAAAGCTTGTGAAATGGAAAAGGTGAACAACGTTTTGTTGTATCCTTTGAGTAAGGCTTCAGCGTATATTGGAGCTAGAATTTTCACGATTCTTAGAATAAAGCCAAAAATAGCCAATGGCCCTTTACAGGCCAAGATACGCCTGGTAAGGTAATATTCAAGGAGACCATTTTATCATGCCCTTATGTAATTATAATTTTTACACACTATATCAACCAACTTTTCACAAATCTTCGAATGAAAGGCTGTTTTATAGTATTTTAAGACTTGAAAAAAATGTTTGCTTTGTTAATTATTCTTAGAATGTCACAATTGATAAGAAGAAATAATTATTAGATTTGTCACTTCTGGCAAATGCTCCCAAGTCAAGGATTTAACCAGTTATACATTACAACAAGTGAGGGGCGATTCGAAATATAAATTTAAGTTATTAAATTATTAACTATTAAAGATGTACTAAGAGTAAAAATAAAGTAACATTGGCGAGTCACGTACCTTTAGCACTTCCTGTAACTTTTGAACAGTTGAAGCTATTGCAATACAGTTTTCACGGAAGTGCATGAGAAAATAGGGCTAATTGATACGTGTATTTATTTCTATTTTATCACCATTGTATTTTACAAGACAATATTACGAATTGTTCAATCAGCGATGTTTCGACACATACACGAGAATCATAAAAAATGCAGTAATTTATGTTTTGGACTTTTTTGGCCACGAAATGAAAGATCTTATGAATAATACGACCTAATATGGCAATGCTCTTAACCAGCTGAAAGACCAGTCTTTCTAGCACGCAAGAGAGGGTCCTCGGGTTCTGCAACATGAATACGCGTACTTGATCAGTATTGCTCAATCAGGGGGTTTTGGTTAGGAAAAAACAAAACATTTGCCAAAAGCGTATAGACCTCTTTCCGAAAATGATTGTCAAAAGCATGTAGACATCCGGTTTATATCAGCTCAAAAATGTCATTTTAAACTTAGTCTTGTATATATTACTAAAGAACTATGTTAAATGTCTGTCAACATTCAACTCTAAAGCTGACAAAATGTTATCTGTGGCAGATAGTGCAGTCGACGAAATTTTGAGGATGCTATTCAAAATAAAATATATCAAGGTTCTAAGAGTTTCTCAGGCCATTCAAAATATGCTGTAACTCATTTTAAATGTTAAAATGAAATTGTTCAAAGAAAGTGAAATTGTTTAATTTGTTCAGTAAGCTTGTTCTGAGATCGGAAAGAATAATAAGGTTTTCATTATTTTCAGATGTAGTCTAATATTTGTATTAATAAATAAAACTAAGCATCCATCTTTCAATTGAAACCCTGATTTTTCAAAGTAATTAACACTTTGAAATTCGTTTCTTCCAGTCCGTGGTTTTGACTCCTTGTCTTGAATTATTTTTATCAGCCATGGTTCAGAATGAAAAGAAAAAGAGAACAAGTGATACCCGCAGAAAAGGTAGCGACCAAGACACAGTATCAGCAAAGAAGCAGCTCGAGGACAAATGATCCCATCTTTAATCACCCACAATAAAAGCGCGCCCCACCCTAAACCGCCTCGAGTGCACTTGAAGCCAGTCGCAAGCACCATCTCTCGCACTGGAGGTAATTCTTAATTCGCTTGCTGCTAACAACCCAACTCGTTATTCAGGCTGCGATCAAACGTAATGGAATTTCGAGTGTTCTATCTCGTCTCGTGATTGCGCCAACAGTCGCTGCGGAGCGCTGCACGCCGCGCCCCGCGGCGGTCGGTTTTTTCTAATTAAAGAAATTAGCACGCACGTCCATTGGACTCGTCCGGCGGAGCACGAAACCAGCGCCTGAGTTACGGAGGCAGGCGCACGCGTTTCGAGAACTGCCCCTCTCCTCCGCCTCTCCCACCACCCACATCTGCAGAACCCACTTACAGGTTTGCCACCTCCCCCTTCTCCTCCTCTAGTTCTTTCTAAGCCTCCACATCCTTCGTCCAGGACTACCTTCCTCCTTTAGTATATTCTCCATTCCTCCAGTACCACCTCCACGTCTCCAGAACTGCCTCCACGTCTCCAGAACTGCCTCCACGTCTCCAGAACTGCCTCCACGTCTCCCAGAACTGCTCCCACGTCTCCAGAACTGGCCTCCACGTCTTCCAGAACTGCTCCAACGTCTCCAGAACTGCCTCCACGTCTCCGAACTGCATGCCCGCTTCTCCAGAACTGCTATCCACTTCTCCAAACTTTGGCATCCACTTCTCCAGAACTGCATCCCACTTCTCTAGAACTGCATCCACTTCTCCAGAACTGCATTCCACTTCTCCAGGAACTGCAATCCACTTCTCCAGAACTTTGCATCCACTTCCTCAGAAACTGCATCCACTTCTCCCCGAACTGCATCCACTGTCTCTCCAGACTGCATCCACTCTCCAGAACTGCAATCCCACTCCTCCCAGACCTGCATCCAGCTTCTCCAGAACTGCATCCACTTCTCCCAGAACTGCATCCACTTCTTCCAGACCTGCATCCACTTCTCCAGACCTGCATCCACTTTCTCCAGAAACTGCATCACTCTCGCCAGAACTGCATCCACTTCTCAGAAACTGCATCCACTTTCTCTAGAACTGCAAATCCACTTCTCTAGAACTGCATCCACTTCTCTAGAACTGCATGCCACTTCTCTAGAACTGGCACCACTTTCTAGAACTGCATCCTACTTCTCTAGAAACTGCATCCACTTCTCTAGAACTGCAATCCACTTTCCAGAACTGCATCCCTTCTCCAAGACCTGCATCCACTTTCCAGACCTGCATCCACTTCTCAGACGGCTGCATCCGACGTTCTGCCAGACCTGTGGCATCCATTTCTTCGCAGACGCTGCATCCACTTCTCGCAGTCCTGCATCCACTTCTGCCAGACCTGCTCTCAGTACTCTAGGTAGCGAGTAGGCCTCGACTCCTCTAGGATAGCCTCCATTCCTCCAGAATGTCTTCCACTCCTATTACATCCATTCCAATACTGCCATTGCTCGACCAGTACTCACCTCCAATGTTGTTTCCATTTCCTCCAGTTCCAATTATTTCTCCTCCATTCCACCGCTTCTAGCTCTGCAAACTTCACGTCTAGTTTGACCTCTATTTCCTTCAGTTTTACCTCCACATCGTCAGTCTTGTCTTCATGTTTTCAAATTTGGCCTCGACGCCTTCCTCTGCCTTCGCTTGCTTGTATTCTATCTCCCTTTTCCTCGTTGTCTCTCCATTTTTATTTACCTCTTTAACTCAAAAACAGTTCAAAACTGTGTGACTTACTGTGAGGAGAAGTGCAATCTGTGCCCGTTTTCTTCAGTTTTGCGATCCCTACCCTAACACACTCACTTGAATTATGAATAAAGGAAGAGAAGTCTTTTTGGCAAGTATCAAGAAGAAAATATTCGCTCCCGTGAAATAAAAATCATTTGAAAAAGCAAGTCTACTATTATCCTGTATCGAGCCCTTCGTGATAGAATCGACTTACTGCTGCACGAACATGGAGGAAGATTATTTGAATAACTAAATTCCCCACTCAGCTCAAGATAATCGATAGTGAAGAAACACCTTCATCAGCAAAAGCAAGGGACCATCTTACCATTTGCTCAGAGTATCAGGGAAACTGGGCAAAAACTTGATCGAGATGAGAAGGACCTATAAACTGAGGTACAATACAAGTTACAGGTATTTTTTGCCTCGCACAGAGCAAGTGATAACGAACACTTTAAATATAATTGTAATAATAATAATAACTATAAGAGGGTATATCGTTTACGCACATTGGATATTACACTAGGCTAATACCATACGAAGGTAGTTTTGAAAGTATCATCTATGAATCAATGACGTCAAATGGTTTTGAAAAATATTCCAAATTTATCGAAATATGCCACCACCTACTCTACTTTTTCCCACTCCTCCAGTTGTGCCTTCTTCTCCAGTTTTGTCTCAATTTGATTGCCTTCACTCCCCTTGTCAAATCTCTCTACCTCTTCGAATTTTGTCTCCCACTCCAATTGTTCCTTCGCCGTATTCGCGTCTACTCACCCATTCCACGAATTGCCGTCTCCATGTTCTCTTCTCTTACGTCCATTCGTTTCCAGCTCCGCATTTGGTTTCATCTCGGTTGTCTCCTGCTCAGTTCCACAATAACTCCATCTCGACTTTCGGCACTTCTAGTGCTACATCTTCCGTGTTTACGGAAACCGGCTCCCTGGCTACCTGTCGCATTTACGTATCCCTTGTTTGCTTTTGTTCCTTTCATTTTTATTTCCTTTGTTTTCATATACTTTTGTTATCATTCTGTTTCTACCACTCTCAGATCCCGGGTACTTTCATTTCAATTGCATGCACCCTTGTCGCGGCCACTATCGCTTTACGTTCACTTTTACTTTCTTCATTTCTCGCTGTACTGTCATCTGTTTCACACCTGGTCCTCTAACTTCGCTCAGTTGGGTCTGTTATATCTGTCTTCTATGTTACCTACATTCCCTTCTCATTACCTGTGTCTCCCGCCGTTTTTCCATGCCTATCTGCTATCATTAAAATTACTGGCCGCTTTATCCTTTCCATCATCCTCGACTTTTCTATACACCTGCTTTAATAGCTGCTCTCCAGCACCACTTTTGCTCTTGCCATAAACATTTATTTTTCCACTATTCTCACCATCATATCTGCCTTCGCCATCTAGTCCATTTTCAATCTCTGTTTACCACTTACCGTCCCCTCATGCCTCCAGCTCTTCCTCACCTCATCAAAGTTTCCAACGTTAGGCGATCCAGTGACCTCTCCATCCTCCTACAGCCACTTCTGTGCCCTCGGACGCCATTTAAACTACAATTCCCATCCACCACATCTACTTCTGTGTCCCCCACGCCATTTAAACTACAATTTCCATCCACTACATTCACTTCCATTACATCCACGTCCACCTCATTCCCCGTTCTGAACATGATACGTCTATCATACTCATTGCCATCGCATCCATGCCTCATTCCCCATCCACTTCTTCCACATTCACGTCCTCGTCAACCACTTCCACGTGCCCTACATGCACTTACATGTTCCCTATATGCTTACACGTCCACGACATGCATTTACATGTCCGCTATATGCTCTTACTTTTCCACTATATGCTCTTACTTTTCCACTACGTACACAAACATTTCCACATACCCGTAGATTGGAATTACATGCGCTTGCATGTCCAGTACATTCACTTCTCCTAACTCCTGACTACGCTTTTCCCTCGACGGCTGTCATTACTCCCTGCGCACCGCCCCCCCCCCCGCTCCGCGAGGCTCTGCCTGCCGCCCGGATTCCCTAATTAACTTGCGTGCGGCGTTTAGCGCAGGAGCGTGCGGGTCCTAACGAACGCTCGCGGGACAAAGGCTAATGAAGAAATTAATGCCGATATTAAGATAGCGTTAATTAATTTAACTGGACGATCTGCGAACGCGCGTTACTGCTCCCTGGCACGCGACGCGTCGCTGCGACGGCGGCGGCGGCGGAAGTGGAGGTGGTGACGCGGGGGACGCTGCTCAGAAAGACGATGCTCGGCGTCGAAACTCAGGAGTCTCTGGCAGTCTGTTTGCCCGAAAAGGAGTTGGGATTGGTGGAATGGTCGTTGTTTCGACATGGATAGAATGTCTTCGATATCCCCTGTCCTATTAGATTTAATATATAAAACATTTAGAAATCATTTATTACATTGTTTGATAATATTAATGTCGCTACATTCATTTCATGTGATATGCACAGTAAAAAGTTACGTAGCTCCATGTTTTGTCATTATTTGTTTTCAGATAATACTTTTATGTCAATCGTCTCTATAAATTGTAGTGTTTATTTAAATTTTGATTCAATGAGGTGAGACATCCAAACAGTTTAATTTCTGGTTGTTAGAATGTGAACAGCTTATAGTATGCGGTGAGTTGTGTTGCTCATTGTTCTTAAAATAAGTGTCGGCGGGAGAAGTAATGCAGATAAGAAACGAACAGGGTGGGGAGAGAAGAGAGAAGGAAAGGGAAATGCGAGTGGCAGGGACAGTGACGGTGAAGAGAGGAAAGTGAGGAGGATGGGCGTGGAGCCTTACGCGGGCCGGGGCAAAACCTCAGGCAAGATCAGGGGAAGAAGCTGAAATGCGATTGGGCAAAGTAGGCGTTTGTCCCTATCGCGCGATACAACCGTCTACCTTCCACCGCGCCTCTCACTTCGGGCTCGACCGCGTTCATCTCCCCAGTTGTCGCCGTCGACTTCCCCTGGCATGTCAACATTCCTCTATCTCATACTATGTCGCATTTTCTTTTCTTCCACCCTTCAAAGCAAGTTGATAATGGAACACAATTGTACTCTTCCCTTTTGAGCAGTTTTGCATTTGCCTTCTAATTACCTCTTCTCAAACGATATTTAAGTATCTGTATATACACGTAAGTACAGTTTTATTTAATGGGTTGTAATTGTGTAATGTAGCGTCCAAACCGTCGGTGTGTGTAGCAAGAAAATGGTCAAACACTGCAAATAAGAATTTTCAAATTCATACTGTAATAAACATTTTCATTCTGTTACTGCAAGGAGCCAATTTCTGTAGCCTTGCTTTAGAGACAGATTACAACATGTGTTGATGAATCTCACTCTCATTGGAAGTAAATGACTCTCAGCAATTACTCTAAGAATCTTTTGGAAACTGGACTAAACCCAAAATGGATATAGGGGTTCTGATTCCTTATCAGTTGCATTTCCTGCAGTTCCATATTTAAAGTATTTTTTCGTAGTTCTATATTTATATTGTTGTTTTCGTTATCTAATAAATTTGATAAAGAAAACAATAAGCACTGAGATAGGTTTACAAAAACTTAATAATTTCCAAGCGTTGAATGCAAAAGCAACGAATGAAACAAAGTCTATGTTGGAAGTTGGAAACAACAAAAGAAAACAAAATAAAGTATATATCTTAATGTTTTTCGTAAAAATTACAAGGTGTGATAGGGGAAGCAAGCTCGCGGCAAATTTTCTCAGGATTATTTGTTTTCTCCCCACCATTTCTCCACCATCATTCACATCATCAACGGCTTAGTTCGGCTTATCGTGGTAGCTATCATCTACTCATTTGATCATCACCCCTGGAACTAAATGACCTCAGTAGGTAAAGATCCTCTGTATACTATATACAAATTAATCTATACATAAAGTTGGAATGCCTCTGACTTCAAAATAACTGCCTTTTGTCCTCCTCACATGCATATTTAGATGATATTAAGTACACTTTGTTTTTGCGATTCTTTTTCACTGACCGCGGTAATTTGTAGAACGTGCGAACCGATTGCGATACCTTTCTCACTGAAAGTTAGTGAATAACTTAAGTTACTTTTTCAAATTATTTGTTCATATTTAAAAATAATAATTGTTCGTTTTCCGTACAAATCTAGGATTTTATTCTGATCTTAATGAAATTTTGTACATTTGATCTTCAAATCAAGAGAGAAGTTAGTTTTTACATGAGATTTCTTAAAAACTATTCCATGTCCCTCTTTTCTATCTTCCAAAGCAAAATTTAATTGTGCACCTTCCAGCTTTTCGAGAATAATTTGAAAACTGTGAGTTAATTGATCGAAGTAAATTTAAATTTTCTTCAAGTTTTTAAAACGTCTTACAAAATGCATTTTGCTTTATTTGGATAACAAAAGTACTCTTGGATTAACTGAGGATCAAAATCGTTTGTGGAACTTTGCCAGGAGAACACAATACATGTGTTTACAGCGACCCATAGCGATGTGTCAACGATAACACAGGCAACACAAAAAAGTTGTCAGTGTGTGTCAGACATGTGTCTTGACACATGTTTCTCTATGTACGCGCCATCAATGTTTCCGCGACTTAAAGGAAACCGGAGGGTGATGGCGCAATTCTGGCTTCAGATTCAGCGCGTCGATATACTTAGAGAAACAGGTGTCAAGTGGGTCTGACAGCTTTTCTCTTTTGCTTGTGTGCCTGTGAAATCGTAGTAAACATGGCGTCGCGAAACAGGCCACTCAGAACGAGGTGGAGCGGGACAGGGTGCAGAGGGACTGGGTGGGTCTGGCCGGGCGTGTCGCGGAAGGTTCGGGGCAGGTCAGAGTGGAATAGGCAGGATTTAGTTTGAAAATTCTGTTACGTTAATTTATAACAACGTTCTATTTATAGCCACCTACTGACGTCGAACGTGTCTGGAATAATCCTTCTTTAATCTAGTCAGTCATCGTCAGTCGTAGTCAGTAATTGCCCCTTATTTTATTCCTTCGGCCAGGGGTTTAGCATTTCTTAAATTTCCTGTGTTCCCAGATGGTCACTCATCCAGGAACTTGCGATGTCTCGAATTGCTTTACCTCCGTGACTGCACGGGATGTATTAAAGCAATTCGGTTACCGATGCCGCCTTTGGCGTCGGAAAGATTTGAGGATATGGTTTTTTCTCTAATAAAAAAATGAGGAAACCGACGGCTCTTATTAGTGAGGGTTTTATTCGCGTGAGTTTTATTCGCGCGAGATCAAAGTCACACTCGCGTGTGAACAATATTGCAAAAATTGTCATTTCCAGAACATGTTCACGTTTGCAATATCCTCTAGTCTTTGTATCTCGATGACGGCGACAGGTAGGAGGTAGGGCGGTGTGGATCACGGACCGGGGGCGGCGGCGGCGGCGGCGGCGGCGACCGGTGGCAGAAAAACCAGGCCCGGCGCAGTCTCGCAGGAAATTACTAATCGGATAAATTGCGGCTTTACTTGGACAAATTGCGACCACTATTAAGCAATCAGCCGTGCGAGCGCCCTGCCCAGCGTGCTGGCTACCCCGCGCAATTAGCCTGGGGTAACCTAAATAAGGAGCTAAATTGATGTAATTTAGACGCGTATGTAATTAACACTTTCATCTAGAGATCGGCTTCGCCTCACATAATCATGCATAACATTGTGTTAGGATCAAAGTCTCACTTTATTCTGGGAAAAAAAACAAGATGGGAGAGAGAGCGAAGAGATGAAGAAAAAAAGGGGAAAAAGGGGGTTGTATAAAAAGGACCGAGAGAAAACGTGGACGTACCCTTCACTAATTTTTATGCCGCCTAAATAGCAGGCGGCATGATCCGGTCGCTGAGTGGGCTGCTCGCTCTTGAGATGGCATGGCGGTCTCGTTTCGTCGGAGCCACGCCTGAGAGATGGTCGCGTCCGACATTTTGTCAATTTTCGTGCTCGTTGAGCCTGTGTGGTCCCCGGGTGTCACCTCTTTAGCATGCACGCTAACTCCGAGGGACTTTCGGGGACGAGATGTTTTGTGTTCAACGTCGGGAACTAAATAACTGTGTTTAGAACCGGCTGCTGCTCTTGATTTTTCGCTGTCTCCGTCGAATCCTGCTGGAGAACGACTGGGGAAGGTGTAATTAAGTGCTGTCTGTCGTGCCGTTCGCGACCTTTGCTGCTCAGCGCGTCGATACGGTTAATAGCGGTATGTCGTCCATTTTCTTGCGTGGAACATTAGACAGGAATATCACATAATTCATATCACCTGATCGTTTGGTTTCCTAACCAATGAGTGAATTTTGAAAAATTGGCGGCTACAATGAAATATCCCGAGATCATAATTTACCTGCTATCATCTATAAGTGTAACCCAGTTCCGAAAAAAGGAGTGATGGTGCATTTTCCTTTAAATTACAGTAAAATACGAAGAGAAATTGTGGTGTACTTAAAAAGTGCAACATTCTCCGGATTTGTTTCAAAATTGAGGGGGTTCCTAGAGCACAATTCATAATACGCATCATAAAGGATGAAAACTATTTGCAGAGCACAGCTCTTACAAGGGGCCTTTTCAACAGGTTCAGGTCGAAATATGGCCTAATGATTGTTTTTTTATTGAAGGATATTCACTACTTTTATGTGCTGGAAAAATATGCCGTTGCGCACTGGAAGTTATTAAAAATAATAAAGAAAGAATATGGCCAATTTTGACCACACTGTTTTCACTTACTTCATGGACAATCCTTGCTGCAGCGAACGGCTCACGTAGTGCTGTCATTGCTTGCTAGGATCTCTCCTTACTGTTGACAGTAGTCTGGGCAGGAAAGTAGTTCATTGATTCCGGTGTGCTAGATCCGTGGTTTTATTTTCTTTGTTCTTTAGTTAATTACTAGATATTAATCTCAATTAGTACGACAATCTATTATTTTATAATCACTATTAATATTTAAAAGCTTGATCATTTCATTTTTTTAAATTTCTAATATTGTAATTAGATTTAATTTTAAAATGCTGCCATTTCGGAAAAACTCGAGCCTCATCATATGCACCCATTGACAATACGAATGTGCGGCGTATTTGGCAAGACAGCTTATCGGTCCCGAATGAGATGCTCATTGATTATAATAATTTGAAACGACAAACCATTGGCTTCCGAGTCGCTCAGAGCAGAGCGGATCCAGCCAATCATTTGGGGGACGGGGCATCATAAATTTTTGTTAAATAATAAGCAGAAACCCCCATTTCGCCTTTCTGCACCAGCGCTTTCGGAAACGTAGCTACTCCATTGTCCGCCAGCCATTAAAATTGACTAATTCCATTATTAAGTTACTTGAATATGCCAATGACGTATTTCGAAAAATGAAACAATAACTATGTATTGTACAGAATTAATGGATGGGAACCTATATGTCAGTGAAGACAATGTTAATTTTTGGTTGTGGAATGAAATTGCGGAGGTCCGGTGACTTTTTGAAGTTTTCTTCTGAAAAGTACAAACATTCTGGTGCAGATCTTCGTTACGGAGTTAAATGGGTCTCAATTTAGAGACAAACATTTTAATTTACGATTAAAAACGCAACTTTTTGATTCGCTTCGATTAAAATCTAGTATTAGCTAATCAAACACGGAAGCGAAATAAAAAATTAAAAAGTAAATAAAATAAAACTTCGTTTTGAAAGGAATCTCGCTTGTAGATTTATTTGGTATTTCGGAAGTTAATTTGATCACGAATGAAATTACCCACGTTTTGATATTTAGCGATAAACGATGTTTTCTTGACGAAAATATTATCAAAGGTAGACAAACTGTAATCTAAATTTCACCATTGTTTCGTCACATTATTGACAGTGATTTAATACTCTATTTTCATGCACTCATTCCTTTGTAACTGCTACCTTTAAAGTAGAGGACTTTTTGACGATGCAAGATATCGAGGTTAATCAAGAATTACAACTCTCTGTAATGCTCTGTAATAATACTCATGTGCACGCGCAAGTTGAAGCGACGCGCGGATAGTAATAGTGAATATAAAGAAAATGTATGCCGGATTTATTCTACCAAACAACAGTGATTTGAATTCTGATTGTATTCTTTATTATTTATTACTATTTCGTGTTTATTTTCATTTTTAATTTTGCATTTTGTAAGAGGCCAGGAATATTTGCCAAGGGGCAGGGATATGTTCAAATGTCCGTAAATTATTTAGGTTTCAAAGTTGATTCTAAGAAAATATTGCTACTCTCAATGAAAAATGTTGCAAAAATACAATGATTAACAACTAAGATAGATGATACGAAATTAAAGGAATAAGAAAAACTCATTGTCAATCATATTTTGTAATTACAGAGATTGTTTCTAATATGAGTAATTACAAATAATAATGTAAAGTACATTCAGAAATATACAAAATGGAAGTAAATCTAATTTTATAAAAAATTCTTAAAATAAAAAATATGCACTATAATTAATTCTCAACATGCAGTGAATTTGCGAGGACAAGTTGGAAAGTCTGGATAAAATAAAATTTCTCTGAAATTCCCTGACATACGTAGAGTATAACCATAAACAGAGCAGGAAAGACAAGTTTCACTTAAAAATGATAAAACTCCCATAAGCATTGTTTTTGTGCAATTTAAGAGCGTGAGCTCTTTCGTGAATTACTGGGATTACCAAACAACATGAGAAAGTTTTCCGCACTATCATTTAGAATCTTATCTCTTCGTGGATTATTTCCTCCGATGCAAAAAGTGGATATATTCGTTACAGCATGACGAAAAGAGCATTCATTACTCCAATTATATTATGAATTTGCCTACTTTCGAGACACATTAATTAATACGCGATATATAAATATGCATGCATTGTGAATCATATACTTTTCTCGCAGCACTTCCATCTGCGTTCTTTCATCAAAGAAACTTCCGGTATTTAAAAAGACCACACACGAATGTGACACTAGGACGATGAAAAAATCTATAGCTTAGCAAACTAAGCACCATCTCCAGACACGATGGACTTACATTCAAAATTAAACTAGTTGTGCTATAAAATAGCACAGTTTCTCGTACCTTTCGAGTGGTTCCTCTTCCTTTCGAGTCGATAACTTTTTCTTTTAATAGTGGCGATGTGGACTTTGTGATATGGACATGTTTACAAATTAAAACCTACACATTAGACTTATATTTTCCCTCAACCCTTTCTGGCTGTCATCAACAGTGTTGGTCAATAGAATCATGCACCTAAAATATTTTCTAAACGGTTCAAGATATTGGGATGAAATTTTCACCAAACGATTTAGAACATATAGATTCATTATCAATTTATTAAAAAGGAAATGAGTCCAATATTTTAAAAATACAAATGATATAAAAAAGGTACAAAGAACAAATAATAAGCTCTTGTGCCATGAAATGTTTGGTAAAAATTTCATCTCACAAATTTTCAAAAATATTCGAGGTGGACGTTTTTATTGACTATGTACACTAAGTTGTGTGTGCGCTGGGGACAATTCTCAGTGCAGAGTAACCTCACACTCCCCGGACATCTGGCCAGGTCGACCTTTGGACCTTCGGTTTTTCATCATCACATTTATAGCCTTTGTCCCTATCTCGGTGCTTGTACCATTGTTGTGGTTGTAAGAAGCCAGTTCCTCAATTATGAACAGACGCAAATTTTACACAGATCTCACTCGCAGTTCCCGGTCAGAGCGAGATATTAATGCTGGATTGAGGTATTGATACGATAGGCGAAGGTCTGTACCTGCCCCTCCCTCTTCCCCTCTCGCATCTTCAACAAATGCCGCTTCACAACTGAAAACATGCGTGCTCTACGCGGTGTTGGAGCTCACATAGTCCGCGTTCTTCGTCACACGTGCCCCAAGCTCCTGTCCCACGAGATCGGCACTCTTGATCGTATTCTTTGTAAACGGGCACGGTAAAGTTAATTTTTAATAATTTAATAAAAATAATTTCATTATAAGTAAAACTTTCCTTTTTAAATTATACCAGACCTGCAATACTTTGTGATAACTCGACGCTATTTGACAATGTTCGTTACACAGAGGAGGGAAGCAACCGGAACATCGGGGTTCATAAGTTCAATGGGGCCAATAACACCCAAGGCTTTGCTTATTTTTTGTTATAATTTGAGCATTTATTTAATTATCTTTGCTATAGAACTGTTAAGAACAAGCCTACCGTGAAGGAAAGAAAAGACGTTGAATAGTTAAATTTATTCTATAAATTATCTTTAAATTTGTTCAAAGAATTGGTTGCCCCGACCGGGACTCGAACCCGGGCCTTCTAGTTTACGCCCAGCTGCTCTAACCAGCTTCTTTGAACACATTTAATTATTAAAATGTATTGTTACTCAGTAACGTGGTCACAATTTGGATTTCTTTACGATTGCGGAATATATTCTCCGAGCGTAATTGTGTCCAACAAGGTGACGGGATGGTGACAATTATATATAGTATAAATTATCTTGTTACAGTAGTCTATGCTTTGACTGGTTCATGACTAATCATACATTCTAAACCCCTTGCCTTTAATGTCACTTTCTCAGTTTTCTCTAAGACGGCTTGACCTCATTCCACTTCTTTATTTTATACTTCCGTTTTTTATCAGTTCGAAGTTGTTGATTTTTGACACTGGGAATATATTCCTGAAGTTTTACTGGTTTATTTTTTATTGCTTTTGTTTGATTTATTTTACTTCTTTAATTGATTATGAGGGCTGGTTTTATTTGAATGCCATATGATGAGCATTTTCAACTTTTTTGTATTTGTAATATCTTAAGACAATGTTTTACGAATTGTATACCATGTAACTGTTTTTCAGCAATGTTTTCAACATTTGAAATAGCATCGCAAACTGCGTCTGAAATGTGTGATAGAACTAATTGAAATATTACAATAAAAATCAGCATCCACCATTAAGTGGTGTGTGTTCATCCCGTCAAGAGCTTAGAATTTCCTGATTTCGATATCCAGAATAATGATAAAGTACATGACCGGCCATCCAGAGATAAAAGAGCCGCTTAAAAAATGATCATCTTTAAAGAAGGTTGGAGACATTAAGTCCCCTTGGTAACAAAGTAAGATTAATATTTTTAAATTAGGAAAACATATTTTTGATTACAATTTGAAGTTGATATTATTTCATTACGGTATTTTATAAATATCAAAATGAAATGACAAAGAAAATGACTTGAAGGAACCAATTTCATACATTCTGAAAAGACAAATAATTCACGTTTATTTATTTTAAAGTGCCTAAATGTACACAACTGTTTTGTGAAATCCCGTAAAACAGGGAGAGGAGTATGCAAAGAAGCAGCTTCTCACTCTAAAAAACAACCCATTTTAACAATAATAGCATGATTGTGTGTCGGATTTGTTATCAATGTGAAAGAGATAAAAGTAATAAATTTCCATTTAAAAATTATCAAATTTTACGTATTTTACGTTGTACGTATTCACTTGTTTTCTTTTCGAAACCGACATTGCCTGTAGCACTAGTGCTAATGAACCGCTGCCTTTCGCAACCTTATAATGATTTTGAAGCTTTTTTGTATAGATTACTTGAAGTAAATGTGCATCGGGTAATGTTATTTATCCATTTATTGATCCTGTAAATTCCACTAGGGTCTCTAAAAACCTGTATGGCTTCTAATGCGACCTTATTATTTTTAAATAAATAAAAATAAGTATGCTTTCCTCGTGGAAAAGAATGTTTCCGAAGTTGTCTCAACGTCAACGTTCCTCAATGTTACTCAATTATTTTTATGACAGATTATTGCCAACAAAGTGAATTACGTTTGTGTGTGTTTTATTCTCTGACTGCTGGAGCGTAGACTTTCATTCAGGCGGCTCTGGGGCCCCACGGCGTAGGCCTGGAGTCGCTTGTCCAAAAGCCCACTCGTCCACGAAACTCGTCCTGCGGCTCAGGCTCCACCGCCACCACGCCCAGCCCGACGAACGGGGACCCAGCGGGAACAGTGTTTCCAGTTTTCTATCTCAGATAAGAATCGCAGTATTCTTTGATTAAAACGTTATAAAAGCTTGTTCTCATACCGATCCTATAAAATAGGGATTAACATTTTAGTTGGCGATGGCATGTGACGTGTCGCTTGCGATAAAAGATACGCAATCCTGTTTCCTCCAGCAGTTTGGTGTCAGAATGGCGCCAAAATTAATTTACAACCAAAAACAAAATCGTCAATGACAGTAAATTGAAACCTCTTTCAAAAGGCTTAAGAGATGACATCGTATCGGATTTTTTGTGCTTATTGCGTCAGTAACGTGTTTTGGTCTGGTGATACATAATATTTTTTTACTGAAATGTATGAAAATCATATAAGTAATGAAAATTCCTTCAGTTCTTACCTCATCTTTATGGTCGTAGACTCGTCAAAAATACATGTATTATTATTAATTACTGAAAATGTGAGTTGAATGAGATGCCTGAAAATAATTTCTTAGTTCTGTTTCCCCGATGAATTGGAGTTCATTATACTGCATAATGATCAGAAATAAATGGCTAAAATATCATACTTCTCGAGCTTTGAGAACGAATTTGAATATAATGCAATTAAATTTAAAAGATATATACTTCGCCTCAGCCCAAGAAATTCTTCAAGCCTTCAATGTACTATGTATGTATGTACGTTGATGACCAAAATTTAATGGCATAGATTAGTATATTGGTTTATTAGGGAAGTATTGCTGGCATTCTAAATATTTAAATAAAGAGCATTGTCATTAGCAATACCAATTCTTGTACATTTTTTACATAAGCAGACTTCGATTACTTATTCATCGGCAGATCTCGCACAATACACAATTTAAAACATTAAGCAATAAAACTATATAAATGTTTATTGTAGATATGTTTTATATTGTTATTGTTTTTAGATAAAATGATATTTTAGTTAATTTATTTTGAACTTAATGTGGGACGAATTAACATAATTAAAGAAGTGTTATTTATATAAGCCATTTTCGCCATTTTCTAGCCAAATGTCTCACCAACAAAATATTATCGATAACTAAATCTTACAGTGTGGGAAATGCTGAAGTAACGTATTTCCACCAATTACTCAAGAGTATCAAGATAAGAGGGCACGAAGTCGCACAGAGGTGTGTGTTTGCTTCACCAATCATAAAATATAAGTGCTACAATTCCGCATACAATGTTGGCGAAACATATCAGATCCCCGAACAGCAGAGCTTCTCACTGGAGCTCTTTATTGACATCTGATAATGCGATGAACACGAGTGCGCGGCTGCGCGGGCAGATGAAGGAAGGCGTCGCACGCGGTGGAGCTACGAGGCCGCGGAGGGGGCGGTGGGGGC
>BOPP01000001.1:18131207-18157271 GCA_017312745.1 Gryllus bimaculatus
CCATTCCTTCTCTGCTCCTCCTCTGCCCCTCTCCCTCTTCATCCCCCCACCCTCCCTCCTCGCCTCATCCAACACTCCTCACCTCACCCTCCCCTTTCCTCCTTGCCCTTATCCTTCATCTCACCTTCCTCTTCCCCACGCTCCACCCTTTTCTCCCTTCCCACTCCTTTCTTCGTCCGTCTGTCTTCTCCTCTACTCACTCCTCTCCTCTCCTCACTCTACTCTTTCCTCGTCTTCATCCACACTTCGATCCACGCCGCACCCCACCCTGCACCGCCGTGCTTCAACCAGCCCTTTCCTGCTCCCACATACACCGCCTAGGTCCGCCATGCTTCATCACGCCTCTATGACATTCTAAGAACTTTCTCTACCTTAATTACTTGCACATAAACAATTCTAAATTATAATCAATTATTAATCAATTCTTAGTAACTAATAAAATTTTTACTTCTTTATTGAGAAAAGTGGAAACAATTCTGGCATATGCAAAGCTACTGACACAGTACTATATTAATAAGAGAGCCTTTCCTGCGGTACCGTCAAAAAGTCATTGTATTACGTAATATGTATAAATGTACTCTTTCAGATTCTCGAAAGGCAAAAATGCCGAGAAAGGGTGACAATAAAATTTAAACAAGCACAAAAAACGCGCCCCGCTCCTCACGGCCTATGCTTCACCCTGGCACGCTCCGCCTCTTCCTACACTGTTGTTCCCGTCCTCACTTCGCCCACGTTCTCTGTATCCAAACCTTACCCAGAACACGTCCCCGTTCTTTCTCCAGTACCTGGCCCGGAGCTGAGGGCTTTTTCTCAGAGGACCGCAAGTCCATCCTACCCTCTTCCGACCTGTCGAGGTCTCAATCCTGCATGTTGTAACTTCTTAGCTATCTTCTTTAGTGTCCGCTTATTGATTTTAAAGTATTTTATATAGCGTACATACGTTTATTTCGTACCATTCAGTTCTTCTATTAACAATATCCGTTTATTGGTTCAAAAGCTGTGTGGACGGGAAAAACAAATATTCATGCAATGTAGTTCCTTTACGTTTGCGTCACGTGCTCGCAGGGAGTCGACTTGCTGCCTCTGCCTGCATCCCGCCCGCGCCCGCGCCCCCGGCCCCACCCCGCTTCGCCCAGCGCCGCCCCCGCGGCCTCCCGCCGCGCTGCCCGTCGCAACACCTGCGGCTTTATAGTCCGTATATCACGCGCGGCGATAAAAATCGCCGTAAAGGGCCCAGACGATTCACGAAACGGAGCATTATTTTATTACGTGAAAAAAATTAACTTTGTGGAAACATTTCTCCCCGATTTTTGATTTTTATTCGTGTGCGTCCCGCGTGCCGAGATGAGGGAGTCGTAAAAGATGATTTACGCGCGATGTCAGCTTCGCTTTCCGGTCATCGGCGGCGCTACGGGGTGGAGTCGGAGGCGGCAGTGCTTGTGAGAGGGTGGCACGAGAGGGGGGAAATTAAAATGGTGGCTTGGTATTGAATGATGACAGCTATGGGGCGGAGTCTGTTCAATAACTCATGCTCTATATCATTTTCAATAAGTTCTCAAGAGACAGTTTTCCAAAATGTTGAAGACGGAGATTCAATGTTTATCTAGTATCTAGTTTCTATTAAATAAGAAACGTAGTAATAAAGAAGGGAATATCCAAGGTTTGTGTGGAAGTACATGTAAACAGTTCTCGAGTTCAAAAGAGAAGAATCTACACTATTTGACGAGAACCCCTGCCTTACAACGAAAAAGGTTTCAGGATGTTGAAAAATAATTATTTACGAACCTAGTACAGAAATTGAGTCTTATTCGCACGAATGAGACATTACTAGGCGGGACGAAATTTTTTATATAAGTACGCCAAAGACACTTTTATACGAGTTGCATGCACTTTTTCATACATTCATGGAACCTTACGAGTGAATGTAGTCTTTGGGTATTTCTCCATATGTGCGATCTGGTAGCTATGTTGATTCAAGCTCCAATATTTTATTTATTTTGCAGAACACAGTTGTTTTATATCGTAGCGACTTCTTTGCAGAATGCGTACGGCGAAGTAACATATTTTAATCAATACACAGTAAAGATATGTTGCACATGCACGATTACCGAAAATATATTTGTACGTACGAATGGTTTTGAACTTCAGTGTGTGACAAAATCACTTAATCGACACTCACACGACGTATTATATAATAATATTTATTAATCTGCATACGAATACTTCCAGTGTTAGTGGATTGCAGTTACAACTACCAGAAATTCAAAAATAAAATATAATAGTTACTTTTCTTCTACACAATTCATATTGTAACCTTACTCTGCCAATATTGTCATACTAGTATAAATTATTAATAATATAAAAGAATTTATTTTAATGTAAATTTAATCTAAAAAGGAACCATTCGTTACATCCTATTAATCTGTAAAATTTTTGAATGATCCAAGTGGGAAACTCTCCAGACTGTTCCAGTTATTTGTCATAATATTCTATTTACAAATGAAAATGTATTTATAACTAATTTTGTTATCTTTAATAGTAATATTAACAAATCCTCCGCCGTCTCCTCCGCCCTCTCCTCCGCCCTCTCCTCCGCCCTCTCCTCCGCCCTCTCCTCCGCCCTCTCCTCCGCCCTCTCCTCCGCTCTCTCCTCCGCTCTCTCCTCCGCTCTCTCCTCCGCCTCTCCTCTGCTTCGCTCTCTGCTTCGCTCTCTGCTTCGCTCTCTGCTCCGCTCTCTGCTTCGCTCTCTGCTTCGCTCTCTGCTCCGCTCTCTGCTCCGCTCTCTGCTCCGCTCTCTGCTCCGCTCTCTGCTCCGCTCTCTCCTCCAGCACCGACACCGCCTCCTTCGCCGCGTTCGCTCCACCTTCACGTTCAACTGTGCATCTTCCTCCACCTCTCCTCCCCGTCGGCCTTCCCCTGTGCCTGGCGCTGACTTATGGACAGCCCGCGACAGCTCAATAAACGCCCCGGGCTCGCGGCGCCGCCCTGTCAACGATTATCGTGTCTCTCCCCGGCGCAGCGGCGCCCACGCCGCCCCCTCCAGAGAACTCTATAAAGGCGGCCTCAGTCGTTCATTCTGAGGGGAGGGGAGGTCTCGGCACGCGGTCTGCCACATGGCGCACAGATGCATTGGTTTCGCCGAGAGGGAGAAACTTACTGGGTCCATGATGATAGTCTTACTGAGAGACTCTTACTTGGATCATGTTGATGGAGAACATTCGCATTTGCCATTCTTTTTGTGCGTTTTCCCGTAATAATGTAATTAGACACGATAGTGCTTCGAGGGGGACACTCACTGCATCTGTAATCACCTACACAGCTTGTCAGCTTCAGCTATGGGGATTCGTGATTTGTAAAAGAATTTTGCGATCAGTTCATCGCTTGTCCCTAAGGAAGTGAACGCAAACTGGATGGAGAAGGAAGGATCGCGTGCGTCCGTGAATCGTTGTTTAAGATACTGCTTCGCCATCTGTCTAAAAGTGGTAATAAAAACTGCAGGCGAATCTGATCAGAGCAATCTCTAGAATTCTCATCTGAGCAATTCTCGGTTTCGACCCAGAAAATTTGTTTTCTTTTAAATTTGAACCAACAGCATTTTGAGCGATAAATGCCAATGAGATACCGGCAGAGGTAGCTCTAAGACAGTCTCGCCTCAGTTGCGCCCCTGATTGAGAGATCCTAGTATTGGAGTCCCGACAGTGGTTGATTTTTGACATAGCTAGTCAACTTGGTTGAATTCAGCTGCTGTCTGGAGAAGAATTATAACAGCCGGCTGAAGTGCTTGGGTCGTTTTCCGTGGTTTCTTCGACTAATAAAGAAAAATGACCGATCGAACTTTCCTTCCTTCTTGTCCTATCCTGTCCCCTTACTAACACCACACACTTACACTCAGATGCTCTGTACTACCAATGTGTCGGGTAACCTGACCATCTTGACCGGCGGCCATCCTGACCAGGGATTTTGTGATATCCCTCGGTCATCCACGCGAATGCTGGAATGGTTCTTCTGAAAGGCCCCGACGGCAAAACCGACGTCGCTAGCCGAATTTGCTAACTACGTGAAGTCACGAAGGTTAACCGAATTATAGACATCGCGGTTTCCTGGTTGGGTGACCGACTAGTAACCGCGAGATCCAACGGCTCCCACATCAATTGCTCTTTAAGGGCCATATAATGGCTAAATGTATGTATGTACCTGGCGCGACAAGCCGTGAACGGGCTCAGGCCTACCGGCGACCTCCCTGCTTCGCGGCCATGGGTTATGGGAGTATGTGTATGGTTAGCACGTAGACATCTCCACGCCGTATTCCGGTCTGCTCAACCTGAGAAGTAAATTTTCTCATCGTCACACAGCAATATATTGTACATTGCCAGGAAAACTATTCTTGGCTCGGCCGGGAATCGAACTCGGGGCATAGTGGAAAGCGAGCACGCTGACCGAGAGCTAGCCACGAGCCAATGGCTAAGTACAAATATAAATTCAACCATCATCTTGTCTTGGTCTTCCTCAGGGCTGCTCTGCAAGAGATGCGTTTTCACGGCGCACTCGGCAGCTGCCGCAACGCGCGCCCCGAGCGCAGGGCCTGTGCGTGGGCCCGCGGCCCGGCCACCCGCTGGAAGCGAGCGCTGGGAACACGGCTCCCCGACGCGCCGTTTCTTACCTCCGCGCCGCGGCCGCGCCCTGGCGACTCCCGTTGTCGCCAAGTACGTGCGTCTTCCACCGGATGCATCGCTTATCTTGTTCGTGAGTACTCGTGGAAAAATTGTGTTGTATGACGATTGCTGTGAGTTATTGGTAACACGCGAAAAGGGGTGCGGTCTTTGAGTTGCAGCTCCATAAAGTACACGTTTTTGTAACTTTTTATTCCATGGGTTTTAATGTTTTGGCTCAGATTATATGGCTCGTTCTAAGAATAAGAGTGGCTTTACAGCTCAAATATTACAATGAAAGTTACAAAATCATCTGCTTGGTGGTATTACTCAAAAAAAATCATCAGAGAGAGAGAGAGAGAGCAATTTTTTAGAGCTTCATTTATAAATAATCTTATTCAAGTGCTTTAAAATTGTGAATTTTATATTGTTTAATTTTTTAAGAAATTAGTTCAATAAAATACGAAATATCAGTTAGGTAATGATGGTAAATAAACAAAAATTCCATGTTTCTTATGTTTTTGACTTCCTTAAACAACATAAAAGATGGCCAACAAAATCTTACTTTTTTCTAACAATGCTTCGTTTCTCTTTCTAAAGGTTTTTTTCATTCATACAAAACACACAGTAAAAAAAGCAGTCGAAGTATTCTATACACGCTCGTATTTCTGGAGTTTTAAGTCTCTGAATTGCGATCTGATAGGATGAGCATTGCACCGATAAAACAGGACTTCATCGTATAATAAACAGTGGCTATGTTATGCAACCATGTGAAACGGCGTCGTTTTAATGTGTACTCTTTGAAAAGTGTTCCTTGTCATCAATATTCATAAAAAGCGAATGAGTGAACGAAAATCAACCCTTGACTTGGGCGCGTAGTTAAATCAAGTCATGAAAACGGAAAGAGAGCAACGATTTTGCCTTCAGTGGTACATGAAGCTAGTCGTTATCGACATTCTTTACTACGGAACTTCGCAAAGAGCTACAAAGGGTTGCTCGGCCTGTACATCCATAACCTACAATAACCATTCAGGAAACGATTTATAGTCATATAATTTAGAACCTTTGAAATTTCTTTCTAAGAATGTGTGTTTGTAGCTTTCCGAAGCCATTTATTTTTATTTGTTTAATATATCTAGGCGCATATAGAGGGCCGGAAGGTTTTATTTCAGTCTACATACTAGCTGATATTCATCATGTTACCTTGGTATTAACCACAATCGTCGTTTAAACAGAAAAATAAATGATTTATATCCATAGTGCATCGTCCTGAATTATATCCCTGGCCTGGCTTGCCTTTCTCTTCCCTTTCCTAACCTACCCTTCTTTACCTTCTCTCTCTGCCGTACCCCGTCCTACCCTGTCCTACCCTGCCCTACCATGCCCTACCCTGCCTTACCCTGTCCTACCCTGCCCTACCCTGCCCTACCCTGCCCTCCCCTGCCTTTACCCTGCCCTTACCCCTTACCTACCCTACCTTAGCCGCTACCCTGCCCTACCCTGCCCTTGTCTCTAGACACCCCATATACGCCTATGACTGTCATGTTCCAAAAGGCGTTCTCAGAACCATTCACGTGACTCCTCATGACCTACTCTGTCAAAGGTCTAATGGCTATCAATTACCCCCACGCTCATGTACCCATGTCCCTCTCCTCCTCATGTTTTCGTCTCCCGTACACTTCGCGTTCTTTCACGTCGTTCTCATATCTCTCTCACGCCACGACGTCCTTCTCAAGTCTACCCCTTTCCTGGGTGGCTATGGTGGTAGCGGCCATGGCGATGGCGGTGGCGGCGGTGGCGATGCGATGGCGGAGGCGGACGTGGTGATGGCGGCGGCGGCGGGGGCAGAGGAGGAGGTGGAGAGTCGGCGAGCACGCAGGCTAATTAAATAAGCCCAACTGCGTTGTCGCGGGCGCATGAGCCGCTATTAGTATGCATAATATCTCATTAGGCGTAACGTATGCGGCCGGCCGGCCGGCCGTCGCCACCGCCCCCTTCCCAATTGACTCCACCGCCACGGGCCGCGCTGGCGCCTCTGCTGCAGGCAGCCGTTTACTGCCGGCGAGCGTCGCTGGCCATGCATCAGCCACTTCACTATTTTTCCCACTACCACTGCCATCCGCGGACTACATTGCCACTACTACTACTACTACTACTACTACTACTTACTACTACTACTACTACTACTACTACTATACTGCTACTACTACTACTACTACTACTACTACTACCGCTACTACTCAACTACTACCAGCACTACAATCATATTACTATCAATTTCACTCTCATTCCCAATACCACCACCACCACTCCGCTTCTCACAGGCACTACAACTACCCTTATCACTTCCACCACGAAAACCATGACCATCCAACAACACCACAGGCACTACCACTACCGTCATCATTACCGTTACCTCAACCGCCACCACCCCTACCGTCGCCACGACCACCAACGGCCTACCACCATGGCCGCCGCCACCGCGTCCACCATTCCCCTCCTTACCTCCGACTCCGTCTCTATCGCTGCCATTTCCGACGCCATCTCCTCTGCCGCCGCCGCCGCCGCCTCCTCCTCTGCCTCCCGCCGTCCTGTAGCGCCGCCGCCGCGGCTAATGGGGTTCGCCCCGCGCGCGCCGTCGAGGCCCCGCCCTCCGCCCGACCTCTTCCCCGCGCCGCCGCCACCGCCGACGACGCGCATTTCCATAAGGATTGTGCGAGCTGCAGCTTCAGGACTAGGCTTTAGAAAGCGACTCCTCGCCAGACGTTAAGTGCCGCTAGTGTGAATTATTATTTACTTTCATTAGTATTTATGTATAACTTTATCTACATTTGCTACCGACTTATTTTGTACAAAGTTTTTTCGAGCGCTTTAACCGTTTCTTTTTCTCTCACTTCAACTTTTTTCTCTCTGGTTTAACGGCATAATCATAATATGAAATAATATTAGAAAAAGTCACACTTATAATTAAGTAGATTTCTGGCGGAACGCGACGGAACGGCATTTCGGTACCTCTAGAATAATTATATAATCACGTCATAAATATATAACTATTTCTATTAAATTGCTAATTAATTTGGGTTGCGTTACGGAGACTAAAATTTTACAAATCAAGCGCTGCTTGTAACGAACATATTGAAAACTTTCTCCTGCGTGTTGATGCTCTTACAAAATTACTCTCCGACATTTAGTAAGAAAACAGAAATAATAAATTAACCATTTTTCTACATTTTCGAAGGAAAAAATCTTCTCAAAATGCTTGACAAGTTAAATCAATTATTGTGAGTCACATTTTGTGATATAAAACGTTTTTTCAAGGTCCTGAATAGAGAAGAATGGCAGTAAATAAACTGCACACTATAGCAGCGCAAGTGTCCAGAGACACCAAAATGTTTCAGAGGTCATTTCCACATCGTTTCCTGTCGGATCTTTACGGAGAGCGAGGCGCCGCGTGGGCGACGTGCCTATCACGAGAACTCTCATTCCGCCCCGACCGGCTGCTCCAAGCGCCCCGCCCAGGGCCCATCGGACCCCCCAGGCCTCACTTCTCTCCTCTCCGTTCCGCTTCCCTCCTCTTCCCTCATCTTTTTTCCTTCTCTCCCCTCTCCTCTTCTCTTCTAACTCTCTTCCTCCTTTCTCTTTTCTTCCCCCCTCTTTTCTTTCCTCTCGTCTCCTCTCCCTACATCTTCCTTAATATTTCGCTCTCTCCCATCCTGTCTTGAATATCCGCTTTTCTACCTTCTCGCATCTCCCCTTCTCTCTTCTTTCCTTTCGTCTCTCCTCGCGTATCGCCTCCTTCTTCCCCATTCCTCACCTCTCCACTACCCTTCTCTCCTCTGACCTCTCGCCTCGTTTCCATTGGAGTTGTGCAGGCAACCGGGCCAAGACACGGCGGGCTGGGCCCCGGCTGTTATCCTTGCGTGGGGTTACGATGTTCCCGAAAGGCAAACGGCCGGTTAACAGTGAAGGGAAAGCCGAGCGACACGACAGAGGGCCCATATATTTTACAAAGAAGGCTAACGCACACAAATAAAGTAACTGGCTGCATGTAAATTGGTTACTTTACTTACTCACTTGTCAACTCGATCTTGATTCTGTTCCGTCGTGCTACTGCTCGTGTTTAGATAAGCAGATTTTTTGAACGGCTACCATAGACGTCGGTGTTAATGCTAAATGGATTGAACAAACAAAATAAATAGTCATTACTTAGATGTAAAGCGTTGTATATTGTTTTGTTTATTTAAATTTGGCTCTGAAAACATTACAGTAATGAATAAATAAGATTTATCTTTCAATTTGCAGTAGCTTTTATCATTTACACAGGAATTCGACCTTTATTGTTCCTTTACGGGCTAAAAGTATCGTCAGTCGCTGTGGAATAAACCTAGTAATTACACGATAATGGTACTGTGAGCTTAGAGCAATGTGTGAATTTACCGACGCATACAAGTTATGAAATTATGGTTTTAACCTATATTTTTTACATGTTCTTCTTTTGTCTCTTACAAGGAATTCGAAAATAATTTATTCTGAAACTTATAATTTCACGGGATTATGCTTATTAAATAAATTACTTTTTATGACAATGAATTAATTATTTGTTATAAATGTAGAATTCAAGTTTTCATTGTAGAATTTGTATTCAATGTCAATGGAATAACCCTCATTTCCATGGAAAGAAGAAATTTATCAGTTAACGAAATGGACTGCAACTACTCTGCTCTTCCTTCATGACGACTCGCAGTGCTTACTTTCGTACAACATGATCTTTTCCATTTACTCGGGCATTCTATAAAGTGAAAATAGCTGAAATCCCAGCGCTGTTTGCAAGTATTGAAAATGAATCCACGTATGTTGGTAATGGAGAAATTAGATTGTTCGTTCAAACTACCTTTAGATATAAAATTAAAGAATGCAGTACGTTTTACTCTTTCCATGTACTCGTCACATTTGCAGTACAGATTTTTTCTTAGCACGACGAATCGCATATCATTCTCCAGCTGTGACTCCACGTCAGCTCTTTTCGGTCTCTTCCTCGCATCTTTTCCCGCGAACACCATCTCCTTCTCAAAAGCGAGCAACAGTTACAGGTAACTCTTCAGCATCCGTCAGGCCGCATAGAAGAGATTTGATGTGGCCTCATTCAACCGTCAAACACCCAATATCCTTTGTGCATCCCCCAACAATACACAAACATCTCAAAGGTGTTGCTGACTATAAGCGGCGCCTTTCCCAAGACGATCAAATCAAACCAAAAACATTTTCGAATTACAGCTCTACTGTGAAACACGCCGACCAACAGCGCCTCTCGTGGCAATTAGCCGAAAGAGGAGCACCGCGCGCCGCGCGCCTTTAGCGAGACGGTTACGGTTTTTACGCCTCGCAATGCACAACGGATGGAGTGAGAGAGAGCGAGAGGCAGAGGACAGGAAAAAAACACGAAAAGCGAGACCGCTTCGGATTTAAAAATTAATAATTGTTAAAATGGTATTCAATTCCGCTCGGTCACGACTTCTGTTTCCCGGGCCGCGCCATTACAGCTCTATTGGATTACGGCCGCCAACACGACCCGGCCGCCCAAATGAGGGTGCGGGGCTCGCTTCCTATGTGTTTGCATTAAGCAGCGCATTGCGTTAAATTGAAATTCTCGGACGGCGATCGGTCAGGGGGAGGGGGGAGGAGGCACCCATTACTGACCGGTGGGTCCAAGAGGAAGTCTAAGCCGAAGCCGGTTGGGATGTGGGCTACTAATCCTGCGACGTCGGGAGCTGGGTTAGCGGAATTAGAAATCCATTGCTGTTGGTGGTATCATCTTGCTGGGGTCTAAATTGATCATCTTCATTTATTTTTACATAAAAGAAAATAGCTGTGTCAAAAAGTTTTTATTTTTTCCAAATTGAGGTCTCATTCTTAGGTGCTTCGTGTGGTCCGTATATTGGATTAAGCAGCGCAATGCATGAACTTGCCATTCTCGCACGGTGACCGGCCGGGGTAGAAGAAAGCCGCTTCGTCATTACCGACCGGTCAGAGGAGGACGTGGATACTGGAGCCAGTGCCGTGCATCGTATGACTGGTGTCGGAGAAGGGAAAGGGTGCCCTGGGAGTTGAGCGGGCTCTGCCAGCTCTCTTGGAAGCCATATTGAAACTGGGATCTTGTGGGTAGATTGGGTGTGGGTAGATCGGATGTAACTCTGTTCTGCGAACCAGAGCGCGCCGTATAGACTACACGGAAGTGGCCTACGTGCTTCAATCCACTTCTTTTAGCTGAGTGGTCAGAGGCTAACCCGTTTCTAATCAAAAGGCTAGGACCACGTTTTGCACTGAATTCCAGGGCGAGCGAGGAGAGCCATGGTAACTCATCGTTTTAGAATCCCGTACTATATCTCCGTCGTTAAAGAGCTTTCTGTTGGGTTACTGCGGAAACAACTGAAGAGGAAATTCTGACCGGGCACGAAAGTTTGACACGAGGAAGCAAGATACAGATATTCTTAGTCTACGTAGTTTTTCATAAAAGGTTCCATTCTCAGTGCATGGCAAACAGGCAGAACTCGAATTTGAAACTCGTAAGGATGAAGAACTCCATAAAAACTTGACCGGCCTACCTCGGAGTCAGCATTTTCACTGTCTCTAAAGCGACTCTTAGAGACAGAGTCCCGACGGAGGCGGAGTTTTGGCACTATCTATATAGGTCGCATTCATCCGCTTTCTGGAGGATAATTCTAGTGGTTGGTTGCTCTGATCGGTAGTTTTACATGGTTCCTCCGATGAATACCAGACGAATGGCACAATAGTATCTTTACAAACAGGCCACGGAACGCGAGCAATCTATCCTTCCTCTTCCTTGAACTATTATCTCCCTTCACACGCCCTTACACTTTTCGTGCTCTGGACTAGCACACACGACGGGAGACCAGTCGGGAACATAAGATTGCCCCTGCTGAGTAGGTGCATCGCTGGGAAGAGATGCCCGAAGGAGAAATACTCTTAAGCAGACATGTAGGTCGGCGCCCGATCTCAATATTCAAAAGGGGTCGAACACCGCCCCTCACGCGATAAAACGTTCATTATACTAACGGGATTATAATCAAAGTGCCTTGAAACATAAATCAATCCATAAAATCTTGGGATTCCTCGTGTGGGAGTAATACGAATGATGAGATAATACATGAGATAATCTGAATGGGTAGCTCGCTTTCTCGCAAAGTTATCTTCTCCGCAGTGACCCACTGCACTGCGGCGATGAGGTCAGAGACAGCCGGTGAGCCATCGTCTTTCCTCCTCTAAAAAAGTTAGTCGCGGACGGAACCTCTCTCAAGAAACATTTATCTTCCTGCGAAAATGGAATTTAAAATCTAATCTGTGAGAAAAAGGATTATGGCAAGGAACTGGCATTTTTTAACAAAATGTTTAAGTTTATCTGGTACATTTTTCTGCTAGATGTTTTTTACCAATAGTAATGCGTAATTATATATGGTTCATTTTTTTAGATATAGTTCTTTGTATTAAAAAATTGAAGCTGACTACTACGACAGTGAGTATATGTTCTTAGTGTAAAGGGACACAAGTCACTTGGACTACATATACTGCGAATCAGAATCGGGATGGCGCATTTAATTGACGAGATTGTACTAGCATCTAGTGTTTAAATGGCTATTCGAAGGTTTTTAATGTTGGAGAGATATTATTTTAATTTACGAAACTTAGATTTTTCTTCCGTGTGTCTTCTTTCTTTGTTATTTAAGCGTTTTCTATTCTTTGTATTGACAATAATGGAATCTGAAAAACTAACTCTCTACCTATAAGAGTTTCAAAAATAGAGTAATGTCATTTGAAATTAGAAAACTCTACAATATTAAATATTTAGGTTATGGGAGTGAAAACAAAGAAAAAATGGAACCAACCTCCGTCAAGAGTTTATTCGTAAAGGATTGTCAGATTTTTGGTGCTTTCCCCCAAGGTAGACGAGTGATACGTCCAAAAAAGAGATGGAAGGAGACCACCGCAAGTCAAAACAGACCGTAAGTGTAGAGACAAGAAGAAGAAGAAGAAGAAGAAGGAGAAGAAGAAGAAGAAGAAAAATAAGAAAAGAAGAGGCGGAATCCTTAAACAATGCACCTTTGAGTTTAGGGAAAGGTTGACCTCCTTAAAATAACTTATTTATTTATACGTCAAAAATAGTTTAAAAAACCTGTGAGGCGTGTTTTGGGGAATAGTGTATTCTGTGCACTGGCCATAAATTCTTCTCCTTAACCCATATATAAGTTTAATTACAATTACACATAGAAACTAGCGTTTTTTGTCAAGAATTGATAAGAAAATATTTGCTTTCATGTTATAAAAACTACCAACCTAGGCAAATCAGCTACATACTTTGGCTATTGTCCCTCATCGTGCCTTTCATGAAAGGATCGACTTTCTGCCGCGAGAACAAAGAGAACGGTAATTTCAGTAACTATATTCCCATCTGAATTCTGGAAAACGTGCACACTATCTAAGTATGTCAAACACTATACCATTGCAGTATTCACTCAAAGTATCAGAGAAATTGCACGAGAAACCTCATCAAGATGGGAATCATAAACCCAAAATCTCAGGAGCAATACTATGTTACCACTAGAGAGCGAATTTTTATGTCATTGTAAATTGTAATATTCGCAAATCGTCGCCGACCTAACACAATATCTAATTTTTTCGATACATATTTTTACATATTTGGCACTATATTACATATTTTACATATTCTTATATTTGCAGACAATCGTTTTTTATTCTTTCAATTGTATTACATATTTGTTTATGAAAAGAAGTATTTTCAAAATATCAGCACTTTTTCCTACATTATTACTACGTGCAGTCTACTCGTGTCGCGAGCTGAGGAGGGGGGAGGGAGGACCGCAGCAACTCGTGCAAGGGCAAATGAAACAGAGTATCGTTATACTTACCCGGGTAGTCCTGCGAGTGGGTGGCGGGACGACAGGTGCCTCATGCATCACAGATGGTAACACACAAGGAGGGGGCGAGGTGTGAAACCTTTGCCTTTTTATAACCTCGGGACGTCAGCAAGTGACAACTGGATCACTCACTGGCGGCATCGCGCGGGTCGGATTGCCATACGCGACATTCGTGAGAACAGTTGGATGTTCTCACAGTCTGGGGCATCTGCTTCAGTTATCTCAGTAGCGGGACATGTGCGTCAGTGACATATCATTTTCACCTGCGGATGTGAAAAGTATCACAGCTGCGTTTTGTAACTTAAGCTTAATTTCCGAGAAATGTTAGCGATTGCAGACGTGTAACACTTCGGCGAGAATGCTGCACACTGCAGTAATTATTTGCTGATCATAGATATTGCTAGGTTGTATGATGACTTCTATTGCCTATAGTTTGACTGCTAAACTTCGGCTTGAATAGCAATACAGGAATCTTTTATAGAGCGATTTTATCAGAATTGGACGTTTTGACAGATAGTGTTGGCAACACAACTGAAGGTTCTGCGGTCTTTGTATCCTTCAACCTATTACTCTCTCCGTTCTCTATTCGTTCGTTTGCAGTTGGCTAACTTGTAAATGGCTTCGACGCTTCCTTTTGTGATGTTCCCGTGATGGCCACGAATATGTGAAAGATAGCATGTTAAACTAACAATATGAACATTAAATGACGTTTGCGTAATTGCGCTCATGATAAAAGAATCAAGAGTAAATTAATGTATCAAACTGGGAGAAGAAAGAGAAGGAAGAGAATAACAAAAAGAAAAAGAAGAAGAAGAACTGGAAAAAACTTTTATTATAAAGCCTGTATGAATGAGAATTTGTGTAAATGTGTGTGTGTGAGTAATCAAATAGTAATAAATTGTCACTTCGACAGCACGTGTTTTAGTTTACATCCGTATTTGCAACATTTGGCTATTACAATCAAACCCAGAAGTATCCCGATCCAGAGAGAGCACAGTGTTCCATCCGTTGTAAGAAAATTAAGAAAAGGGCAAGTCAGCAAAATTCGGTCGACACCTGAATTACCACGCAAGGAGGGGTGTGACTTGCCCCTCATTTCGATTATTTCCTCATTTAATGATAACATACCACCCGACATTTAATGTACTGCACACGCGAGGCCAGAACGTCCAGGCGGTACATGACACTATTTCTTTCTGTCTTAGTGTTAACGTTAAGAGCATAAATAGTTTATAAAACTACAAAATTCGTTTAAATAAGCAACTGAAAATTTTCTTGGCTTTGAAATAAATCACACTTGCGGAACTCGGATGTGACATAAACTATCGCGATCTTAAACATTCACACCCAAAAGTATTGTATGCAATTAAATTATACTCTTAAAATCAGCAAAATATTCACACAGACACTCATATTTGCAACGAACTGTTCATTTTCTATCTTCTCATAGCACTTTTGTAAAGGTCAACAACGTATGGGTAGCTCAATTGCACAGATACTCAGAAGTAAATGGGATACGTTTTGCGAGTAGAAACTGAAACAAAAATACTTGACAAGCGCTGCCATAGGCATACATTGATTGAACAGCATATGAGTCACAGAAGATTAGGTGAGATATTGAACTATTGAAGTTCTGAAATAAGCAGATTCCAAACATATTTCTGGTAGATCACAATAGCGCAATTCGTCAATTAGTATGTTTACCTTTAACTGACAAAGAATACTAATTTCCACATTATTTTTCTCCATAGTTTCTCCATAGGCTCAAGTATGTTAGAAACAAGCATGTTAGTACATTAGCATTCATTTATTAAAAACTCAGTACTTTTTTCGGGTGAAGTATACATTCTTTTAAATAAAAAAGTATAGTTCCTGCTTTTATCACGTATTCGTATTTAAAAGCAAAGCTTATCACAATTTGTTGTCTTATTTTCTATTTTGTTATCAATTCCTTCCAAAATATAGTATTAAATATTGCAGCTCTAAACCAGTTGTAGCAATAAACAAGATAAATTAATTATGGAAATAGAGGTGCAAGAAGATGGAGAAAGCAACCTCCGAAATGTGGGGCACTTCACTGAAGGTCAGGGATTCATGATCAGGAAATACCGGACGATTTTCGCGTGATAATAGTGGGCTGGTTCTCGTATTTCCTTTTTGGAAGGCGAGGAAACGATGGCGCTGGAGTGCATCACGTGGAGTATTAGTGCCACTTTTCGAAGTACTGTCCTTTTTTCGCGAAGGTTAAATTGGCGGTTAATTTAGAGCTTAATTTTCTCCCAGTCCGTTCTCATTCCAGGCATGATGGAGTGATTAAGCGATTGAGTATTAGATCTCCGCAGTCTTTCTCTTTCCCCTAGTTTTGTTATTCCCACGTCTTCTCTTCAAAAAACATGAACTTTTTATTATGTGTTGCACCCATATTTGTATAAGAGAAAAACATTAATTTATCGATTGAGGATTTTTCTCGCGTAATTAGAATTTTGATCTGTATCTGGTTATCAACGAGTGCGATAATTACGCGTGATATTCCAAAAACTTGTCCGTTACGAGTAAAATGTAATAATGCCGCAGTTTAGACGAGATACTAAAATCAAATAGCAGATTACAGGAACTGGATATGATGCTTACGACGGCTGCCTCGCGCAAAGTACCCGCTTCTAATAACGCTCAACAGCACTCGGAGCAGTAATTGGGCCAGAGCTTACAGTGGAAGACAGAGCGGAGCGAGACATGTGGCGAGGCTGCGGGGGCTGTGGTGAAGGGGCACGGAACGAGGAAGACAAAATGGAGGATGGAATGGAAAGAAAACGCAGAAAGAAGAATTTAGAGAAGGGTGTCGTATATGGAAAAACGAAACATAGTAGGAAGATGAAGACATTGCTAAACACAGCAGAATGTGAGGAAAGAAAGGAATAGATGCAAAGAAGAAAAAGTAGGGTGGAAAAGAGGGAAGAATCGAAGGTATTGAACGTGTAGGAATATAAATTTCGTGATGTAAAACGAATTGAGAACAAATGTATGTATGTATTCATGCATTATCATGTTGAACAACATAAATATCAAGATGAAACTTGATACATAGAAAAGGAAAGAAGAAATATTTTATAAATTTTTTATGGTAACGATGGAATATCTCCCGGATCGGATGGATAAATAAAACCTGTCCTAAAAATGGAGAAGTAGGCTAAAGTGAAAAATTCGTTATTTTTTAAATTATTTGTAGAAGCAGAGAAAATGGGCCAAACCATTGAAATGCAAGAACGCACGTGTAATATGATCAATGTCAAATAGTAAATGATATTTAGAAAGTAGAGAGAGAATTGTACAAAGGATTTGTTACAAAGAAAAATATGGGATGGCGGGTTAAGAAACAAATAAAGATAAATGCGAATATTAAGAGGAACAATGGAAAAACAAATTTGAGAATGATGAAGATAATTAGCAAGAGAACACGAAGAACGGAATATGATATCAAAAGATGAGGGAATGCCACAGAAAACACACAAATACACACGCCTACCTGCTCTTAGGCACACAGGCGCCCGCGTACACACACACACACACACACGCACGCACGCACGCACGCGCGCACATACATGCATATACGCACACATGCCTGCTCATATATGCACACACCCATGTACATACGCACGTACAAAATCAAGATATAAATAAAAGGGTATGTGAATATGTCTATTGCTTATAGACGCAAACACCATCGAATTTGATTAAAAATTTTCGCACTTCATTCTAATCAGTATCGGGAGTATTTAAAGGGTGGTTTGATTTAAATCGGCCCTGTGGGGGCGTTGTTTTTGCAAAGTTAATACACCATGTGGGCTATACCCCGTTCCTAGAAAACCTTGTTTGAAGTGCGATCTTTGGATATCTTTGTGAACTTAACGCCTCGCTTCGACTCATAATATCTAATAACATTGAAATTGCTACCTAGAAAGGGGAATTCTAAACCAAATGCTGACGATGCACAACATTATTTGAATATTTGATATTTAAAATGTAGTAAAGTGTCTTTATTACTATGTTGAATGTGATAAGTGGTTCAGTTTAACTGTACAAACTTTTTCATGTGTTATGATGCTTACTATCTAAGTAGGAGAGTATAGTTAATACGTAGTTAATCTTCATTGACTAAATTGATTTTGAACTTGAATTATATTTATATAATACACTGCAATAGCGAAACATTGCCGTGTCCGATTGTAAGAAATAGAGTAAAGCGTATGAATGTGTAAAATAAAGAGGTGCGGAAGAGCTGTGTTATCGGTTAACTAACATCAATCCCCAGCAGCACGCGCGCCCAAACAGTTGACGCCGCTTATCCGCGGCATCGCTTCAGGCACCACATGGCCGTTGCTGTCGACGCCTCGCCATTAGCCCCACAGCACGCACACCCATCCCACACCATCACCACCACCACCACCTCCCCCACACCTCAAACACCACTTCTACCATAACTACAACCTAAATTCCACAACCGCCGTCGCACCTTTGCCATCACCTACCTCACTACCGTCTCCCACCTTAATTCACCATCACATTTAATTCACCACACGATTAATTTATCATCACTCTCACCCAAACATCACTATCATCAACACTTCGAAACATCACTTCCACAACATCCCGACCCTTACCACCACCTATAATCTCCCAACTCCCGCTCACACAACACTCCCGTCACTAACATCGCCCCACCACCGCCATTACAGAACTATCTTCAACTCATCATATTACAGACAATCACCAACTCCAACCCTACAACGTATCACACACGCAATACCAACCTATCTCTAGCATCAAACCACTGTCATACCCATCATCTTTCGTAATGAATTGTCACCACCATTAAACTATATCCACCATTATCACGACACCACGACTACCATCACACTGCACTATGACACCACATCACTATTTTCTGTTTTGCTGAAGAATTCGCTTTATTCCACCTCTCTGCAAATTAACAAAGAATTCATAAATAATATTCATAAATAATATTCATAAATTAATAACCACTGTCCTTCAGTCTGTAAAATATCCACATTGTTCAAGCAAATTTAAAAAATTTGACAAACATAATTGATCAGGAAATAATTTACACATTTGAAACGACCGTGAGACATTGACGAACAAATGTTTTCACAGAAACATAAGAATTTTTTTCTTTGATTCCATGATACTGCCACCCACTACCGATATTCGTTGTATTCAGCGGGTGCACGAAAGTCATACAAGCAATTGAATTTCTTATTTATTATAGTTGTACAAAAAATTAAATCTCGTGCCGATAATAACTATACATTAAATTTTTGTATGCAATATCCACCACCTACAAATTTAATTCCAAATTCCAACTTGTTTGTTTGCTCCTTCGGATTTGAACATTGATTCTCCTATTTCTTACCCAACTCTCGAGTTAGTCAACATGTAAACCAATAAATCACAAGTTACGCCAAATTCCTCTCCAAGCCGCAGGCTTCTTCGCTTTGATTGCCGTAACCGGCTGGTGCTTGTCGAAAGCCTTTAGGCGGTCTGAACCCCGAAAAGGCCCCCCTCCCCCCGGGCCACTCTCCACCCCTCGCCCATATCCCCGACGCCGCTTACCCCTTTTTATCCTCGTCCCGTCTAGGGCCCGGTAATGACCAGCGATGTTTATAGTTCACGTGATAACCCTTCATAACAATTATATCGCCTATTCAGAAATTACCGAGATTGGCTTTCAAGCTCGATCGGCAGCGATGAAAATTTGTAACTACTGTAGCAAATTTGTTGGGTCCTAGTCGGCAATCAAAGTGCCAATAGATAACAAAAAAACTCTCCAGATGGAGAGAGACGCGAGGATAAAAAGTAACTTAATGGGGTCATTAAAATAATTACCCCGTGTCGAAGCCTCGCGTAGGCTATAATGCCCCTTGCCTGCACGGCGGCGGCGGAACAGCTACTGGGAGCCCCCGGGGTCTCACTTCTGGGCTCCCTCCCTCACCTCCTTAATCCTCACCTCTTCCTTGCTCTTTTCCTCCAGATCCTGCAATACGCCCGAGCGCCTCAGCCTTTAGTAAAGCACATCGCCTATGGCGGGAGCGCGACAGTATGGATGGAAGTATCATGGCCTGCGGGAACTGGATTAATGATCGGTGTATGAATGTCCGGAAAGAATGTTGAATCCTTGTCTCTTCTACTATATTCTCGGCTTCAGTAGTTGTTTAATTTGGAGGTAAAAATTTTAATATTTTGTAACTCTACTTCAAATTAATGTTTTCTTCAGAGGCTCAGAAGAAAATCCAGTAGCACAAATAAACTTTAGTTACAATAAAAAAGTATAAGTATGCATGCGTGCTGGTCAGCTGCAGCAGCCCTAGAATCTAGTTGTTTTCTCTGTGAATTCTCTCATTGTCTTTTATATTTTCGAGGTCTCCTTTTGAGGTTTCTTTTATTGTCAATTGTTCGATTTTCTGCATGACGTTGTGTACACAAAAACTTCAGTAGTATATGATTCGTATTTATTTCTCGAACTGTTTGTGACTTTAAAATCTACAAAGATATAAATGAGATAGTTCATAATTTATTTCCAATTCGTTTGCAATGAAATATTGTCTGAAAATAACTTTTTATTTTTATTTCCTAATCTCCTAAGTTCATCACCTAAGTCACAACTATTCTCGAAAATAATGATAATTCACCTCTTCACCTCTATTATATAGACATTTGATTCCATAGAAAGGTATTCTATTTAGTGATAAGTCTGTTGGTCTTTGTCGTATCATTCAGACCATTATAAGAAGTTTGATAAATTAATTTTGCGTCCAAAATTCAAGGGATGATCCCTAACACAAAAATTTAATTTTATACTGTCAAAAGTCTGTCCTTTGCAAATCACTAACACAATTTTAAGCAGTCAGCCTTAATTCAAAAATTGATATTAACTTCCAAAATTAATAAACACAATACCCTATACATCTGCCATCACTTATTTAATCCGAACAGATACATGTCGTCAAACCTGTTTTGTAACGTTAGCTGTATATTTTTACTTGCAAATGGTGAGTCTGTTTAGTAAGAATCAAAAAGTCAACGCTCTGACACACGTTTAGGTTTTCACAGATCTGCTCCCTCATTTCGTATAAACTCCGCTGTCGATTTCCACAAACGAACCTGAGCTCAACAAAGTCCGATGGACAGGTCCGATGCTGAAAATGGTTCGGTTCGTCGACCACCAAAATCCATTGAACAGATCAAAAATTATGAGGACGAGAAGACGATTGCAAAGAGCACGGTGAAAAACGAACCTTTTATCCTTGTACTGTCCTAGCAGACTTAGTATTGTAACCTTCTAACATCTAAAAAAACTGTTGCTATCAACCTACGACGAACACAATCGTTTCATCTAAACATACACGTCTCTGACTCTGTTACGTAAAATTTCAGCTGTGAATTTGCACCTACAAATGGTGAGCCTATGGTTGGAAGTCCGAAGTGCAAGGATTGGCAGATATTGAGGTTTTTCCAAAACAACTCAAGACAGTTTCTTCTTCTGGCCGTAAATAACCTTCTCGCTTGATTAAGTGCAACTGAAAACCCAAACTCTAAAATGGATAGATTGGTCGTCGATGTCCAAAATCGGTTGAGCGGCTTGAAAGTTATGAGAACAATACGAAACTCACAAAGCCCGTGAGTTTCCAAAACTATTGGTGCTAAAGCCTACCAAAACTAGTGGTGCTAAAACAGTACGTACTTTCTCGCCCTATTTTGACGCAAAATTACGCTAAAAGAACTCAAATTTTCCAAAATTTGTACCTGACCTTATTTAACTCGCAATTATGAAGACATTCACCACCTAAAACAGTTTATTTAACATAGACAGATTCCGACTTTATTCAGTAATATTTCAGATGTATATTTTCACCCACAAATGAAGCGCGTGTAGGAAGTAGACAACATGCCAACACATACTGATTCCGAGGTTTTTGCAGAGCGGTTCCTTGTTAACTCCGACGTTGATTTCCATGAACGACCCAGTCGCTCCGCCAAGTCCGTGTTCATTTTCGGCTCATAAGCATGTCCGCCGCCAGACGCCGCATAATGAGCCTTCGTCAGATCTAAGATTTGATTTCCACACCTCGTTAGCCTCTGCATAATTTCTCGGGTGTTCTTACAAAATGAATGCATGTATCAGGTTTCTTGTTCTCTAAAATGTTGCACTGTAATTGTTTAATTGCGTTATTTATTACAAAACTGGTATGAGATGGATGTTTGATAACTATTGTAATTTCAGTGATGTGCATTTAGATAAAGATATTTTTATACTTGTAAGTATACTGGGAAGTATACAAACTTCATTATTAACGCCTTGTTCTCTTATAAAACTAACCTTAAATAAGTCTGATGCGTTATTCTTATATTTTTTATAACTGAATTAAAAAATCAAACGAATATACCCTTTTCACTATTCCATATAAACTGTTTTGCTTTTGTTTTATATTTAAACATGTCTAACACACCTTCACATCTCGCACACCAAAGAAAGTATAAAGTTGAAATGCAGCAATTGTTTCTGTATTTCAACAACTATTTAAAAAAAAGTACAGTGTTTATTTCTCACAAGACTGACTGCTTCTGAAAAGTTATGGAATTATTTAAACTCACCCCATTTCAAAAGATAACCAAACCACGAAAAAATTATGTATGTTTAATAGTAGTTTATACAATTACTTTATAACGTTAAGTTTTATTGCATGAGTACATGTTTTGAAAACGAGCGACATTAGGAGTGAGTTTTCAAATATGTACGAATGCAATAAAGCAACATTATAATTTAGTTGCATACGCTATTTTTTGTATAGCAGTATTATAAATTTATAATAGAATCAAACTTAATTTTGCCAAAACGGTAGTCTTATGTTCTGTTTACCTCTACTTCCCCACGTTTCTTTCGCTGCGATATCTGTTCTGGGTGTGATGACGCAATTATTCGTTCCGTAAAAATAATACGTCATCATTGGTGACGTAAAATGCCCGATTATCAACGATTTCTTGCAACAGAAAGGTCGTTTAATAATGATGGTATACAAAAAAATACATTCAAAAACCAAATAGTACATTATGAAAATATGATGTAATGATGGGTATTAATACACGAGTGTGTTATTACAATACGAACGAGGAACAAGCGAGTATCGTAAACTTCACACAAGTATATTAATACCCATTATATCGAGTTACATACGGTACTTTTTCTGCGACTTATGGTAAGTATAAAAAGTCAAACTTTTACGTTGAGTCGTTTCGGGGCAGTTGGCATGCAGGATTCACCAAAGGCAACCTAGCGTACAGCTCCGTAACCCTACACTACTTTGCTGCAGATGGCTTTTGTTACCAGTCCGCCTGGGAGGAAGTAATGCGCAAGTCAAATATGATCATTCATGTCGAACGGCCATATGAACGTCATTCATAGAATGAACGTTCAAATGGAATGGAATGGAATCAAATAATACATGGTTGAAGTCCCTCACCCTACCCTGCATTCGATGGCTCTTGTTTACCACTGCGCTAGTCACATAGGATCAAAATGAATTTACGATCCAATTTATTTGAAATAATATTCCACAAAAAATTATTAATAATAAAAGAAATTAAAATTGACAAACATAATATAATATTAATGTAATTTTAATGTACAAAATCTAACGACACATTTACTAGATAGATTCGCAATCATTAAGTGCCAATACTTGGTTTGTTAACTTCTCTGTGATTGAACAAGAACCTGTATGATAATTAAATCTGTATCGTAATGAGTATCATTATTCAACTCGTTGCAGCCATCAAATTTATCTCATTATTAGAGAATTTTCACAGCAACAAAAATGAAAATTATGAATAGATATTTTAAATAACTTTATAGATGAAACAATTTTAAGTCATACAAATTTTAAAAAGAAAATAATATAAATTTATATTCCACGTAACAAAGTTGGTATAATAAAATATAATATTTTGTTTCTGATTTTTAAAATTGTTACAACTGTTCCTTTCTTTAAAATTCGTATTCATAATTTTCTCTATAGCTTCTGTGAAAATTATATGAATTAGTAGGTATATTGGGGTAAAATTGGGAAAATTGTCCCGAAGACTATTTTGAGTTTTTTTATTAATTTAATATTTCATTAAAATATACACATTTTGATCGGTTTTAGTATGTATCAATACTCATTGTAATCTGTACTTCCACGAGATTTCTGTGACCGTTACGGAATAAATTAGTGCTGGAAGTTCACTCCGCTTTTTTGGAGAACCGATCTACAACAGAGATGATCTCATGAGATGATCTCAGAAAGAGAACAATCGCTTTCGTTGGTGGCGACCGGTGGGTTTCCTTTGGTGAAGACGCTTACACGGTACTTACGCTCTCGCTTACTACGCTCTTTCTCTCGCGCAGCCTACGCTCCATGGAGCAACAATTTCTAGGTATGTTTTCCTTGCTTTGCCGGAATTTTTATTCTTCATTCCACCATGTACAGTAAAAGGCCGGTGAAGAGTTTCTGGAGGTAAAGAAAACGTGCGCAGATCATATTTCTCCCCATACACGTTACATACAATATTTTGTTCTTTGATAAAATAAAAACCAAATCGGATCAAAACAGATCAGTTTGGAACTTGTTCTCTTTGCTCGTTAGGATAATTGGATTCAATGCACCAGTAGTTCGAATTCTCCAAGGGACCACATTTGTCGCATGCACCAGAGCTTGGTTAACCTTTGCTTGATATTTTGGACACTCAATTTTCTACTTTTGGATTCGCCCCTTAAATCAAAAGTAGGAGATTGATTGCTGCACTTTGTGCAATTCTTTCCTGTAATGTGAAGGTTGGACGCTTCAAAACTCGGATTCGTCTATCGACTAATATACTTGCGCCATAATGTTGAATACTTGCCCCATGAACCATGTGGCCAAATTATTCAATTACTCTTATTATTTTTAGTAACAGTAGGACTCTATCATTACGTGTAGCACATTTTCATATCATTTTTAATGCAGAATATTTTTGGCATTCTGTAGATCCCCTTCTTAATCACTTATTCTATTCATTTTAATCATTGTTAGACTTTATGCTTCAATATCATACACAAGTAAGCTGTTACTTAGAGGGTTTGTTAATTAGACACCCATGATATTTATCTTTAAACGCATGATGTACTAATTTAACGCATTAATCAATATGTTTTGGAAATACTTTGCATTGATCCAAAAGTCCCTCCCAAAGTGTTATTTATTCACAAGATGTGTTAGGCTTACTTTATTTCACCATTTTAATTAAGGGATCAATCACGAGTTCTGTCCTATGAGTGCCAACAGAAAAATCGCCCATCTAATTAGTATATATCATCGGCTAAGAGCCAATTGTGCGATAGCTAAGCTTGACAATAGAGACCACATTTGTTACTTTTACGTGTAATATAATATACACGAGATATATCGCTGGTTGAGACAAAGCCAATGACGATGGATGCGGTACACTGTAATGAAATGCCAATGAATAGTCAACATATTTTAATATTTTGAAAAATATGATCTTAATACTAAATTATTACCGAAATTAAAAACCACGGAATTATCTCACAAAACTATCGGTATTATCTCACAAAAGAATTATCAGAATATTATTTTCAAATAGTTTATCTTCAATTTTCAACTTTGAATAATGAAAATTGAACTAAGACGCATCAATTCAACAATATGAGGATCAACAAGCATTAAACTGTCACATTTCATATTTTGTGGGTAACAGACCATGATATTTAAATATACGATCCGATTTAGATATACATTAAGAATTTTTGGTGTACGTTGAACAACGATATTAATCTCCATCAGGTTTTTGTCCAGTTTCCCTGATCCATTGAGCATATGCTGAGATGGCCCCTTGTTTTGCTTCTGGACATAAATGTAGCTTCGCTATGCGCACGTTTTGCTGAACTCTCCTTTTGTAATGGTGAGAGTAGAGGTAAAGGCGAGTTGCTATTATGTTAGTAATGGAAAAAAATAATACTTCCAATTCGTGTACCGTTGCAAATACGTTTCCTATAACTCAGAAACGAAAATGATTACTCTTCAAATATTGCTAATTTGTCGATTTTAAAATTTATTTTTAAAATTTATTTTTATGTTAAACTTTTACTCATCTTTCAACTATTTATAGTTAAAACGACGGAAAGGAATTCTGGGACAAAAAAGGTGCGCAACTAATATGTTCACCACTACGTCACATACAGTTTTTACGACTTTTTGACTGAATAAATCTAAATATAAATCATAAAGCACATGAATTTACAATGCTTTCCATCTGTGTCATGAATGTGTGCTAACATCTTCAATTGTGTGATCGTCCGCTACCACCATGGGCCTACGTTTCCTCATTCCGAGAGGTGAGGAGAGGGCGGGGGG
>BOPP01000001.1:18169178-18181891 GCA_017312745.1 Gryllus bimaculatus
TGAGGCAATTGCAAAGTGTTACGACCTCTAGGAATGTCTGTGGCTGTGCTCGATTAGCCATTCTGTGCGTGCTGGTAGAATGAGCTATGTACTTGTGACTTCGGGGCGTTCGAAATAGTGATAGATTAGGATTGTATTTTCTTCCTCGATGAGATACAAAGTTTAATATATCTGGGTGAATTTTAAATTAATAGCTATACATTGTTTCGATGAATATTATGTATTCCTGTGACCTGGAGAGATACAGGGCAGTTTCAGCAGATAGTTGTTCTTCTAAAAAACAATCTATACCGGCGTAGCCTGGAAAAATTGAGGATAGAATAATCACACAATGATTCTTTGGCGGCTTATAAAGTTATTTTTCAAATTTTCTTGCTTTTTGATAATTCTCGGTCGTACAGTGAGCATGCTTTTTTCAGTACTAATTTGAACATCTTACACAAAATTTTACCAATAAATCTCTTCTGAATAGTTACGAAGACAGTATTTATCGTATCCAAACATGATTAAGTATACCTATGAGACGTTTTATAAATTAATAATAATCTAGAATCTCGTCTATTATTCTACAGTGAAATACCGGAACTTAATATAATCTTTTTAATTAATATTACCTATAATGTCTCAACATTACGGAATGATTTGTAAATATTTGGTTTATATGTACTAACACATACTCATAACTAGGTCGATTAGTGTCGTTTCTCGGATCTTTCTGTTTATATTGACCAATCTGTCCATAACAAAAGTTCTCCTGGAAACATACCTGCACTAAGCGTGAACTGACCAACCCTTTGGCCAAAACCAACGAACGGTCTCTTCCGGGCCCGGATGGATTATAAACGTGCATAATCAATCGTACCTCAGAAAGATCCTAAAAACACGCTTTAGGGCGTTTTCCCTCCGAGCAAAGATAAATACTGACTGTTATGTACATCAATAACAAACATTAGTTTGTTCAGAATTTGGAGGCTATCTATGAGGAAGGTATGAGGCAATGGATCAGCAAACATTTCAAAATAATCTCCTTTCGCACCGTCCGGCACATAGAACAAATCCGGCAAAAAAAAACATTTTACCTCTTTCCCTATTTATATCATAATAAAAACAATACAAAATTTAAAAAACAGAGAACTTAACTTGAATTCTTTCAAAAATCGTTTATTAACTTAACTTCAACCCACAACCCGACAAATAAACACTCAAATTTTTACTTATATACTTCAAACTAAAAGTTTTCTTCTGTTTCTATTCTAAACATTATCAACTTCACAAACATACAAAAACATCACACTTGCGTTTTTTTACATCTTTACATAGGTGCAAACTATTCTCACATCCTGGACTCTCCGACTACGTTTTTCGAAATAATATTTTCATCGTCCGTATTAAACTTGGTTTCATTTTAATGTCTGAACAATATGTAATGCATTAAACAGCTAAGCAAATATATTTTTCAAGAAAAATCCTGCTTCCTTATTTGCAATTCCGTCCATCAAAGTTTTATAAACTCAGTTTTTTCTTTTCCCACCTGAATAACAACAATCTCTCACAGGTGTCCTCTTTCTTTTTTTTCCCGATCGCTTCGTTCAATTGTGAAAATGCACGGCGAGCAGGAAACGGTTGTCACATTTCTAACATCAAACTGCAGAAACTGTGGCTTCAGCCGCTGCTTTTCAAGAAATGCGGCTGGCCAAGAGAACATGAAGAACTTTGTATCAGTGTACACCAACAGCAGGAGAATTACTTTTTTTTTTTTTTTTTTCCGGAGATAATCGTCAGGCACCCACTCTCCCCCTTCGCTGCGGTGTGGTAGGGCGAGCCCAGGACCTCGCGCCGTGGTTTCGGGGCGAAAATTTAATTTTCGAATAACGCGTGGTAAAGGTTCGGTGTCAGAAGAGAGAGTTTAACCCACAATAAGATGAGCCTATGATAACTATGTAAGTTCATCAATTCTTTATCCGTTTCCTATGTGAAACAAGAGGCGTTCAGACGTTAGAAGATTTGTCTCTTCCGGTACACGCAGCAAGCCTTAATGACACTGAGATCAATGTGAAACATTTTCAAGCCAATTGGTACAATCTAACGAACAAAAGCAATATTTGCCACGTTTTCGGGGTTTTTCTGCACACGCGCGAACTAAGGCGCCGGCCGTCCACTGTGCTGGCGCTGGCGGCGAGCGGCGGCGGCGGCGGCGGCGGGCGGCGGCGGCGGCGAAGACGGTGTGGCGGAGACGGTGGGGTGGCGGAGACCGGTGGCGGCGGCGGCCGAGGAGGGGGAGGAGGGAGCGGGGCGGGGGCCTTCCGCGCGCCCACAGTGCGCTCCTCATTCATCAGCGGCAAATGAGGGGCTGTCAGACGCCGGCCGGCGATGCGTGCGACCCCCCTGACCCTCCATCCAACACAAATCGGAATCAATTGTACATATTATTACCGCGAGAGGGCAATTTATCTACCGGGCTTCAAGAGGCTGCTAACAACGGCGGACAGCTCGCAGCGCAACGCGGCGCGGCATGGCGTGGCGCGGCGCGCGGCCGGCGCGTTAACTAGCGCCACTTTACCGCGCCGCCCCCGCAGCCCGCCCCGCCTCGGCCCGCCACGCCCCGCCACCCGGCGCCACCAGCCACCGACACCGTCCCCAACGCGTACAGTTAGCGTCTGCGTCTCTACTGTTGCGCTGTTACAGTTACCGTCTCCGTAGTCCTTACCTTTACCGTCACAGGCAGGGATATCGCTACGGTCATCGTCATTGTTACGTCACCGTTACTAAGACCATTGCCATCATAGCATCACAATCAGATTCCATAATTGTTACCATCACTCTTACCACCACTGTTGCCGCCTCTTTTACCAATGCCGTAGTAGTTACGGCACAGTTACCTTCACCGACCGTCACTTATCCCTTACCTTTACCGTCTGCGTCATAATCACCGCCATCACCACTGTCAGGAGCCAGTGGCGCTATTTGAGAAACTTCTTGTTTGCTGTTTGTAAAAGTCTTAGGAGTAATGAAATGTAATAGAGACGTGTAAGTAAGTAAATCACTTATTTCTTGAAATACTAACCGTTTGAGATTGGTTGGAAGGCTTTGAAATATTGTAAGGTTTCTGTGTTTCTGGTCTGTAGATTTTTCCATCCTTTTTACCATCTAGATATAGAGAATTTTGATACCGGGGAATTTGAATACTTTTAGCGAACTTGGATAAACCTTACACTCTTGTAACAAATACGAGACGATTCATACGTTTACCATTGCCATCATTTAGAACGATTATATTTGATGTTATCGTATCGGCTCTTCAAGAAGCATGTCAACAGGGACTTATTTCCTTAATTACAATTCGGAGCATTGTAGACACCCAGTCGAAAAATCTTTCTGACGGTACGTCTTTTGCATTGTTTGGAAGTAATGTTTGAACGCGTTGTGGCACAATTATGTTAGAGCTTTTCTCGATCTTGCACTTAAATAAATTATATTGCTCACATAAGACATTCAACACGCTCTCAAAATATACTTTTTGTGTGAAACATGACTTAATTACAGCAATATACTTTGTGCCAACATGTTGTAAGCACTTTGCAATTGAAAACTGTCCACTATCTTTTGGAGTAGAGAAGTCTGCGACATACATTTCATTAGACAGATTCTTGCGAGGAGAACCATTTTTTTCCTGTTTAAATTTTAAAAAATGGTTGATACGTCTTTCCCTCTTCCGTTACCTGTTTTGCTTTAAAAGAAGACCTAAACACCTTTTCATTTGACTACCTGGATTTTGCATATTATTTTATCCGGCAATTTTCGCTCGTGTTTTTTTTTTATTTTTTTATTTTTTTATTTTGAAAGTGTACAGGTTTCGTTCACCTTTTCTTCTCTTTTGGATGCCACATTAATCACCAATGTTCCAGTACTGAACATTGTTCATTTCTGTTCACCCTATTACTTATAATTAGTCTAATTGTAACAATCAGAATGATTCGCAATCAGAACTAAAACTTTCTTTTGATCTATAAATATCTAGATTTTTAAATACATGATAATTTCAAGACATTTTCAAACAATGGTGTTGGCCTGAAAGGGCAGTTTATTACATCAAGTACTCCACCTATCAATTGAAATCACCGGTCAGTTTGTAAGCATTCCAGCACCATGTCAGGTGCCAGCTGGCATTGTGTGAAAATAAGGTCGATACGTGCTGTAAGGGAGTTAACGAGGCCGTGTACATTAGTCATTCTCGTGATAGTTAAATAGATTTTTGCCGTGTTAGGAAGCGTAATTTGAAAACGTATCGCAATTATGCAAACTTAACCTTTTCATTCTATAGATAATTTAGCATTCGCAATTGGTTCGTATTGAAACGAAGTGGGTCTTGATACTATGTCATCAATGTGAAAAGAAGTAAATGTTAGTCTTGTCTTAGTCTCAACGTTGGGCTGTGCCGCCGCGCAACAGATCACCATGAAATATGAAAATCCCTACAGGAATAACAGAAGATGGGAGCAAATATTAATGTGTTACCTTTTCCTGGTTCTCAAAAACTCTTTAAATTTACAGATTTGTCAATATTTTGTCAATATTAAACACATTACTGATTGTTACCTATTTTCTTAATAATTTCATGTCTTTAGTACATTAAATGTCTTCTCGGTTTGCACGATGGCATTTTCATCATTTGTACGAGTATTTACACTTAGGGTGTAATTTCGGGGATTTTTATATCAAATTTATCATTTAAATTTCTTTGTATAAAATTCCTTTAAATGTTTTCAATTTTTATAATTTCCATAATTTTCTGTTAATAATACATATAATTTCACAAAATTGTATCGTTACATTCGCTTTAAAATTTGAGAGATAAATTGCTTCTTAAGCAGAATATGCAGGGTGATACAGTTCTCGTGGCTAGTACGCCGGGACCTTATCCCTTATGTAATGTAATGTAAAGAATTTGCCAAAATTGGACTCATCGTTTAGTTTTGTAAATAATTAACGTTCAACGTTGGATTCCGTGCGTACGCTCGTGTAACACCGGCTCTGGCGAGTGTGCGAGCAGCTTCACCTCGTATCGACACTTCTCTGGAAAACTCAGTTATTTCTACTGTCAGATAAGCCCCGAAAGCGAGCGAGCCCTGAAAGCGAGCATGGAAAACAGTGCTCGAGGTCGCATGAAAGTCCGTCACCTGATGAACAATTCATGCGGAGAAATTACGGTATATCTATTTCCAGCGGGTGCAGCATTTGCGCAGTAGAGACCTACAACTTTGTTCAGAATTCTCGAGGCATTTCCTGCGCAAATGAGTAGAAAACCATGCACTTTGAAATAGTTCGCGTGAGGTCAAAGCATCATAGTACCTCGTTTGGCGAACAACCCATTCGGAGAGATAAGGAATTTCCCATTTCCAGCGTGTGCAGCATTTGCGCAAGAGACACTTGTCACGTCATTTTCAATTTTCTAGGCATTTCCTACGCAAATGCAAAGAAAAGCAGAAATTTCGTTCTTTGGCCAAATGAAGCGTATTTTACAAGAACGGACACATTTAATGTGCACAATTTGAATCTGAGGGCCGAGAAAATCCATGTTGTACGTAGTGTAGTTCTCCAATAGAGATTCTCTGTAAATATGACGATTGGCATTGTGGAAGAATTTATCTCCGGCACTCGCATCTTATTCGAGCGTTTAAGAGGCTTTCAGTATCAGAATTTCATAACTCAAGTACAACCCAACGCTTTTGGAGGCGAGGGTTAATGAGCGCCCGCGTTTATGCTACCGAAGTCGAGGGTAGTGATGAACTTCTTCGGCGCATTGAAAGCGGGGCGCAGAGATAAAGGTACACCCCGGCAAAGTTGTGCGCGTCACAGAGGCCGTGCGGCGAAGGTGCCTATCTTGCGTTGAGGCAAGAGGAGGCCATTTTGAACACTAGTAGAACATCTGATGCACGAGGTCAAAACGAGAAATTTTAGCTGCATATGCAAATATCCACTATTCTAAATAATAGTTTTTTCATTCTCCTTACTTATTCATTAGATAAGTAGGCAATAATAGCAACAGAAAACAATATTTAATGTATTATTTGAGCTACCTGTCTTGTAAAAAATGACAAAAGAGGAGTTTCTTTAAAAAATTGAATAGGGTTTACACTATTTCCTGTCGCACTCATGAATAACTTAGTGTACTCTATCACAGGGTCCTGTATTAGTAACGAGGAGTGAATCATTTTGTATAGTGTTTCGAATAGTTTCAAAATACTGCCTTTATGGAATGAACGTGAAAAAGTACTGAATGTGTAGGATTTTCACTTTCTCCCAACTATCGTAGATCATAAAAAGATAAATTTATATAATACCGCATGAAAAATTGCTTGTTTCAATGAACAGATGTCAAGAAGCTACGACCGCCAGTGACTTCCTTATTGGAGGCTTCGATAAAACGTTTTCATCTGAACTCCGAAAGGCACATAATCGGTTTGAAATTCTTAGAACAGCTTTTAATTAACTTACACTTCTTTTTTTATCAAATTGCCCCCAAGTGACCGTTGAAGAAAGAAAGTTTCAACCCGCACCGTGCAGATGGCTTAATGAAAAGCAAATAACACCTCATTATGTTAGTGTCCGTTAATTTCAACCAAGTTCGTTTGTAGGAGCGTGCTCAACTGAATGCCACTCCTCTCACAATTGGTCAAATTACGAATGGCGTAAGTGCGGTCTCTTTCGGCGACTGCAATTAGCATTCCCAGCCCAGAGCACTTGAACGCAAGCCCGCGGCGGCGGCGGCGGCAGCAGCGACGACGCTCGGCCCGCGACTGCACCGGGTGGTCGGGTGGTCGCGCGGCGGTCGGGCGGGCGGGCGCGGCCGAACGCCGCCCACCAATCCCCCGTATCGCTCAATCGAAGCCCCTGATTCTGGCGGCCGGGCGTCCCATGACACAAACAATTTGAAAGGCAAATGCTCGCCTGCGGGTACGCAACCCGGCGCTCTCCCTCGAACGAGAGCGCGTCGCGACCATTCCTACCTCCCCGACCCCCCGCGGGGACGTATCCTCGCCAGAGGCGGTTTTCCTCGACGGGGGCCATTCGTCATTCCCCTCATCGCCCAACAAAGCGCGTCGTTATTCAGTGCTGATTGCCCGTGTAGGTAAATGACCATTAGACCGCGGGCTAGGGGCCGAGCGCTGCTCTCGTTCCGTCGTAAACAGTTCCATTCATTTCGATAAATACACAGCCGCTCGATCGGATTTCCAAAGCGATGCCTCGCGGACACGAACACATTGTGTTGTGGAAGCAATCACCTCCGCTGCGCCGGGGATGAGGCAGGGCGGGGAAGGGGCAAGAGAGAGAGAGACGGGGCCTGGCGGTCGCCGCGGCTTGGGGGGTCCCCGCACGTCTTCATCCAGCGAGGGCCTCGCGCCGAGTGACACGGCGGCGACGCCAGCGGCACAGGCTACAGGTAACGCAGCAGAGCTGGGAACTGTTAATAAAACTTCCTCTTCACAATACAAGATTGCTTGCTTTTCTGTTCTCTCTCCTCTTTCTCCCATTCTCAATATAATATTTACCTACCTTTTCTTTCTCGTTCCTATTTCTCCTCAACTGTTTCACCCACCTCCTCATTTTTACCTTCCTTTTATTTCTCGTCTTTCTCATCTTTTCTTTCTTTTACATCTTTTCTCGTCTATTCTTCTACTTCTTTTTCTTATTCATATAATCCTCCTCCTCTTTATCTTCCTCTATTTGTTGTTCTTCTTCTATCTTTTTTCTTGTAGCAACACTTTAATGAAATATCAGCTTCAAAATTCAGGGTATTAATACTTATTAAATTATTATTTAATTTTTTTTCTGTAGATTTAACAACTTTGTCAGACTGTAATTGGTCTTTATTTAATAGACAGAAATTTGGTTTTTGGTTGGCAGTTTTACATTAAAAAATAAAATATGTTTGCAATTTATTAAAATATGTTACATGAAACTAGCAACGTTTCGGAAATTGTTATTGCGATCTTTATTTGTTTTGACATTAAAAAACTCAGCCTGAAGATGGAATTAATCATTTACAAAATTTTGCTATTTATGTATTACATATTTGAGTATATTGCGAACATACGAGTATTTTATTTTTTATGTAAAACTGGTTACAAAAACAGTTTAATACTTATCCTAGGTAATTATCAAATGAAAAATTGTGCTGTTGAGGTATACTTGGTAGTTTGCCTACGGTTTCCAAGAATCATAAGTTACAAACATTCACACCTTGCACTCTTCGAACCCTCTGCTCTGGTAATGAACTGCTGACGGCAGAAGAGCAGACGACTGCTCTGTTAGAGCGGCGAAGGCCAAAACAATCATTGGAGTTTACAGATAATTGTTTTCAAATTATTCTTAATTTATTAAATAATTATATTTTTATTGTTTACATATATATTTTCTCGTTATTTACAACGCTTTTTTGACTAAACAAAGGAACCACACCATGATTCTGCCCAAACTGTGGAATGATAAACTCATAATTGCATAAAAATGTTTTGTCTGATTTTCACTTGTAGAGTACAAGTCATTTCCATAAAAGCTACTTATTTTAGGCACCATGCATGTCCGAGTGTTGAGATGTAACTTAGGTATTCTGCGATTTAAGAAATACAGTTTATCACAAAAAAAACACTGGCGTTAACCAGGACATTTTCAAGAAATTTTTCATTATTATATAATACGCGAATACGTTAGTTTGATCATATTGTTATCTAGTATTTCCGAACATTATATCCTAGCTGAAATACTAGATTGTAGATGACTCTTCATGTAACCCGCGCGTTCTGTGGAACGTTAGAAGTGCTCTGTAAAAATCGAACAATCACGTCGATTGAAGAGTGAATGTCTAATGAAGAGGTTGCATATTTGAAAGATTTTCTTGACAGTTAATTGCGACAAAGGTGTGGCCAAGAAGGATGTCTATTGAAGATCATATGATTAAGTATTTCTCTCATTTGAATAGATACAGATGTACACCATAAGGAAGACAATTATCTACAAATAAATGTGAGATATTTACAGAGGATTGAACGAGGAGCCATTCAATTGTGTCGAAAACGACTTGAGGAAATTGATGCCAAAATAATGAAGAGGAAAAGAATGCCTTCTGGAATGAGAACACCAATACGATTAGTACAATGGTGCACGGTAAGAGGTCAAATCTCATGAGTTCTGCAATAGATATCAAATAAAGCGATATTCTGTCCCTTTCTAAATGGGTCACGTTAAGACATTCATCTCGAAACGTTTCCAGTATCATCGACGGTATGTGATATTCTCCTTCGCACTCATTTATTCTACATGAATTGGTGAATTCTTATTATGTCTTCTGATTAGATCTCGTTTCAAAACAAGGTTCATCTGAGATGTTTTTTGTTCGCATCTCAAATAAGAATGAGCTATTTAAGTTTTCGAGGTATAATGTATTGCGTTCAATGAGGGAGATTGTTTTGCGATATGGTCTGCGCTACAATTTGTTCCGTTAAAGCTATGGGAATTTTCAAGGATAACTCTGGTAGCGTTTTTCTTAAATAAACAACAAAAGATGAGTTATTAAGTGATTTATACGCCCGATTTATTAGTTTCCAGTATTTTATTGGAGCCTCTCAGAAATGGTTTGGTCTCAGTCAAAAAGTCGATTTAAAAAGCGAAAGTAACATTTTGTGGCAGTCATTTTCAGAAGAAAACAATTTTTTGTGTGTGTGAAATTTATTCCTTTCAATGAACTCAAACCACAAGGAGTCTTATTACTGATTTTCTGGCCATTTCACACTCCACGTCTGTTAAAATAGGACCGCCCGCCATCATTTGCGCTATTATCATTGTATAAAATAACGAAAATTAACTTCCGTTTGGCTAAGGGATAAAAAAATCTTACTTCGTATTTTCTTGCATTACACGAAAATTTAACACAAAAAACTGAAGAATGTGCTTAGTTGGGTAAATAAAGCTAAGTGAATTTTCGTGGTTAAGTTGGAGGAGAAGATAAATAGATCAATTCGTCATGAATTGTTTATACAAGACTTTTATAAATGATGATGTACTGTCTTAAATAAATGGAAAAAACTACTGATGCTAATAAAGTATGTACATTCTTGTAATATTTATAACGGTTACATAATATTATAATACTAATTGAAGACACATTTGTGTAATTTTTGAAAAATGATAAGATTTCATCAAAATAACATTCATGTCGTGTTATTCAATGCATTTAGCTCTATTCATTAAAAATGTTTACGGGAAAAATTGAAACGGTATAAGAAATTAAGCTGAGAAAATATGTTTTTATCTACATTTCACTCCAAATTACATGTAAACTACTCATAATTTGAAAAATAATTTATATGACATTATTTAAATATCTAATTTTTAAGAAAATATTTCTTTAATAAAAAGAAAACTAACTTACTCCATTATTGTGATTGCAAGAACTCAACGAAAAGAATACTTGTGCAGATTTCTAAACTTTTGAGAATTTAAAAAAATCGTACCTGTTCCATCTTCAAAATCATTCTGTGGTATATCTTAAGGGGAAAAATTAAATAAAAAAGATTGGAAACATTTTTGAGAAAATTTTGAAAATATATTTCGTGCTTCCTGTAAAGTATCCTTCATAACCAAAACGTACGTTTTAAAGTCAAGGAGTGACGTCAATGAAATCGATCGGAATGCCGGAAAAAAAATTTTTGGCGAAAATCCTTCCTATGGTTTAGCCACTAGCATTGTTCGTAGACGGGATAATAACGTAGGACAGACAGAGCCGAAAATCAATTTTTTGGCGTCATGAACCCAATGTAGAATCTGATGACATAATTTGTTAGAGGAAGTAATTTACTGCATAGGAACTAGAATTATCCACTTTTTTGACATCAGGGACCTACAATTCTTTTCCTGACAGAAAATAACAGTTTTTGCCATAGAATTACATAACTATCTCTATTACTACGTAAGAAGAATGTGAGAAAGTAAAAAAATATAGCTTACAAACTCAAGTAAATCTCCAGAATTAAGGTAATGTGTTTATTGATGTAAAAGAAAATACTTTGGGATATTTTATAAAAACAAATGTGTAAAATGTTACAATTTTGGAACTAATTTTAATCCCTTCAAAGATTTAAAGCTTCAAAATTATTATTTCTTCGACCGGCTCCACACTTTAAATTTGACCTTTCCTCTGAAGTTGTTTTTTTACTCCGTTCTAAACCATTCCGGATGGATTCCCAGAGCATTTTGCCTTTATCAAAATGTATACATTGTGTCTCAACAATTTACCCTCGGACAACATTGACATCTTTAACAACAGCAAGGATTGTGTCGATTTCGTTCGTATAAGTTTGTACTATTTGATTAGCCTGCATGTACTCATTTAAGGCATTTTTTTGTCCGAAGGTAAGTTTGTATCTGAGTTAAGGCCCTAGTTTTCTGTGCTGATATATGCAACTTGTTGGTATTGTTTGCCTTCACTTTCCCCAGAGGCGCTAGTACGCAAATTTTGACGATTGATGCTACGTAGTTCAGGCCACTGTTTCTGAATCCATTGCTCTCATACCTTCCTCATAGTAGCCACATCGAACTATTGGTTATTGATACAACAGCAGATTTATCTTTGCCGGAAACGCCCAAGCGTGTTTTAGGATCTTTCTACCATTTAGTATAATCACCGGTTTCAGGACTTTTTTACGATTTCATAAACATCCAACGACACTAATCGAATGAGAACACGTGACATAGGATTAGTAGTTCGGTTTTCACTAGAGCTGCGCATCTGTATTAATTGTCTCTAGTTTTGGGCACGTATATTGCCTTTAGGTTATTGTAATGTGTAGGTTGCAATTAGATCTGAAAGCGATGATACAATTTTCAGCACGTAATGAACTCTCAATTTTCCTCGTTGCTTAATTTTTAGAAGAAAACTCTCTGTGAAACTGCCCTTTATTCTCCCGAACATTATCATTACTATATATGTATTATGGAAGAATTCCTGAATTCTTGCCGAAAATCTGCTTTCTCCACAGCCACAGCATTCCAGACGTATTTCCTCATAACCCAACCAAATCCGTTGTGCTCCTCGCCTGTCGCTAACCTCCGGCGAATCAACTGATGACACTGCGGTGCCCCTGGCTGATCCTAGGGTTCGAGTCCCGACGGTGTCAGGATTTTCGACGCTAGCTACATATCTAGGTCAAAAAGGGGGCTGCTCTGATCGGTAGTTTTCCGTGGTTTCTAGCATCAACACCAGGCGAATGCCGGAGCAGTACCCCAACAAACCGGCAACGGATCGCGTACAATCTTTCCCTCTTCTTTCTCCTTTCCACAACCCTTATTTACACATACTTATACTGACAAACACACGCTCAAAGCTGGCTTGAAAGTTCCATTACTTCTCATAGCGTAGATTGCTGTATCGCGCGGTGTGACGAACCTTCGCCGCTGAATGGGAGATCCCAGCACCCACCGACAGCTTGCCTGGCGTTCCCCAGCAGGGTTTCCCCAGCCAGGGTTTCCCCAGCCAGGGTTTTCCCCAGCCCGGGTTTTCCCCAAGCCAGGGTTTTCCCCATCCAGGTTTCCCCAGCCCCAAGGGTTTTCCCCAGCCAGGGTTTCCCCAGCCAGGCGTTTTCCCAGCCTGTAATCTCCACCAGCGGATACCCGCCCCCGCCGGACTGGTGTCCTGAAATGGTGTTAGCTGTAGCGTG
>BOPP01000001.1:18185358-18195437 GCA_017312745.1 Gryllus bimaculatus
CCACTACTACCACCACCACCATCACCACCACCATCACCACCATCACCACCACCATCACCACCACCATTACCACTACCACTACCATCACCACCTCCAGAGTTCTTGCCAGCGCGAACACCACAGTCACGGCCATCGCTATCACCACCGCCCTTCACCACCGCCATCTCTGGACCCAGCATCACGGCAGTCAGCCAGCCATCTCCCAGAGCCTTCATCGTCTCCGCTCCCGCCACCCCGCCGCCGGGCGCAGCGCGTCGTTCTGATATGATAGCATTAAAGGCGGTGCGTGTAATTTCGTAAATGATAGACGAGGCGGCCGCGGGCCATCCGGGAGCTCATTATTACAAACTGATGAGTAACTGACCCCCCCCCCTGCCGGCCAGCGTCAGCGGGCCTCGCCGCGGCGCGGGCCGGGCGCGGACGCACAGAGGGCCAAAGCCGCAAGCGCCGCGCGCGAGGGCGAAGTCAAATCCAGGGAACATTGGCTATTTACGTATCGACTACCGAAAGTTAGTCTTTGGTGTGCGAATGAATTTTTGTCAGACGAGGCGACGATGGGAGCTGAGTACGACATTGTGAAATGAATACGCCAAAGCCACTTTCGTACGTGTGCGTACATTATTTTTCAGCACCCATTCTTGGATCTAGTTCATTGTTCACCTTCACTGTTCATTGATTGAAAATGGCTCAATAAATTGAAAATGTCTACTTTTCGGTACGCTTACGGCAAAATAGAGAAGAGAGAGGCAAAATTTTCCTCTCTCTTCTCTCGCACTCATCCTCACCAACTCTTGGCTCCACCTGACTGACCTAAGATAACAAAATATGGGTCGTTTTGAATCAACATGGCAGTCGCCTCCAATATTGAAAATAATCTCAAGAACATATTCCTGTAACATTCCATGAATTCATTCTAAAAATAATGTATCCAACTTCCTTTGGCGAGCTCATTTACTTAACAGAACTCACTTGTTTTATACGGCCATGACGTCTTTGCTGTAATACAATCGACGTGCACAAAACAAGTACACACGTACCTAAAAAGATGTTAAGAAAAAAGTGTAAGATGTGAACATATTTCAACATTGTGAATTATACTTGTATTATTGGCGATAACTTAAAAACTATTGATTGCCCATTAATCATTTAATTTAAAAGAAACATTTTGAACCTACTATCTCTCTTCAGCTTAAAATTACTCGTAGAAAACATCTTCTTTTTTAATACATCGAGCCATGTAAAATTTCATGTGCATTAAATAATTTTCGACGTTGGGTAGCCCTGAGGTAATTCTTCTACAATTTTGCAACTTTAAATAGACGTGTTAACGATGCTGGCCAGTCGTCAGGATTTAAGGGTGTAATATTGTTAACATAAACAATTAATAATTATTTAAAACCAAAAAATCTTAAGCAGTAACCGACCGAGGCTGAGATACTAAGAGAAACATTTGAGTTTTTGACATAGAAATAAATGGTAAACCACCATCTGTTTAATGCATTTTATACTCATTACTATTCTTCCAGTATTCATAGTAATCACGAGTGTCCTAGCCTTCTATTGAATTGAAGAAATAGTTATTAACGTTAGTATGACAATATAGAGCAAATAACGAATACCATGGAAGTTTGTGAACCGAAACCGAATGTATAACCGAACAAGTCTGTTATTTGTAATATCAAGAGTGTGTCGTTTTCATTAATTTTATAATGAATGAATAAAAATTTCATTAATACCTCCTTCTTATAAAAAATAATATAAATAAGAAATACCTTCTCTTCGAGAAGGAGTACCGTCATCTTTAGCTGCATCTCATTTGTTTTGAATGTTCTTAGCGGAAGGCCAAAAAACTCTTCACGGATGCCAGTCATTCAGAGTGGCATTGCGTTCGTGTGTTTGGATGCATTAAGTCGATATAGCAGAACAGTATTACGAAAACAATATTTCACGCAAAGATTTGTTTTCATGGGCCAATACAGACGTTCAAACTATTTTCCCTGTTGCAGCTGGAATACATTCCTAGGCTAATATTGTATTCTTCTTCAAACTGACGAGACTAAAATATGTCTTAAGTAAAAGTTTAGAAAATTAAACTATTCATTTATATTCTAAATACTTCGTGGAGCTTATATACGAGTTTCCAGACAGCAGTAAAGCAAATTAATGTGTCTGTATATTTCGGTCTGAAAAAAGAGAGAGTTCCATTGATACATGTAAGAACATTTAAATTAAAACCTTCCAAAATGCCAACAAAGAAATGTGATAATTAGCAATATCTCCAAGGTGGGTCAAATAATCATTATTCTACAAATTCAAAAAATTGTTCAACTGATTATCAACCAGCTGTTCATTAGAACGAGTTTCCTTTCCATCCTGATGGAGTCTAACCGTAAAAACTCCTTTAGTGTGAACAATTTATTCCAGTAAAGATTCTTAGAAATTGGTATAAAAATGCAATAATAATGACAATTAGTGCTTTAATATTCATATATATTTTATGAAGTTTATTTTTAGCACAGAGGAAGACAAGCGCTTCAGAGTAATTCGAGTAGTGTCAGTAGGGCTTCTTCGCTAAAAAGAAAGAAAGACTTCTCTAGGTAAAAATACAACAAAATTAACACGTATGCCTATTGTTTTCAGATTGATAAAGATACTTCTTATTGGCTTATATATCTCATTAAATAATATAATTTTCGCCTGCGAATGTTAGACCCATTTTATCAATATTGTGAGTTCTCCTTAAGACATCGCTAACCATTCAATTGAATGTATTCCAACTAGACATTTTGTAAATGTATTTCTAATACATCAAATGAATAAAAAAATGAAAGTACAAAATAAAACAATAAATAAAATATCACGATAAAAACACTTCGTCTGCTCGACAGGGGTAATCCCAATTTTTCGTAGATAAATCATCTCTTTATCGTCTTGTGTAATAAATATGACTACGTATCTTGATTGCATGGTGTTGGCCCCACTGTGGCGAGCCGTCCGCAACCGCCTGTTTGCTCAGCAGCGACAGACGCGCCCCGCCTGAGCGCTTGGGACAGACAAGCGTTTGTAGTTTCGCCGCCACGGGATCACGGCGCATTATAAACAGTATTCAGTGCTCAAGGCATGTGGAACTGAGTGACATAGCAATGCAATTAGAGCGGCTGTCTCTAATGTTGGAGATCTTGAGATATCAGGTTGGATTTGTGACGTCCTCCAGGTTTCTTATGATCCGTTTATGCGATGATTCTTCATTTCTGATCTGAATGGTTGTCTTAAGTAGATATTATGGGTGATCTTGTAATGTATGATACGGTGATTTCCATCTATCTGCACGAATGAAAGTAAATTCATTGTCAAACTTCTGTGAGAGTGCAAAATGAGATGGAGTACCAGCTAGCATCACCAATCCCAAACATAATGTTCGATAATTTACAAAACAGTTCTCGTATGAATATTAGGGATTTTTTTGCTATTAACATCTCCTTCATCAATAATTTTATAATACAAGAAATTGAAGTGATTTGAAGATCAGTTTATTTAGAGAAAAAAAACACTTCAAATCAATAGCCTGTAAATTTGAGTTATCACATTCTATATTCCATTTCCTAAAAAAATATTAAATTGAAGTAATAACCTCATTTAGCAGTTAGAAAGACATTTATCTCGAGCAAATCGCAGCTATTGCTGGCGCAAAATTAGAACCAGGCACCTGAGCAGAAGCAGCATCGACACCAATCAGTTACGCATTTTCACATTTTGCACTATTCAGGGATCGCTCCGACTTGATTGTGAAGAGTGGTTAGGTATATGTTGGCAGTATGACACTAAGTAGACTAAAACGTAAATATGTTCATTGTAGTATTCTTTTTGGTATCGTTTTGTTGGTTTGGTATCGTATCGTTTTATTTCAAAACATGCTGAGATAAATCATACCTTCCTCCAAATACGACTCATTGCCAAACATTTTTCAGTCTTCTTAGAGATCACTCCAACGTGACTGGCGAGAGTGGTTCGGTAGCTGTTGCCATGACGTCAGCACCGTGACACCGGGTAGGAGGGCAAACGGCGGCGGCGGTGTAGGAGCCGGCAAACGTCGGGTGTCGCCGCCGCCCAACCCGCTCATTATCCTACTTGATGTAATTTACAAAACTCGGGCGGCCCAGCCCAGCCCAGCCCAGGCCGGTCCGAGGCCCGGCGAACAAGCACAAAACGAAATAACCCGCTTATTAGATTATTATTAACTATGTTACTTTGTATACATGTTTTTATTGTTATTATTTTCAATCTTGATGAAAGTCTATTATAAAGCGGAGCAGTTATCTGAAATTAGAATTCCAGGCTAGCTGGTGGTTCATGAATATTCATAAGTGGACGCGCGTCGACTCGGGCGGGATTGGGTGGCGGGGAGGCGGTGGAATGGAGGGGAGGGGGAGTGGAGGGAAGAGAATGTTTGGAAAAGGAGCGGGGCAGTGATGGGTAATAGTGGCATGAAGACTGCACTCACCTCTTGGGGCGTGTCCAGGCAATCGAGCATCACATTCTTTGAATCGCCGCTGGTGGATGAGTTGTTAGTTCGTGTCGGGGCACGAAATGTATCCCGGTTGTAATATGTAACGGATCTAAATCGAGGAATAAAAGAGAGGAAATGTCAGGAGCGATTGCAGAGGTCAACAACTTTGATCGAGATTTTCGTTAGTTTCTAGATATGATCGGATGATTACTTAATTAATGCGAAGAAAAAGTTGCTAGGGTTTGTTTTTTTTTTCTCTTCAGGCGGAGACGTATTTTACTCTTACAATCTTAACTGAGCCACTTGACTGACAACAACATATTGATCGTGTAACTGAAGCAATTGTCATACGATAATTAAAGTTTTATGTTTATTCGTTTCTTACTTGAGTTGTAGATATAAATATTATCATAGGTCGCTTCTGCACCAAAATGTTTGATCCATTTTCGCAATATAGCTTTGTATTCTCTCATGTGTGAAATGTTGAAGACCTACCGCGAGCATGACACAATTCATAGGGAGGTGCAAATAAATATAATAGAAAATAAAATAAAGTATGCTACATTTAGTAAAAAATGTATGTTATTCAGTGAATATACAAAAAAATCGCCGTTATGTTTTTTGAATATTTAGTCGCAATCAACAAAACAATAGCGACTGCATTGCCTTACAATATAACATTCATGAACTAGTACAATTACACTAGATAAAAAATTTTATTGCAATGTAAGCTTTATATGAAAAGAGTTATTTTTTCTGACATATTGAGAGGACGTACGAATATAAACTCTCTTTCTCTCCCCACTCTCTCGCCACCAATGAAACCTTTTCTGAAATTGCTCTGCTCTGTCTCGGAATTTCAAAATGTGAAACGGAAAGTGTACTCGATCATGTTCAAGACAATTGCTTACCTACACACAATCCTAATGCATCAATCGTATACATTCTCTCCCTCTCTCCCTCTCTCCCTCTCTCCCTCTCTCTCTCTCTCTGCCTCTCTCTCTCCCTCTCTGCCTCTCTCCCTCTCTGCCTCTCTCCCTCTCTCTCCCTCCCTCTCTCCCTCTCTGTCTCTCTCTCTCACTCACTCACTCGCTCGCTCGCTCTTGCTCGCTCGCTCTGTCTCTCTCTCTGTTTCGTTCTAAATGTTTACCTTACAAAATTGATCAGTTACTTCTGAGAACTATCCATCATCGAATAATTCTATGTCTATTAACACAGTAGAATTTGTATAAATTCTCATTTGTCCCCAAAACAACTACATGTTTATCATTAAACATTTGTATTAAAATATTGAACAATATTTCGCCACAAAACAACTCCTCCTAATCAACAAGAATTACAAAATTAGTGCTGCATACAACTATTCGGCGCAACACTTCACAGCGTACCAACAATCGCCAGAGAAAAACTCAGCAGCGGATCCGCTTTCCTCTTATGGCTCAGGAGTTATTTACTGGTTAACACCGTGCGAGCCGCCATGTTAGCCGGACGTGGGCGTGGGGACGTGGACGCAGGGGGGGGTGGAGGGGGGCGATCCAGAGTTAATTAAATCGTCGTGCGATCGCGACCGCATGCGCGCGGGCCCCCCCGCCGCGTCTCCCGGGGTGTCCCGTCCGATGAATATACATCGGGGCGCTGCCTCCGCGCAGGTGTAGCCGCTTTAATGAGTAATTAAGCTTGTTTAGGGACTCGTTGCATTAATTACTCGAGCGTGATTAACGCGTCCGCGGTAGGTCGGTGCTGAGGGGAAGAAGCGCCGAGGTCACCCGTGTCGATTCCCAGAATGTCTCGAAATGACAGGTTGGGCGCTCCTCATCTCGATCACGTTTGATTCTAGTTTCCTACTGGGAGAGGTGGCTCAGAGCAGCAACTGATGTCACTGCATTGCCTCTGATCGGGAGGATCTAGGTTTGAGTCCTGGCGGTGAAAGGATTTCAGCTACATAGCTAGTATGTCGAATTCAGTCGCTGTCTGGAGAAGAATTGTAGCGGCCGGCTGCACTGATCGGTCAACGCCAGATGAATGCCGGAGCAGTACTCTACCAAACGGGCCAGCTTCCTTGTTATAACTTCATCCCAGACTTACACTTACATGCACTTCATTTCCACATATGCTGGAGACCGGTCGGGAGATTAGAGCTTGTTCCAGATGGGGCGGTGCCCCGTTGTTGGGAGATAACTGTTTGGGGGAAACTCCGTTAGCAAACAGTAGGTTGGTACCGGATCTCACCATTAAGCGTGAAAAGATCTTCGCCACCTCGCAAGGAAAAGACAAGCACTACACTTACAGGGCTAATGATCTTATCCGTTGACCCACCTGGAATTGCTAGTAAATTAACCAAATTTTCTTTGATCCCTTAAGCAAATGCTGAGATGGCCCTTTGGTTTTCTTTCATGCCTAAATATAGCTTCACTATCTGTGCACGTTTTCTTGAACTGAGTGAGGAATACAATTCTTCAAATAATCGTTCATGTTCCAGCAGTAGTAAATCGACTTTTTCACATAAGACATGATGAGACATAAGTGTGAAGGGGACCATGAAAATGTGATGCTCGTTTGCCGATACTAATAGTTTTTATTTCACGTGAGTGAATATTTTCTTATCAAATTTTACCACAAACGCTTTCTTGATCCTAGAGCTCAAGAAAAATTGCATTTCTGCTTATAGCACGTCGTATATTTTTAACTTTTTTCGACGTTAAATACATAAATAAAGCAGTCTGTGAGTTGACATACGAGTGTTTCGAACTTGCTGATGGCTCACATTGTTTCATTATTGTTCGGAGACTGCAGGCGTTTTGTTGTTGATAAAATGCTCGAGGAATGGCTTCCGTTTGAAAATAATCTGACATTCTTGATTGGAAAATTTCATCACTAAGATCATGGAAAGCGAGGAGGAATTGTGATATGAAAACAATCTCCAAGTCTCCTAATAGGAAGAAGAATATTAAATATTTAGAATTAAAAATGTAGATTTTACTATATTTCTTGAACTCTTATGAGGCATCTCTTGAGGCATAAGAAAATATTGAATTAAATTCACAAAGAAATAATATTTTTGAAGAAATAAGTAGTCTTACAGTCAAAACTTCATCACTCTGCAATACTCGGATATCTTTGTAATTGTATAGGGTATAGTTTATTGGTTTTCAATATAAATGATACATGTGTACCGCGGCAGATCACACAACAGTTGAATATTAGAAGTAAGTAAAAGGTTTATCTAAATACACATACAGCGCGCGCCCGCCCACTCACACATACACACACACACACACACACACACACACACACACACTCGCACGCACGCACACACACACACACACATCGCAGAGTCACTAATAAATCACTAAATATTTATTTAATATTAAGTCTTAACGTAAAACACTAGAGATGCAACGTGAACAAGTTACTTAGATACCACATTTTAAGAAATAAGAACTGCAGTTAGATTATTTTGGTGCGAATAACAATAGAACCAATATGAATCTTAAATGTGAGTAGTGCAATAATTTGGAATTTCTTCGTTTCAAATTTCCAACTCAAAATGTCCTGTATTGTAGAAAATATTTCTACCGTTTCCATACATTTACTTTCATTGACATGTAGACATTGAACAAACTCTAGTGCATATGTATTTTTAAATAAACAATGCCATGTGGTATGGACATTTTACGATATGGAAAAGGAAATTTGTGCACAGTCTCTGAACCAGAAAAACAAATAGAAAATTCTTATATACATGTATTCATGGCGCATGTTCTTTAGTTGGATTAATGCATATTCACTTATTGTTAGTGATAAGACTCAAAGGAAAAATAGCAATCTTTATTATAAACTGCCAATGCGTGCAAAAAATGAAAGACAACTGCAATCTTCGGCTATGTGCGTCGTTACATGCCCAGGAACTCATGAAAAATATTAAAAAATCATCTCAATAGCTAATTTTCAATGCGCACAGAAATTGAACCAAAACTATTCAGTCTCCGCTTGTGTGAGATAAGTATATTTCCGTAGATTCCCAGGAACTCGAGAGGAACATAAAAGCAACGAAAAAATTCAATTATAACTGAAAAGTAAAAATATTTGATAGTGTTATTCGCTCTGTTCTCATAGTTAACTTATATACAGAATTCTTAAACTCAATGCTTTGCTACTTACACTCACATGACATCTTGAGGACTCCAAGAAAGAGGCCGCTCGCCTTTAAATATTTATTTACTTCTTGCTTTTCGGAAATTTTTTTATATTCGTAGTATATAAACTAGAGTTGTATTGATTAAATAATGTACATTACGTTAGTGTATGTAGTATTTGTGAAGATTGTTTCCGTTAAAATATTTACATTATTGCAGTTTTCTTCGAGAGAGTATTTTATTTGTAGTTCTTGAGCAGTGTGTGTGCTATTATTTAACCATTTCCTTTGCTTTTATTCACCACCATTTTTCCTGTTGCATGCCTCTAGTCACTTCTGTAGACGATGAATTGGCTACAACCAATGTATTTAACGCTACAAGTATTTACTGCAATCCTTCGTGAGTTGTGAGAAATTGATTTCGATGGTTTGACATTTTGAAAACGCTATCTTCAGGCAAGGAGTATCGATGTGCTTCGAAATATTTTCTTGTTTGTTTGGAAATAGCAACGTATTCAGTTATAATAATAATAATAATAATAATAATAATAATAATAATAATAATAATAATAATAATACCTTGCCTACCCTTCTCTAAAGGTATTCATTGAGTTCAGTTTTCTGACTCAAAAAAATGACATAATCGTAGCCAATATATTTGTTTGTTTGTACACAATCGCTTGGGTCAATTAAAATTATATTATTTATCTGCAGAACGTGCCTGCCGGAAGTTCACTGTGCCCGACGTGTTCACGTGTACCCAACTCTTTATTATCTCTCCACTTGTCACCTTTAAGAATAATTGTGTTCTCGTGTTTATCAGGTTTTTCTCTCGGTTAGCATAAAGATTCAGAGAAATGTATTAATAGCATTAAGATACTAAAGCAACCGACACCAATGTACCACAAGGATGTGAAACGAACGAGCAAGGGGCAATATATTCAGGACAGATCTTACTGTGAACTCATCCAATTAAATTTATGCCGTGGTTTCCTTCCCTTTCCTTCCCCTTGCCTTTCCTTTCCCTTCCCTTTCCTTCCCCTTCCCTTTCCTTCCCCTTCCCTTTCCTTCCCCTTCCCTTTCCTTCCCTTTCCCTTTCCTTCCCCTTCCCCTTCCCCTTCCATTCCCTTCCCTTTTCCTTTCCCTTTCCCTTTAACTTTCCCTTTCACTTCCCTTTCCCTTCCCTTCCCTTTCTCTCCCCACCCCTCCCCTTCCCTTTCCCTTCCCAGTACCTTCTTATCCCTTTCTCATCCCCTGCCCATATTCCTCATCTCATTAAGTCAGTGGATGTCGTGGCGGTATACGTTCCATAGTTCCCTTCTTCAGCGCCATACGCCTGTACCCTTTAACGGATGCATATGGTATTGTTTTAAAAACTGTCAACGCGGTAGCTCCCTTGGGTATTATACTCCCTAACCGATTACCCATTGTGTTAAT
>BOPP01000001.1:18199263-18211031 GCA_017312745.1 Gryllus bimaculatus
AAGGGCTCGATTTCCAATAGACTTGCGGATATTAAAAGGCAAGAGATCTGGGCAGAACGGCTGCAAAACGTTCGCTAGTGCTCAAATTCATGCGAGTCGTTATGGGGTTTGCCGAAGGTTACGTTCATTACTCTCGGAAAGGACGCAAGAGGGGGATATCGCTTGGTTCAGGTTGGGGATGGATGCAAGCGGTAGACTAAAGGACGCAAGTGGTAATGGCATCTGTGTGCTTTGCGGTGATACGAGAAAGACTGGATCCACATACTCTTATTTGCTGTGCAACCCGAACATGAGAAAACATGGATGGGAATGGGAAATTACTACTTTCTAAACAGGACGTAAGCTCGCCCCAAAACATTTTAGGTGATAAAAGGTCTAAATTCATGGAAGAATTAGGAACATTTTTAGGAAAAGTTCGGACGCATTAGGGAAACTGAAATTGGGAGTGGGAAAACAGCACCGTTAGCTTTGAGGCGGCAGCCCTAGAAACCTGGGAGAGAAATACAGATAGTCAATAAGCTAACAATATGTAAGTTTAATCAGTAATCTTTATGTTTAAGTAAGTAAACAGTTAGAGAAATAGTCAATAAGTCATAGTTAATTGGTAAGTAAAATGGGTTTTAATATATAAATAAAATAAAACTGTAATAGTATAGCACATTAGGGGGGGGAGGTAAGGGGGGATCGAAACAAAAAATATAAGGGCAGAGGGCGTTGGTGCGGAAGATCTTCTGTGGCGCTGTTTGATTTCAGGTGTGAGGAGGCCAAGCACTGGAAGGAGAACGGCGGGAACGCCCACGCCAGAAAATAAATAGCTAAAATAACGGTCGGATAGATTAAGATATGTACCTCGGCTTCTGAGCAGGTTTTTCCTCCCTTCAGGGGTTTTTTTCTGAGCGTACTTATGGTCTTTTTCCGCGGCTTTGATGGCGATGGAGAGACATTTGGGGTGAATACCAGTAATTCGAAAGATTAGAACGCGAAGGATGTGGTTACATTGTAATGGCTTAAAAGGCCTTCGGCCTAGCCACATAGGATAGTTAAACTAATTTTGTCTGTAATAATTACTATTAATAAATAACACTTTTATTATGATTATTATGTCGTAAGGTGAAACACACCTCCTTAAATTACATCTCTCTCCCCTTAAAAATGCCCATTTTTAAAAATCGATTTTTAACGAAGGAGTCAGCTTTTGAAAAATGTGTTCAGTTTAAGAATTTTTTAGAAATCTTTTGAATAATTATAAATACATATTAGTACTGTTGTCGTCTGTCCGTCTGTCTCGTTTGTCGTCTGCCGTTGTCGCGTCTGTCGTCTGTCCGTCTGTCGTCTGCCCGTCTGTCCCGTCTGCCCGTCTGTCCTCTGTCCGTCTGTCCGTCTGTCCGTCTGTCGTCCTGTCCGTCTGTTCGCGTCTGTCCGTCTGTCCGTCTGCCCGTCTGTCCGTCTGTCGTCTGCGCGTCTGTCTCTGTCCGTCTGTCCGTCTGGTTCCGGTCTGTCGCGTCCTGTCGGTCCTGTCGTCTGCCGTTGTCCGTCTGCTCCGTTGCCAGTCTGCCCGTCCTGTCGTCTTTGTCCGTCTGCCGTCTGTCCGTCTGTCCGTTGCCCGTCTGTCCTCTGTCCGTCTGTCGTGTCTCGTCTGCTCGCGTCTGTGTGCTGGCCCGTCTTGTCCCGTCTGTCGTCTGCCCGTCTGTCCGTCTGTGCCGTCTGTCCCGTCTGTCCGTCTTGTCGTCTGTCCGTCTTGTCCCGTCTGTCCGTCTGTTCCGTCTGTCCGTCCTGTCCGTTGCCCGTCTGTCCGTTGTCCGTCTGCCCGTCTGCCGTCCTGCCCGTCTGCCCGTCTGTCCGTCCTGTCGCGTCTGTCCGTCTGTCGTCTGTTCCGTCTGTCGTCTGTCCGTTCTGGTTCCGTCTGTCCGTCTGTCCGTCTGTCGTCTGTCGTCTGCCCCGTTGTCCGTCTGCCGTCTTGTCCGTCTGTCGTCTGTCCGTCTGCCCGTCTTGTCGTCTGTCTCCGTGCTGCCGTCTGTCCGTCTGGCCGCGTTCTGCCCGTCTGCCCGTCTGCCCGTTGCCGTCTGCCCGCGTGCCGTCTGGCCCGTCTGCCCGTCTGCTGATTTTCTCCAAAACTGATATTCTGTTATCAATCTGACTGATGTCGTAGTCGAATTTTAAACCGATATTTTAATTTCGGAGGATACTTTACATAAAGCTCCTAGGTCATTTCCCAAATTTTCAAAAAAATGGCTCTATTGTTTTTTATTGACTTTTATTATCTGATAGTGTGAAGGGCGTTTAAGACAATGGTGCATGTCTCATGTTCGTTGAAAACTGTTTTATCGAAAATTGCAAAAATTCAAATATTTTTTGACGTCTTCCTGCAACTACAATTACGAAAATGATTTTTCCCTTAATAAAAATCTCTTCCTTAAGGATAGATTTTGAAATAAGCTCATGTATAATTTTTCGAAAATTTCAGTACTTTTCGCGTAATTTAGGATAAAAATACGGGCGAGATAGTACGTGTTGTTTTAGAACAACTAATTTTTTCTTTATCTTTGTTTAGGTATGAAGTTACTGTTTCAATTTTTGGGACATTTATTATCAGAAACTTTCTGAAGAGTTGGAGATAGTTTCGGACGTCACTGATTCATCGGACGTCGTTGAAAATGGAAACCGTTGCCATGCGTAATACTAGTAGTTTCGCGGAAACTCCGGTATTTTCTTACAGTCAGATCTGACCATAATAATTTTTTAGTATCTGTCGAAAAAGAGAGCAGTTGTGCAATTCAAGCAACATACTGAATGATGAAATAGTTACCCGGAGTGATGGCTCAAGGCATCAAGTGATGTCACTGCAGTGCCTCTGACAGGGAGGTCTTAGGTTCGAGTCCCGACGGTGACATGATTTTCGGCTAGCTAGATAGCTAGATCGAGTTCTATCGCTGTTTGGAGGAGAATTCTAGTGGCCGACTGCTCTGATGGGGAGGTTTCTCCGCCCACTACCAGGCGAATTCCGGGGCAGAACCTTAACAAACAGGCCATGGAGAACACACAATAATCATCATTGTTCTATCCTTCCCCTTACTTACTTACTTACTTACTTACTTACTTACTTACTTACACACACACACACGCACACGCACACACATACAGGTACTACACTACCTGACATGCTGGGAGACCAGTCGGGAGCTTAGAGCCTGTCCAGGCTGGGGCGTGTCCCGCTAGTGGATGATACCTGGTTGGGGAAAACTCGGTAGTTGGGCACCGGATCTCATCATCCAGCGGCGGATGATCACCGCCACCTCCTGCGATAAAGCATGCACTACACGGGACAAATGGCCTTAGTCGTTGACGGGTCAAGCAACCAAACAAACCAATGATTTAATTCTTCGTCATTTCTCTGTAAAGGTCTGCAAGTACAGGAATTGTCCAAAGTATACAAGGTACCGACTAAGGTCCACCCTCATAACTTATAAAAGGTTGACGATATGGAAATGCAATTTTATATTGCTAAACACATATTTTATATTTATATTGCTATTCACATGTGCTATTAGCAGGGGACGGATTTTAATGAAATGTCATTTTTTCACTTTCTAATAATGCCGTTTAGTGCAGAAATTAAATTTATGTTATGACAAAAGGATACGACCAATTTTTGTTTTGTTTCGTTTTTATTTTTTGTCGAATTTGACTAATGAGTTATTGTTTTACATTTTCGCTGATTTCATCTATTTTAATATCATTTTAATAGTACTTGTTTCAAATAATATTTACGAGATGTAATAAAAAGTTCTCCACAGAATTCCTAAGTATCCTATGAATTTTTTGGCTTAGAAATTGTAATGTTAGCCGTTGTATGTAATCTAAGATTGTAACGCCTGTCAGTTCCTTTGCCGGTTCGGCCAATTTCGGGATAACTAAATACATATTTCTCAGTAAAGAACAGTCGAAATCAAAAGTTGGCAAGCTTATTTTACCTAAACGAATGAAGAAGTTTCGATTAAATCAACAACGTATCCAAGAGCGTCAATTGTTCATCTGAATTGGTTTGGAATAAAAATGTTTACGTCATTTTTCTTTGCCTTTAGGGCATTTTAAAAACATTTTAAGAGCATTTTATTGATCATTTTTGGCGATGTTATAGATTATTAAAATCCACCCTTAGTATTCAGTCTTAAATATAAAAAGCAATTCCTTCAGTTAAGTACTAATTTGTTGTGGGGTCCGATGTTGTCACCCGCACCCTCGTTGATGTTCTCCGTGTACCGGAATGGCAATAGTATGCGACTGTTAAAATACAAAATATCTCGTTTCAAATATGAAATTGTAGAAAAGGTGCGAAGAAAAGAAGTCTAGGAAAGGTATCTGCAATTTTCGAAAATTCGACAGTATTAACAAAAATCTAACTTACCATCAAGTCGTTGGCGTTATTACTCAGGAGTTTATATCGAAACGCTACTGTTCAGCTGTTTTTTAGACTTACAGCAAGCACTTAATAAAGTATGGCACAGTGGACTTCTATATAAAATGAAATCCGTTTTATCACATGAATTTTATCTTGTATTGAAATCATATCGCTCTGGCTGCTACTTCCAAGTTAAATACCAATAAGAATATTACTCATTCCATCCAATTAAATCTGGTGTACCCCATGGAAGTGTTCTCGCTCCTATTCTGTACTTAGTACGCACCAGTGACATACCAAACTACTTTTTCATCACAGTGGCCACTTTAGCCGACGATACTGCATTATTGGCTTCACATGAAGTCGCAAACCAGGCATAAAGAAATCTACAAAAACATCTAGACTTACCGCACCAGTAGTTACGATATGTGGCACATACAAGAAAAAGCTTCAAAATCTAAATACATTACTTTCACGCTTTGAAAAAGAAAGTCTGAAAGTGAAACTGAACTATGTGAACCTTCAATAAATAACATCGGTAAAATGCTTGGCATTCCACCTCCGAACAACGTCAATGCGGAAAATACACATCACAATCCGATCACAACCGATCCAACTAATAATGTAAGTATACTTTGTACAATGTTTAGTGTCCTTATGCTCCTCACCAAGAACCAATTTACTAATGTTGAAACTAAAAACAGATCATAAATTAGCAGTAAATAAAAATTCTAAAAAAATTACCATAATTATAAGTGCACAGGATTGTAAAGAAAACAATAATTTGAAACATTTTTTGAGAATTTTTTGAAAAATTTTATTAACTTCGTATAAAATGTATCTAACAGGTGAAGAAAATCTCGAGTACGGTTAAGCTCCAGCTCTTTCCGGCATTGTCATGTACATTTAGCATCAAACATTCTGAATGCGTAATGAACTTAATTTAGTGTTTAATTCTGTTATAAATATATTTCATTTGAGGTTTGACTGAATTGAGAGACCCAGAAAATTAGTTATCTTATCATCAGCTGATTGCATTTTGTTCATTTTCAATTAAACATGCGACTGCTGATTTGAAATAGTATTTCCTTCGTTAACGATTTATTTATTACGAATCCAATTTGAAGCTTCTGAACTCTTATTGTTTCGTTTTTTGCCAAAAACATCCGTGTCATTGGCGAACAGAACTGTTCTTGCATCAGAATAGAAATTGAAACTAACACAATTTGTGTTTTACTGTCTATTTCTGATTATATTGTGTATATTCATTAGTGATAGAAACTAATAAAAAACAATATTTTTTAAATTTTCAACACTCCAATCTGGCTGCGCAACTACGCCCAGGAAATAGCATGTGGTGTATGTACGGTTTAAGTACTGCATGAATTCATTACACTGCCACACACACGCACACAAAATTGAGTGCATGCCTGGGAATCAGATCATGTTTTCTATGATTGTGGGGTCGCTAAATCCGGTGTCCGTTTTACTCCATCATATCAGGTTTTGTATATAATCTCAAAAAATATATAAAATGAAGGCGTTTTTTTAACCGAGGGGTCAGACCAAGTTACCTATATGTTTTTGGGGTCACTGAAACCGTATCTGAAGTCCATTTAACTTCATCGCATCAGATGTTCTAATTCAGATCAATTATAATTGATAGAGAAGGTAGCACTGGCCCCTGATGGGACAATACTTATCACGTTGTTGTATGGCAAAGTGCCTAAATGTTGGTGCCAGATCACTAGCCTTCTCTGCAAGCAGATACAGTTTTTTTACGCTATGTGAAAAATTTGATGTGATAAAGTTAAATGGACTTCGGATTCTGTTTCAGCGACTTCCAAAACTTATAAGTAACATAGTCAGACCCCTCACTTTGAAATATCTGGTGGAGTAAAGTGGACACCAGATTCGTATTTAGCGTCCCACAAACATTTAAAAAACATGGTCAGATTCTCAAACACGTTTTTGCTGTGACTGTATTATTTACATTGATAGCTCTTGACGGACTGACGATAAGAAACGGAAAGACTCCTTGCCAGGTTTGCGCCTATTTTTTCCAGTATCAAGAACCCACAAAACTGATTCTGATCACACTACGTATTCCAGAAAGTAATTTATTACATCTTAGAGTACGAAAAGTCCAAGTTCTTTGATATCAGGATCCAGAAATGACAGAGTTTTTCGATCGATATATGGGCATTTTTCTGCTGTATTACAGTACTATCTTTATGGTACTACGCAGTAATGTTTGAGAAAGTAAACTAGTGGTGTTACCACAGCTCGTACAGTCTCGTAACGGTAACCAGGTGCTAATGGACGGCTAATGGACGTTTCTTTCAATGAGACATTTAACGGCGAAAACTACTTCTAATGAAACATACAACAAATTGAATTGCAAGCAATATGGTAAGAGAGAACTCTCAGTTCGGGGTGTGTCTTCACCCACACTTTCTCCAGCTCACGTACGAGTGCACTTCACGCCAGCCTCTGCACTTGACTCCTCGCATTATAACGCCCTGTGACGCGTTGATTATCGCTAGAAGTCAGCTCAATCAAGGAAAGAAATCCTCCCTTCAACCACTATGTTTCGATTAAAAATTGTTTTCTCTTCTGGCTGCAGGTGCTGTCAAATACACAGGGTGAGTAACATAGGGCAGGACGAAAAGTTGTGTTAAGCTGAACTATGTTTAACAATTCATCATATGATTAAAGAAGATACGATTGCATTATATTACATTCGTCTTAAAATTCACATTTAATACCATGTACTTGTGATTTTTCAAACCAAAAATTAAAATTTAAAGAATCATTGCCATTGCGGTTTTCATACTACATCACAGAAACAGGGTAAAATTTCCAGTTGAAAATGCTTAAAGTCTAGAGAAAAAAAATCACACTTCCCTTGATTTAAATCAATAATCAATGTTATATTTTGACCCAGTCATCACTGTACATAAACTCAGTCATCTCTGTACATACTGTTTTGAATGATATTCATCTCCTTCAAAACATCAAAACATTCTTTCTGAGTATTCCAGCAATACAAACGACCTTTATCGTGAAATGAAATCGTTAGTAAAATGACATCTTATGGCGCAGATTTTTGCCGTTTCTGACACGAATAATTGCGCCATCACTCGTTCAGCCAATCTCAGCGAGAGAATCGTGGAAAGCCCGCAGTAAATCGAACAATCACCGGTTTTTCGCACATATGTCAAATACTCGTGACATATCGATCAATTTGTTTCCATAAATTAATTTTGGTTATCTTATAAATGTATAATATTGTTACACAAAAATATATATTTTTCAACTCGTTTGCAATGTTGCTTAATTGCATTTATTGCTATATTTCAAACTTGGAAACTCTGTTCAAACTTCCCTCGTATTCAAAGCATGTACTCATGCAATAAAGTTCATGATTACAAACTAGTGGCGTAATATACTATTATTTCACTACTAATGGAAATGTTTTAAATTGTTTATTTGTTTCTTATTTTTTATTTTCTTCACTATTTTCTCATTTTGAAAGGTAAATACGAAGTAGAATTATTCATTATTTACTTATTGCTTCCTGGACTAATTGTGTTGTGACGATCTGATGGGTAGTGTGTTCATTAAACTTGCCTTGCCTCGTTAATCACAAGTAGGGCTTGAGAAAAATTGAGAGAAGTAGTGTTAGTGTTTGAGAAGAAGAAGAAGAAGAAGAAGAAGAAGAAGAGAAGACGGAAGAAGAAGAAGAGAAGAAGAAGAAGAAGAGAAGAAGAAGAAGAAGAGAAGAAGAAGAAGAAGAGAAGAAGAAAAAGAAAGAAAAGAAGAAGAAGAAGAAGAAATGCGATTTTTCATTGTCATTTTAGTCCTTTGCTTGGTGATGTTTCATCACAAATAACTTTTCCTTTACTGCAATGTTCGAAAGTTGTGTAGCTGTTAGAGTGTATCAAGTAAGTAATTAACCGGTAGGGAGACCACTCAATGTGTCTACTGGTCGACGTAGAAGCCTCCAAATCAGGACACATAGGTGAAGTTCCTTTTATAGATCGTCCGAATAACGACCACCTGATAACTTTTGCAAAATGTAAGAGGCTAATTTATGTAGTGTGTCATATATTGTCCTTGCACGCAAAATACAATTTATGTTATAACTTACTTTACTGTCGCGATATTAATTTGAAATATTTTAAAACGCTCAAAGCGATTTGATGAACGTATTTGAAAAAAATAGGACCTTGTAAAGTTGTTTAAGGCCAGGATACACTATTCTCGAAACATTTTTTTCTTATAAAATGTTTTTTAAGGACTGAGAATGATGATTTGATTTAACATATGGACTTTTTTAGCCTCACAACAGGCAATTTAGGATCATAATAACTGATTTCACGCTTCATCAGAGATATTCACATAATGAAGCATGTTATTTTCGCCTTTCATGCTGGAAATAATTTGTTTTTTGTGGCTATCTTAAATTGTCGAATTCTAAGACAAAGTTGATTTCAGTAAGTAAGTACTTTTGTATTTTTATCATATTTGAAGAGAATATGGAACAGCACCTTAGAGTAAGATAGAATTCTGTGCCGCTTTTAAATATAACCATATATTGTTGAGTATTTGTATACTAGAGAATTTCATAAAAGTGAAATTTCTTTTAAATTTATTATTCATTACAATTCAATACTTTGGAAGTCAATTAACTGCAGCTGTTATGACCAACCATCTTCTATGATAACGAAAAGATTACAGTTAAAAGTTGATAAGAATTGTCTAACCCTTGAACCCGTCATTCCTTTCTTTTTTCTATTTCTGCTCGGTATATAAAATTTACTTTCAAACCATTTATTTGAAGACGAAAATTGTTAAAGATGTTCAGCGCAAAGTACTACATTTTAATTCATGAGAAAGGTTTGCTTTTACAGGTATTTGTACAGGTATCAATATCATTATCATATATTTAAAATCTGAAAATTCATAATGATAGCGTTACTACTAACACAAGAATCTGTAAACGTAGTTAATAGAACTATGTTTTAGAAATAACTATAAAGTAATACTTTGACGTTTAACACCTTCGAAAATTCCAGTCGTCAGTTTCCTTCACAGCAACATTGCAACTGGTTCTATACATCCTGGTATCGAATTCCGACAAAAACTTCCATTCAACTTGCCCGTCATCGTAGTGTGTTGTCGGTCGTAGCAACAAGAGCTACGCAGAGGTATGCCGTCAGGCCGTGATGTAGAAGGCGCTTAATGCATTAAGAGTCTTTACATTACCCAGTCAGGCACTAAGTGAGAAACTGCTTAATAAAACAAATTTCACTTTAAAAGCGGTCGAAGGATTCTGCCCGTGAGCCGGATTAATTACGTCAAATTGAAGTAAATGAGACAAGCATTAAATGTGGAACTGGTGTTTACAAGGCGCTGGGTTCCGATGGACCGCTTCCGAAGGCAGATCTCACAGCCAAGTGGCCGTAATTATAGGCCTAAATTTAGTTATTTTCGGAATGTAATTACGCCCCATGCGGCCTGCGGGGTGAGACGAGGTAAATTTTAATCTTTGAAATTGTAATTCAATTCACGCGGGAACGCATTTCGAGGTATCGATTTAATAAAGATTTTAATGATAAGATTCGAGAGGAATGATTATACGGTTCGTTTATTATCGGGTGCGCTCGGGGGAAGCGAGTAATTATAGCGTAGCACGGCGGCGTCGGGGTGGGAGGGTGGGAGGGTGCGATGAAGTGGGAGGAGAAGCGGGCGGGGGTGCGTCTTTTCCGCGCCTCCCAAGCCGCCACTCGCCCACCGGTGGGCTCAATTAGTCCAGGTCGGTGCCTTATCTCGGACAGGGTTCCCGATTTCCACGCTCCGACTACGCGCGTAATTTTGAAGCTGCGCATTGCTGTAATGGTTCTCTGGTTCATTTCTCAAGGGAGTTAGGGAGGGAAAATGTTGAAGCGTGAAAATGCATTACTGAAATAATTATTATATACGCACGTTCCGTGAGATTGAAATACCTACGATCTCGTGTCGCTTTTGTGAACCATGCATACGTCCTTCAATCCTGAACGAGTTAGAAGTTCCATGGTGTTCGCTACTTAACAAAAAGTAGTCTCTCTCAGACCAGATTTAAGATTTGTAAACAAAACATTTACTTTTTCAAGCAACTTCGATACCTGTATATTAAATAAATATAAATTTCTTAAATTGAAAAATTTAGTAAAATGGCTGAATCGAAGGTTTACTACGGAGCAAATACCGAACTTCGACTTAGCGCAGTGAAGCGTATGCGCAGTGAAGAAGTGGTTAAGTGAAATTTCCTTACTTTTCATGGCACTACTTTTCTCATTTCAGTCATGACACAACTCTTTGCTGACTAAAATAATTACATCGGTTTTGTATTGGTGAGAATATACTAATCTTAGATTATTTTTACAAAATTACGTCGATTTTACACAACTGTGCAAACTCTAAAAGTCGTCCTTCGAGAAATAGGAAAATTTTATTTAACAGTTATTCACTACGCATACAGATATTTGTGGCCGTGTTTTTTAACGTTTATGAAATAATGTATATTTATGTATAAGCTTTACTTTTTACGAAAAGTTTCATTTCTAACACCACTTCCTTAAAAAGGACTGTTCTATTTGAACCGACATAATTTTCAAAACTACGAAATACATTAACCATTAATAAGGCAAGGAATCCTCTGAAGTATATGGTATTTTTCATAATGTGATATCATTATGAACAATACCACATACAGTCGACATCAGTATTCTTGAGACCAGGATTAAGCACAGAGCGGACGACGCGGCCACTCCGAAACACCCATAGTGACCCCCCTCAGCAAATTCCATAAAAACGCAAAGGATTCTCAACAATAGAAACGAGTGAGAAAACAGAAAGAAAGAAAGAAAGAAAGAAAGAAAGAATGAGAAAAATAGTGATAAAGGCATTCAAATACCTCACATCCTCTCTCGTTTTCGCAAGCGAGAAAGGCTACACAAGATTGCGGCCAACGAAAATCCGTAGCTTCGAGAACGCGCTCGAGTAAGAAGTGTCTCGATATTTTCGCAGTCAGTAACCTTGCTGCAAGCAGATGTGCTAGTATCAACTCTCTCACCCACAAAAGACACAAAAGGTTTTTTAATGGATAGAGTTGTTATTTCGAAACACATCAACGGCTTTGGACATTAGTCCCTTTAGTGTAGATATTTTTTTATCGGGGGGGGGGCAGTGTTCCTTTCTCGATAGATGGTGAGATCCGGCGCCAACCCACACGTCTACTTGCGGGGGATTTACACCTCCAGGAATCTCCCCTCAGCCGTGACAACCTCTACACTTTAAACTATCGACATGTGTAATAGACCAG
>BOPP01000001.1:18233057-18251111 GCA_017312745.1 Gryllus bimaculatus
CGCTCTCGCTCTCGCTCTCGCTCTCGACCATGCCCACGCCCTCGCACACACCGAGTCCGTCTCATGCTCCATCTCTTTCTCCGTTTCCGCCCCCATCCCGCCATCGACCCCCGCACCGCGCCGCACTAAATCTCCTTGGCCGTCCCTCTCTTTACTTTGCGCCGATTTTTATTTGGATTTTACGGCCTTATAGACTGTAAATCTCTTTATTTCCGAGCGCCTCTCCCGCCCGTCTATATAACACGTGGAACTTATGCGCGCTTCGGTAATGGGCGCGAACGGATCGACCGAGGGGGCAGGGGCGGTGGAAGAGGCGGGAGCGGAGAAGCTGTTGGTGGGAAAACAAGATGATTTTGGTGGATCCCAAAATTCTGTCGGACGGCGGAATTTGTTCAGTGTCTCTCACAGAGCTGTTGCAATTCTTAATTGAAAGCGATATTTACTGTTGGTGCCATTGCGTTGCTATAGGTGACACGGTTGTCCACATTATCAATCCTTAGTCATTGATCCTCCTGTATTATTAATCGCTAATATCTATTGATATCGAAATTACATTTTTAAGTCGTATTTATTAATTATTAGCTTGCTGACTCGTGTCAAACCAGGTTTCTGTAACACATGTGAAATCCCAAGAAAATTATATGAAAGACCCGAAGTTCAGAAAGTTATGAAAGCTTTTGCGACTGACGTCAGAATCCACTTGTCCGGGAGACGCCACGTCCTAAGCACAGGCGCTAATGTTCCGACCGTCATGCTACAGCCTTCCTCAGGGTGAAGTTAGCGGATGTTTCTTTATACTATATAAAGAAGCTTATTCTACATTAAAATATAACACAAATGATACTTTGGAATTCTTAGTTTGAAAAAAAGTGGGAAAAAAATGCAATGAACACTTCTTACAATTTTTTTTTAAATTTCAATTAAGTACACACTCGCATTTAGTCGTATACTGTATATTCAAACTATCTTTCACACATGCACGCAACTCAGCACTGCATAACGAATGCGCGAATGTGCGCAAGGGATCCCCTTACTCGTCATCCGGCAGGCCGGACTATCGACCAATGCAAAAAAGGCATCAGCTAATCAGGCAACGGCCTCAGTGGGTGGGGAGGGAGTACGGAGTCCACCCTTGGTCGGACGTCAAGGAGCAGCGGCAACCGCACCATATCAAGACTGGGCGTCGCGGAAAAAATAGATGTTTCTAGACCTCGTGTAGACGTAGGTCATGGTCGGCATCAACGTTTTGGGGATGTTTGATTATTTTTAGTCTCCTCGGTTCCCTTGCGGTCATCCCTTGCCAGAAACTGGGTGTTATGAAAAGAATGGCGTAGCTAGTTTTCCTTGTTTGAAAGGAATACGGCCGTTATATTTACTATACACTGCTATTTGTGAACAGAAGGAATGGTCGGAATCACTTAAAAATCGGTGAATATGTAGAATACTGTTTCCATAAGAAGTGATTAACTTTGCATAAAGATGGCGTGCACATTGGCCTGGCAGCGTCCTCTATTGTGTGACAGAACAGGACAGGTCAGTGTTACGCCACACCTAATCGGTGTAGAGTCGTCAAACAACGTGAAAACGTTCCAGCAATTGCCAGCATGCGTCGTCGACGCCAAAGGGCGCACTATCAGCATCTGAGTGAGTTCGAACGGGGCAGAATGATCGGTCTCCGGGAAGCGGATTTATCACACCGTGACAATGCGGCTCGAAAGGGGCGCTACGACAGTGATGCATGTATGGAACCAGTGGATAGAGGAGGGTCGTACAAAGCGATGAGCAGGTGCAGACCCCACAATGTGACCACAGCTCAAGGTAACCGGCATTGTGTCCGCCTTGCCATAACCGACAAAACGGCGTGGTTCACAGTGTTGGCTCGATTTTTGAGCACAGTAATGCATGTCGCCATGTCTGCGTCGACGGTTCGACAGCGTCTTCTGAGGACTGACTTATGGCATGCATACTACGGCGTCGAATTTCTTTTTCCAAAGACCACCAGCACCTCAGATAGCAACGGGCACGTAAACGTATTCACTGGTGTGCTGAGTGGCAAAATGTGGTGTTTTTGGACGAATCCCGCTTTAATTTATGCTACAGCGATGGCCGCATACGTGTTCGACACTACCATGGTGATCGCAATCTGCCATTAGCTACAATGTGCGATCTCGTCTCATACATATTGTTGCCCATTGAACATATCTGTGACATGGTCGGTCGGCAACCTGGTCCTCCTGCAGCCATTTCCGATGCGCTCAGACCCAGCGTGGCAGTGGGTTTCCCAGTAGCATATCCAGGCTCTCTTTCAATCCATGCCACGACGTATAGAGGCTCCGATGGCAGCGTATGGCGGTTTCGCTCCGTACTAAATTCTCAAGGTCAAAATACAGGTACAGTTCTGTAATTCTAATTATTTGTATATTGTGATATTCCTAATCTCTGGAAAAATGTCATTGTAATAGTATCGCCCCTTCCTGGTGTTGCAATTCTCACAAACATCAGTGTATTATTATTTTTGTAATGGCAAATGTGTCCCCGGAGGTGAACTTAATGGTTCACCCCGATTCGCTGATGTAACTGTGGCATCTCTGCGTGGGATCTCATAGACCCCTTCGATGACTGTTTACTGTGCTAAGGAATAACTACATTATAGAAAAATAAGGGGAAAATCAAGAAATGTAGAAAAACGCGAAGAACATTAAACTTTCACGTAACCGCTTGTGTGAAAATGATCCCAAATATAAGTAATAAATATCTATTGCAAAATATGTATCCATCTCTGGGACAACATCCATCCTAGACTTATAAAATTAGTTGGACGTAACATGATCCCGCCAGGTTATTAAGATTTGTACCATTAATTATGAAGTTGATTTATACAATAAATAAACCCAATTTGTTTATCATAATATTGACGGATATTAAAGAAATTGCTTTTTAATGACTTGGAGTGAGACTTTACTCATGGTTGTATTTTGTAGTCTCCTGTGATGTTCGTAGGGTATTATTAATGTATTAACGTTCAAAGAGTATACTGTGCCATTTAGCTTTAAAAGATTTAGACAACAAAAAGAATGACTGCACTTCGTTATTGCAATGATGACCCTTTTTTGAAATTCTGAGTTCAATATGATTCAATTTTTTTCTGGGAAATAATCTTTATTTTTTACTTTACAGATGACGGACTTTTCTAACATAATTGGTTGTTAGTTTCAGTCTCTTACCGAAAATTTCATATTACACTCAGTTAATGACTCTTTAAGGTATTTTATTGATGATATTCACACGATACTGTAATCTATGTCAAATCTATGTAACAAAAGTAACGACATACTATTTGACGATTACGTCTCTTTCATAATGCGACGTAAACGTGATAAAGAGCAAAATAATGAATTTTAAATACTTATTATATTTGCTGTTGAATTCTTCAGTACTACAATACTACAATTCTACAGTACATAACCTGTACATCCACACAACCTATATGAAGATGATATTTGCCATTGTATTAAAAAGTGGGGAAGTCCTCTTATTAAGTTCCGAAATACCATATCAGCCGATGAGATAACGATGGAGGAGTAATAAATGATCGAATCTACAAACGTAAAGTAATTTTTCATCACATATTCATACAAAAATATCGATCCTAAAGCAGCACATACTTTCTAGCATTATTTCTAACGTTTGCAATTTTTAAAACTTTATAGAGTAAAATGAAAATGAGATCTACGCCAGTTTTTATGCGTCTATTCATGTGCTCTATTCCGGGGGGAATTTTTAAAAAATTGAAGCCGTTTTTGAAAATTGGGAAAATATATTGCAATAACTTCCACCATTCATAATACGCGAAAACTTCTCGTATTTTCAAAAAATTATTCATGACCTTCTGTAAAGATATAATTATTGACAGCATATTTCATTTTAAAAAAGGTGTTTTCATTTTCTAAAAATTTTGCCTGATCTTATTTCAGGCATTCTTTGAAGAACAGATTTAATCAAGGGAAAAATATGTACCTTCACAATATTGTAGTTAGAAATTGTCGAAAAAATTATTAACTTCCGCGGAATCAGATATTTCTGCATTCAGCATTCATCATCAATAGAATTGACTGCATTTTCTGGCTGCATCGATTTGATCGTAAGTCTTGGAGGGTGGAAAATATGACATGCCGACATTTCTTTCCCCGCGATGAAAACATCCGAACAGGGGAAACTTCTTCAGCACCAATTTGCAAACATAGAGTTCAATTATTTCGTAATTTTTAATTTCAAAATCCAATAATTTTTTACCTGAATTATATCCAGAAGAGGGGACAGAAACTTTATTTATGAAATTAAATAAAACCATAAATTTCAATGTTCAATGAAACTGTTTACTTTTGCTTATCAACCAATATTAATTAAATAAAAATTCGCAATGCTGATTTTAGCATGACATAGGTTGATAATAAATTAAATTAAGTTCTACCTGACGAAGCAGACACATCGGTTTGTGAAACGTTGTGCCATGTAATAAATATTTAATACGAATTGACTGTCTATAATTAATAGATACTATAATTCGTATAAAAAAGATTTTCCCTCCATCACCACTTTTATTAAAACGATGACGATGCGTCGACATACATAAAACACAAAACGAAATAATTTAATTGACATAGAAACAATTCAGTGAACTAAATTTGATTTAACTAATTTTATATCGCATACTTCACTCTAACATTGAAAACACATTATTAGGTTTTGATATCATCAAAATTTGAGTAGTTCAAACTTATGAAAGTGGAAAGACACTATCAAACTTCACAGAAAAAACATAACCTTACTTCCTTCACTCAGTCGCAAACAAAATTTTGTTGTTGATTATCACGTCAACAGAGTAACTCAGATAAAATACTACTTCCTCTAAAACATTCTAGTTCCCAGCAGCACCTAATTTTTATTGTCAAGTATTCAAGTATTACCCGGGAGCGAGGTTAACTTCGTTTACTTCGAAATAGTTTTTTCGCCCTCCTCAGCATTGTGTAAACTGAAGCGGGGAAGACGTCAGCACCGCCACGGATGTATCCGACGGACGTATCCGACGGGCCATCGCACGTCGAAGTGTCTGCGCTCAACCGGTTCACAATATTCGCGTTTCTTGAGCCTTCGCTGCGTAAATCTCCACCACGTCGCTTCGATGTTGACGGCGCCCTTCTGCAAAGAGGCCTTTGACTACCTTTAGAATTTTGTTGCAGTGCCGCCTCAAAAGCAAGCATCAGGGTGCAAGAGTAACACGTCATCGTCGTATTTTATGATGAGTTACGAGACCGACAGGCTCTGCTGCCGCGAGGAACTCAGTGGCAGTCACCCGAGACACCATTTGAGAGAGACAAAAAAGAAGCCTAACCACCAGGGTCATCGCCTGTTTATATCAACTTTTGGCTGCATTCCCTTTATCAACCTAATTCTTTTGCCGGGTTACGCGGGTTTTGTCCTATAGAACGTAAATTGAGCGGGCGCCTAAACCTACTTTTGGTGTGATCAATTCAATCATGTCGATCTCGTTCCAACTCTTAACTAAAACATTGCCTCGCATTTCATAGGCAATTTCAGGTATAACACTCAAAGATGATGCTAGAATTGGTTATTCAGTGGTATTTTTAATAGGTTATTAAACCTTATATTTGATATGAACAGTCCTTGTCACAATTTTCTTATTCACGCCAAAGTATGCAAACGGTTAAAAATCTATCTACAATCAAGATGAACCCACACATATATACAATGACAATGTCCAACAGAAATAAAGTCATATTCAGAAATGAGAAGTTTCTCAGAAATTGTAAATTACTGTTCTCATTTTAAAAAACCGCAATGTGATACTTAAGAACAATTTCCAGATTTGAAAACAACACGACAAAAATTAGACTCAATTACTTGTTCAATTGCGTCTCACAAAATTGTATAGTTATCTTGTAATTAATAAATAATTCATTAACCGTTGAAATCACATTCTGTCACTTTAAATACAGTCATGAACTATTGAGGTCATTTATGACCGTAGTGTATGACATGATGTATTTAAAGCAACGTGTAATGTGCGTGACACGTGTGATAAAGACAAACTCAACACCTCAGATGGTAAATTACGTCTATACTTTCAGACTTAATAAAAACTTAACATTCGTTCTCTGGAAAAACGTTACCTTTATTTGAAGTTTTTGGGTAAAAATTCTTATTTGTGAAATGTCAAGACGCTGAACAAGCATTCAATTTTTAAAAAAAGCACTTGTCACTTGTTGCTGGATCTATCGACAATCATTTATAGGTACTGATGAGAACTTCACGACTTTTGTCACGCCAGGAATTGGTAAAAGAAGACGCGGTTACGACCAAAAAAGTGATTACTTTGCTTGAACACAAAGTGACAAAATTCTTTTCTCAGCCAACGACAATCGTCTTTAAGCCAAAGGAATTGTTTTTTTCCATCCAAGGCTATGAAATAAAAAATACATTAAAGTTCTAATTCCACCCCAAAATGTATTACGTTTTCTTCACTTGTTGGGCTTTTACTTTGCATTCCGAATGTAAAATGCTTTTATTTTGTTCAGAGATATTCAGAATATGTTGACAAAATTCGATTTGAAATCTAGTCATTCATTGACACTTTTATGTCAACGTGAGCTGCAATACGAGTATAATGTACTTATTTCCTTTTAATTTTCCTTCGTTAATATTCTCAATCAAACAGGATCAATGAGACATTCATTTCTATCTGTTATCTGCTGATCAGGATAAAGGTTTAACCATTTTTTCCACAATATTTGTTCCAGAAGAATGAATTCCTGTCGTCTGAAGAACCATCATTACGGCAGGATCATCTTTGTTAGAGGGCCGCCTGATTCGTCGCATCGCTCCACGACAAATAGTATGTATTGTGCGCGAGAAAGTGGTCACATTAATAAGCATCCTCTCTACATATAATACTGCGTTAAGGAACAATTGCCTTTTTGTAAGAAACCATGGTTATAAAACCCCATAAATTAATTACTGTAGTTGCCATCGGCACTGCTTCAAAGAGATTTAAGTCGAAAAACTTGGACATTAGCAGATTATGTCGTATTGAGGAAATTAGGCGCATGTGCGACCCGCAGCACACATTAAGCCGCAAGGCACTTTTCCAACGTGCGTGACTCGCAATCGAAGCGTTTTGAGGCCCTAAAATCACGTTTTTGTGTCCTAAGCGACGTCTCTAAGGGACACAAGTTTAGTATTTTATGTCGTAATTTACAGAATGAGATCTTTTGGCACTCTTAGTTTTCGAAAGGTTCCCTCAGCTCACATAAGAGATCGTTAGAAAAGGTCTAAGTTAAGATTCACTTTAAAGCTGTTTTCACTTTTAAAACAATTATGTAACGTGATTTTTTTGAGACTAATTATTTTTTTATAAAAATCTTTGAATGTCTTTTTTTGCATTTTGGTGGATTCCCGCTCTTCTGGATACTCTGCTATTCACAAAATACCATTTCATCCGGCAATGAGCCTCTTCATTATCTGCTGCCGCGCCGTAACATTTATATAAGTAATTCGTAATAAAAACACCTTGTTTTTAAATTAAAATTTTAATTTCCGGAAAAAAACGTGCGGTAAACAAATAGGGAGCAAGTGTTGAAACTTGTACGGACCATGGGGAAGAATATTTCATATTTAATCTTAAGTGCTATTTACATTGAACACTTAACAGTCTACCCACAAACTAAATACTTATGAAATAATCTATTTGCGGGTTACCCCCCCCCAAAAAAAGTAAAATTAAATATCAGTGTCAATAGACCCGTCTTATACGTCTTGTACACATGTGGCCAAAATAATATTTAGATATTTTTATTTCTTGAAAAATTATCTCCTCAGCTAATTTGTTGTAAAATGTGTAACGTAGAGCACTGTTCGATGTGTTTTTACAGTCTTGATAACTTACTTTCAGACACAGTTATTTTATGTTTGATTTATTTTATAAATAAGATCACTTAATTTTCATTACAAATGAAAATAAAGTGTCATTATAATAGACGAACGTAATAAGCATGATTTTTTGTAAGGGCATACATATTACTAAACTCCCAGTTTTAAATGAGACCATGTGTTTTATATGTTCTTACTTTGAGTGCTTCTGAGAGCATTTTCAGTATCTGTTAATTTTTATGTCTTGCTGCCAGAATTCATAAAAGGTTGATTTCCTTTTTTAATTGTACGTGAAATGGCACGTTCCCAATGAACCGAAGATAAATCTGGTCAACAAAACCAGTTCGAAAACAAACACCTGCGTCGGTCAACTTTTGAAGACGTAATTTCAACTGAAATGACGTTGTTAAACCCATTGGACTAATGTGTATACTATGAGAGTATTCATTCATTCAGTTCTGTACCTCTATTCGTGTTTATATTTTTAAATTTCCTTTAATCACTTACCATCTTTCAAGAATCTTTTCATTTTTTCTGTCTTCTTTCACCATCCTTGGTTTTCAATTTTGTTTCCCAATCTCATTTCTTCCGTTCAAAGGAAAGATACATTCATTATTTTCATCCCAGTTCTCTTTTCCTTGTTATTGGCCTAAACAAACACAATTGGATTGATATACTTTGAAGAGGTGTATATATAAAAGCAAATACATGTTTGTCCCCCATATTTCTCAAAATTGTTTCACATTACGATGATAAATAGATGCATGCATCACTTCTACATAATCCATTACTAATACAGTGATGCTTAGTAATTCGATGGTACCGCCTTTCGACACTAGAATATCCAGACGTACAGCTGTTGATAGAATTATTCAATGTCCTTAGTTATGCTCACCGTCGCTCTTTATTGGCATTATGTATTGCATGTTTTGTCTGTTTTTTTTTAAATTTTTTTCAGAATGTACATACATTAATTCTGTTCATAAGCATATTTTCAATGAAATGTAAGAATGGCCTCAAAAAGAGGTGAAATTGTTTGAACGCAAAGAAAAAATATAATGTGAAAAGAGAGGGAGAGTAGTTGATTAAGTTCATACTGAACGTGTTTAATAGAATATACTTACTCTCTCTTCCATCAAGTGGAATTGGGTGTAATTCGTTAACGAATTTATCAATTTTCAATTATCAATTATGTGGTGAATAATGTTCTTCAGTTCGACGCTTAACTCATTTACTTCGGAAATTGTTCAGCTCCGAATTAAATGAATATACCTGTACAAAGGTAACGAAAACCATGACACCCAAAGCTGTTTAAAACAGATGATTAGTTTTCGTAAAGTGTATATCGCAATTAGAAATAGTGATTGCACCAAAAGGAATTCATGAGAGCGGGAGAATCTTATAAAGTACACTAACATAAGAAAATTAGCTAAGTGTTCTTTTAAATAAAATCAGAAATTCATAAATTCAAACAACTTGTTAACATTGAGGTGCTTGTAATATCAGCATCTATTGATGCTGATGCTGGTAGTACTATATACATTGAACACATAACCGTGGCGTTATATGTTCAAAAACTAGATCCGCGCCCGGTCAAGTTCTTTAGTGTCGGTTCATTAGTGGCGATGATGATGATGAGTTCTTGCTTCGTTCCTGAATAGGAACACAGTCATATTTCTTCATATGAACACAATTAAAAAATATAATATTAATTTTAATGGTTAAGGAGAAATGTATGATTTTTTAGTTTATCACTATCAGAAAATCAAGTTTTAAGTACTCACGGTTTGAAGTGACACGAAAAAGATCGAAATCGATTTTCCCCTTTCTTCTTCTTCTTGATGCAGTAACCGCCCTATCTCACAGCATTCCTGCGCACAGAAAAGATACGATTTGTAACGCAGCACAATGTTCCTGGAGCAGATCGTCCACATAAAGTACCATGATGTGCCTTTTAACAACAACAACGCTCTTCTCCCACATGTGAATCTTGTCATACTACGACATGATTCAGGACGCAGACAGGTGCTGGCGTAATGGCGCTTGGTGAAATCTTACCCCGTGGGCCGGGGGGAGGGGGAAGCTTCTCCCTCCTCTTTATTCTCAATCACCCCTCTTTCTGACTATTTTTTCTCTCTCCCATTTTAAATGAACGCCTTAAATATAATATATTGTATGTTTCAAGTAAAGTAGTTCATGCAATTTTCTCTTATCCTCCTCTTAAGATCCCCCTCCCAAGCCACCAATTGTAAAGTTGAATATTAGAAGTGCGTAACATTATAGAACATTACATTACATAACACATTTATTTTATTTACATTATAAATACCTAAATTATTCTACTATATTACATAATATTATCCTGCTTTATTACATTAGCAAGATTGCGAAGCATCTAATTAAATGTCTAGATCCGCCCCATGGTGGAATTGCGAGTTACTGCGTCACCTTTCCCTCATTTCAGCGAACATGTCCGGGCGCACGCCTCGCGGCGCAGACAGCCCCGAGACGACTATTGAATAAATTCAACCACGTCCGCGTGTTTACTCTCGATTCCCGAAACTAATTAAGAATCGAGTGAAATACGTGCGGTCCCCGCTGCCAAGGGGGCCGCCTCGAAAGAAGCACGGACGCGATTCGGCGCGCCATCTTCTCTCCATAATGACCAGCAAATTGGAAAGGGTCAGTTTTTGTGGGCCGTAAACTTTTCATCGTCGAATGACTTAAATAACGGGGACGAGCGATCGAAATACGCCCCATTAAGTTACGATCTCTCGAGATCCCGGCCACTCGAGGAAGCTGCCACATTCCCTCTGATCGGAGGCGAAAAAGGAGAGGAAGGAAGAAACGAGAACAAGAGGTAGTAAGGGACGATGAGAGAAGAAGGGACGAAGAGAGAAGAAGGGACGAAGAAGAGATAATAAGAGTTCAAGAGGAAGAATAAAAAACAAGAAAAAGAATAAACAAAGCGTAGGAGAATAAAAAGTTGGAGGAGGAGAGGAAGAAGGAAAAGGAGGAGAATATGAGAAAATAGAAAGATAAAGAAATTGAAATTGGAGGAGAAAAATGATGAAGAAGAAGTAAAAGAAGAAAGGATATTAAAAAGATGAAAAAGAAGACGTAAGTGAAGGTGGGTGAAGGGTGATACGTTCGTGCTTCGTTGCACCTCCATGACACACAACTGCATTCTTCGCATTGAGACATTCGGGCGTGCTTGAATGGGGGCATTGTGTTGGCTGAAGGAATGACGGATCGCGCCACCGTACACCGATGACACTTTCGTGACGATAGATGCGCGAGTTTGTTTTAGTTGAATTCACCACGGAAACAACAAAAAAAGACATTAAACTCTATATCACTCTAAAAATGTTGCCAGTACAGATGACGGAAGATGTGATACGCTGCGCTGAACTCCATAAATTGTTGTTGAGGTATGTGGCATACAAGAAAGAAACAATTGCTTCATTCAAGCAATGCTAAATCAATCAAAATATAATATGGAAATAAATATTTCTTTGTTAGAAAGTTTACGTGCTCATAATTAATTTTAAAACTTTTGTTTAATTGTACAGTTAAAACTTACATGTTTCTAGTTTCGATAGATTCCATAACGAATTTAGAAACTTCCGTCGACTACATTTTTCAATCACATCATTCAATCACTACATTTTTCAATCACATCATTCAATCACACTTTGTACTGCTGCTCATCTAAGTTTAACTAGGATTAGTGGCATTGGCTGGTTCATTATTACTCCTAAATGTATCTATAAACAGGATGCTGCAGGGCAGAAACGTCGAGTGTACCTATGGAGGAAAGGTCAAAAAAATTAGCTTTAACCACTAAACTCTGAATCTAAGAGGCCGGGGTTCGGAGCTAGTCTGTGTCAAAAAACGTATCAGCCCCACCCCCTACGAGGCCAACAATTCAACTCGCACTTGAGTCGTACAGTACGGTGGCCACTATTTAGTGCTATTTAAGGGAAATAATAAGTGTGATAGTATTTTCATGCTTGGCAAATACCCATAGATACATGAAGGCAAACGGTCATCAACCACTTCGATGCGTACCGTAGTTTGTTTCACTGAAGTTTGATATTTCACCGTTTCTTTTTTCTTTCTTCAGTACGTAAATACTCTTCATTCAATGCATAGTAATTTAATGGGTTGTCTCACAGAGTAGTGTATTTTCATGTTTTTAGCCGGATTAACAAGAAACTATTGCAATAATCCCAGCTTCAGCATTTGCTTTCGTTTACTTAAAATCATTATTATGAAAGGTGAAAACCAGGGTTAAGTACCGTTGTTAAGTAATGTAAAACGTGGCCAAACGTCAATTAAAAAGAATTTTGTACGTGATTACATAAGGCAAAAGAAAACACTTCCATCTAATATCCATGGCGGCAACATTATTAAATTTCCTATTAAAGTACAAAAATCTGGCTCTGACTGCAATGGCGTTTTTCCACAGAGCGATGACATATAATATTTCATTTCTTTTCCTTCCATTTGTTTAATCTAATTCCTTGATTCGAAACTTTAAAATGTCGCTTATTATTGAAGCTGCTTTTGTTGCTTCAGGACAGTAGCTGTTTATATTTTTGTTTAATATTATTACTAAATCACCTGTGAATACTTATGACTATGTTAAAAATTTGTAAGAACTCATATTTAAGATTAACACCCAATATTCACGACAAATTGTATAAATACATAGCTTATGGTATTATGTATTGCAGATTTTGTTTTGGTATGAAATATCATATTGATAATTTTTATATTCCGAAAGTTTAGCTGTATTCTCTAGTTTATGAGATATTTTTGCTACCAGTTGCTAGTTAATCAAAAAAGTAAATGCTATTTAATATACGTTAAATTGAATTGCCTCTACATGAAGTAAAAGATTTTAGAAAAGTAATATTTCAGAGGAGTGCGGTACAGATGTTACATATGTGGCATAGCGCCAGAACTTGAACAAAATTATGTTGACATTTCTCATTGTAAGAACCTTCAGAAAACATGTTCCCCTGTATACAATTTGCTTAATTAACTGCTATATCCTCCATAAAATAATATCAAAATGCAGTGACTGGGGATATTCAAGTACATTATAGTATCAAACATGCGAAATGATATGAAAATATTAGTCTATTAATAATGAAAAACATTTCTGACTTGAGATTTTGGTATGTAAAATAATTCATATGAAAGACCTCAGAGTCATTATTTACACTCGAATCTGAGCACATTATTCTAACAGTGACAAATTGTAACCTCGAATACTTTTTGTAGAGAAGAATTTTATAATCACATTACATATATTTACATGCAATTTTCTTCTTATGCGTGAAAATTGTAAATGAGTTAAGGAGAATTTAAGAGGTAAAATAAGTGTGGTTTGCATATTGCAGAGGAAGTTTGTCTTTAATTTCATTGTCTGTTTTCCCTTCTATGGTAAAATTAATTTCATTTTAAGCTTTAAAATACGTTATTTAAAGCAGTGTTTGAGTTTTTAACGAATAACACTTAGTGTTCGTTCATATGTCTACCTGAGCGGAACAAACTGAATATATTATGGAATGACTTTCAAAGAGCTGTAAACAACATGTCTTTAAATGTATTTTTCATCAGAAATTTGTTTTCAAATTTTTATAATTTAGAAATAACTAGCGGAACCCGAGAAGTTTAATACAATCAAAACCTATTGCTTCAAGCCTCCCTTCCCCAGAAGCCAATGTTACATATTCAAAATTATAGCTTTTACTAATTTTCTATACTAACGAAAGTTATAACATTATAACATTTGTTAACGTTATAAATGTTAAATCTCAATCAACAAATAAAACTTCAAAGAATAATGAGCATAAATGAGTATTTTTATAAGAAAACATATTGGTTGGCTGGGCGCTATTCCTGTAGACCCCTCGCCCCTCCAGGAAGAACACTGAGTACACCTTTGAATAGATGGCTTAAATTTATTTCCGTTTGGAAAAGATCGTCACAATTGATCTTCACAACTTGATTTGCAGGGTTCGTGTTTCGAGAACTGAAAACAACTAAAATCTGATATTTCACATAGCTGGTTTTTCGTTGCTTTTTTATTCTAAACTATCGAATTATTTCACCTTGACGGTACAGAAGACATCAAACAATTTTAGGTATCGAATTTTTATGATATTTTAATAAAATAATTGCAAAACCGATTGGAATTGTTTCCAACGCGATTCAGAAACCGACACATTATTATAATAAAACGAATTCGAAAATTAAACTGAAATAATTCAGTAATTGAAACAGAACCGGAAAGGTTTATTAATTCAAATCAATATTTGTGTCAGTGCAAGAGAGAATGCCAGGCTCACTCCGAATTTTGAGAGAATATATGCTAATGAGATTAATGCCAAACGATGAATCTGATCAAGTCGTCATTTTTTATCTGTTCCTTATCTCCTATTGCATTTTTTTTTTCACATAGTAAGACATGCTATTGAAGTATAGTTGAAACTTGGAGCGTTCTGTCTCTGTCTTATTTACATTATGATGAATCTTCCCTCTCTTCCTCTCTCTCTGGTTCTCTCTATCCCTCCCTTTCTCGTTCCCTCTCTTTCGCTCCCTCTCTCGTTCTCTCTCCCTTCCTCTCTCGCTCTCTCTCGTCCCTCTCTAGCTCCGCTCTCACGCTCTCTTTTTCTCACACTCGCTCTCCCCCTCGTGTTATTTACTCCACCTTTCTCTCCTTTCCGCAATCTTCCACAAACTCACCCCTTCCGTCGATGAACCTTGACTTTCCAAATATCGGCGACCAACCTCGCTGACCCGCGCCGCGCCTCCACGGCTAAGCAGCAACTTGTAGGAGCTGCACGTCCACCGCCAGGCCCGGCGTTATTTATATTAATGCTATCTGATTATGGCACTAACACTTTAGACGCGCATTTGCATAATGTAATAAGACGAAACCTCAAACAAATTCACAGACGATGAGTTATGGCTGTAAATTGCCCATCATCTTGTCCCCCACTGATAAAAGCGCAGGCGCACTGAGGGACCCGAACCGGGCCCGCCGAGTAATACCCCACCCGCCCGGACCGGGGCTCGGCCGGGCCGAGTTAATTACTATGGATTTATGGCTCATAACGGTTACCGATAGAGACCCCGTGGGTCAGTAATTGCTATCGGAAAAGTCCGTGTGCTTTCAGAGCTTATATAATCACCACCGGACCCCGATTGGCGTCGTGATTCTATTATAAGTTTTCGGAGAAAAAGATCGGCTTCTTACTCTCGTTATTCCACACATTCCGGAGGGAATTGATTGAGGCGGAGGCCGCCACGGGGCAAACGCTCGCTGGTAGCGGATGTTTAATTAGCCGCGGCGGTGTTAAACGCTTTCTGATGGATGTTTATTAATTAGCCCCGGTTACCACAATCGGCGGCTGGGCGGCGGGCGGCGGCCCGCGGGCGTCGTGGCCTCAGAGCACGAACACCGAGACGGAGGTGGCCTTGGTCGCATATCGAGCACGAGAGCTACTCAGGAGCTCATCGAGCGAACCGCCCCGCTGCGATTGGAACAGGAAAGTGCGACACAAGTTAATATAGCTTCGTACAATTCGCTAAACGTTTGTAATCGGGGATAAAGCTGAAATATGTAGCTAATTTACCGAAGCAGATAGTTTCTATTATACGGAAGCAAATGTTACTTGTTATAAAATTTGATCAAACATTGGTGTATTCACTCGCTTTTATGTGGTTTAGGTGTTAAGTATTTTTGACTTAAAATAAATTTAATTAAATAGAGACTCGGTTTCCACAGAATCTGACCTGCTTAATACAGCAGATACGCTGTTAGGGTGCTGCCAATCGCTGGAACGTTGATTTTCCTTTCATTATACATTCGCTTTCTACATAACGTATACTTTAGTTTTAGTTTCCGTGGAACTGATTTCAAGTCTCTCTCTTTTTCTTCTCAGCGCCTCCTAGTAACTAACAATGCCGGATGCTTGGATTAAGCTATTTCCTCCAAGTTTACTCCACAAATATTACATTGTTTGGTGCAGTTCTGACATAATGATGAGCATTATAATCATAATTTAGCGTAGGAAGCTTACGTCACTAGGTCTTTACTTTATCCCCTTTTCTAAGAAGATAAAAATGGAAGGGTTTTACCTTTCAATTCTACTCCTTGCAAATTAGTAGGGAGATCATGAGAGGTGGCTTAAGATGATACATAAATAATTATGGATGATTGTTCACGTAGTAATAGGGTATTTTAGCGTCACGCGTAAAGTAGTGGCGTTTTGCACTAACAGTCACGTGACGGACCTTGAAGTCATGACGTGATACCTTAGTACCAAGGCAAGATCTTACACCTGCATGAATAATGCACGCCATTAGAAGTTTCTACGACCACCTTCCTATCAGCAAAATGGCCGCCTATAAACAGAAAATGCAGTCATTTTCCAACGGATGAACTGACTCTCGTACGTGGTGAGGCAGTTTCAATTAAACCTTACCAACTTCACACTTCTAGCAAGAATTAACAAAAAGATTGGAAAGGTGACAAGTACTAAATTCGTGAAAAGTATATGAAGTCGTGTTATGTTAGGTCTGATGCTCATAAAGAACGCTATTATTAAACATTCCGTACATCCAGTCTAGAAGCCGACTCAAACTCCCAGATTGCATACTCATCGCATAGAACCACAAAATCTATAACTTATGTGATATACGCAACTCCTTTGTTAGACGCTTGAAATGCTTCTTTTGTTATAATCCGTAACGGAATTTCGCTTATTGCTGTTCGTTGACCATGTAATGTCGGTAGTCAGGTGAGCAATAGAGTTTAAGAAGTCTCCTTACCCCTGTTGCTAAAACTTCCTTGTATCTCGAATCAATCGAACCGGCAAAGATGGCTCGGAGCATCAACTGTCACTGCAGCACCTCTGACAGGGAGATCCTATGGCTCGAGTCCCGACGGTGACAGGAATTTTTCGACACTAGTTAGACAGCTAAGTCAAATTACGCCGCTATATGGAAGATAATTTTACCGGCGGCAGTTGTGATCAGTAGTTTTCCGTGGTTTCTCAGATCAACACCAGGCGAATGCCGGAGCAGTTCCCTACGGAGCAGTAGGGCTCACAGACCGCGCGAGACGTTTCCTTCCTCTTCCTTGTCCTATCCTCACCCTTTACTTACGCTCGCACTCGCACGCACTACACTACACCACTTGTCGGGGGCTTAGAGCTTGTCCCGGCTGGGGCGATGTCCCACTGGGAGAGATAACTGGTTAGGGAAAATCCCCGCAAGCCGACGCAGGTCGGCGTCGGATCTCGCCTTCCTGCGGGGCAAGATCACTACCACCTCTCGCGATAAAAACATCCACTACACTTATAGGATTAACGACCTGGGCTGTTGCTGCGCCCAGAATCTTTAATCAATCAGTACTTTGTGTAGTAATAAGGAAAAGTGAAATCCAACTATTACACGTTTGAAGCTTAATTTCCCTTATAATTTTTTCAATGATTGCTTTAGACTATCGATTTATATATATTTATATATATATTTATATATATATATATATGGGGGGAAATAATAGAAGAGAGTTGTGCTTTTGGGGACAAGCGGTTTCCTTGTACCAATAAATTTTAACATGATCTTACACAAGACAATATATTGTTGTTTGTTATTTGAAACTGTCTAATAAAATTTGCTCGTATATTTTCATTCAAATTGTTCAACGCTTCGATGATATTTATCTTCTTTTTCAAGTACTGAAAAAATAGTTTTATAACATTTATTCTGATAAATATATTAGTACTGGAAAAAGACGAGAAATATCGGCCTGGAAACGTTGTATGATTTGAACAAATGAAAATCTAAAGAAATGTTAAAATTTAACTGCCTTTAAATTTAATGGGATCATTTTAATAATACAATATTAATGGTGTTTATCACAGCTTGAAATAAACTTCCAGTTCTACTCACATCTCAACCACTCCACGAAAAATTAAACAGTAGAACTCTTCAAAAGTTCTAGTAATATTTAATTTCTAGTAAATGTAGGTAACTGTTTTCAAAAAATTGAACCGCGGGTGTTCTAAATTGAATCGGATATTA
>BOPP01000001.1:18251124-18261415 GCA_017312745.1 Gryllus bimaculatus
TTTGAGATAGTTTTTCAATAGAAACTAACAGGCCTAGATTTTGAGGTGTGCTAATAGCTGCGTTTGCTGCTCCATTTTCGAATGGTTCGTCTACTGATGTAGCTAATTCATTTTCAGCCGGATTTATTTCATGTCGGTTGCCGAACAACTACACACATTTGATCCAACTAATCGGCATTGCTGTATGCCCAACAAAAGTTGAATTGGATAACTCAATTGATGGAAAAACTTGTCTAAAACTGAATTTTCCAGAATCTTGAGATCAGCCATTGAATCTGTAGGCTGTGACTGAATGACGAAATGACGTAGTCTGAATTCTGGTCAACAAGCATTATCTTTCAATGAGGTGATACAACTACGAAAGAATATTTTAAAAAGTTAAATTTTTTTTAATCTGGAAATGAGATCATTAACGTTTGAATAGGTATTCATAGGCTCTAATGCTTAAATGGGCATTTTTATGAACAATATCGTTAAGTCATGAAAATTGTTTATAATTAATTTCGATCGTCTGCATCAAATCAGTAAAACAGGCATTTGCTTAAAAATCCCATGTCTAGACGTTAACCTCCATTACTACCCCAGTCGTTGTCATACGGCCGGAGGGAGAGGACGCGCATACGAAATCAACGCGTGATCTATTTCCTTTGGCGCCGCGCCCTCGCCGGCCAGCGCATACCACTTTATACAAAGGTTAGGTCTAATTACGTGTTAATTAGGGCATAAATCTCCGCGCGGACCGGTGAGCGATCGCCGCGCCGCTTACATATTCATACGCGCGGGGGATAGGGGAAGGGGGCGCCAGTGCAAATGATGCATGGGCGCCCCGCGCTACTGGGAAGGCCGACGACGGCGTCGCGCAGGGTCCACTGAGGCGTCGCTCTAAGAAGACTCCAAAAGGAGGACCTCGGCGCCCGTGACGCCCCTCTTGGAAAGCAACTAGTGGTGCTAAAACATCACGTGCTTTCTCGCTCGCATTTTCACGCAAAATTACGCAAACAGCACTCAAATTTTCGAAAAGTTGTACATGACCGTATTTCAAAATCTATCTCTAAGAAACAATTTCATTAAGGGAAAAATCTCCGCATTTATAACTGTAGTTGTAGGTAGTTACCGAAAAAAATTTCACTTTTGCAATTCTCGAAGAATTAGGGTTTTTTACGAACATGAGACCTTCGCCGTTCTGTTAATCGTTCTTCACACTAACAAAAAAATGTCATAAACGAAGGAGCTATTTTTTGAAAATTTGGAGAAAGTTACAGGGTTTTCGTGTAAAAAATAAAATATCGGTTTCAAATTCACGAGCCCCTGACACCAGCCAGATTGATTGGGGAATATCAATTTTGGAGAAAATCGGCTCAACGATATAGCCGCTAGCGTTGTTCACACGTCAGTCACGCGGTCAGTTCGACGGTCCGACAGTTATCGCTTTACTTATTAAAAAACCACCCAGCTACGTTAGCGGAAAGAAGAGGGAAATTAAAAGTTCTTTGTATAAAGGTTCGAATTATTTCACATCTTATTTTTAGAGAATATACAGAGCAGGGAAAAATCGAGATATTGATGTATTCTAGTCATTGAGGATCGAGTTATGGATGATACTTTAAACTAGCTCGGCTGAATCTGCATTAATATACCATTTACACGCACTTCTTACTCTGCAGTGGTGGCAGAACAAAAAGTGGGGGGGAAAGCGATTTATACGGGACCGAATCATTGAGCATTATGTTTTAGGAAAGCTTTTTGCACAGCGAATCGCAAAGCAAACACTAGGTCAATAGCTTGTAAAGACTAGAAAGAGATTTTGAACAATGTTTAGGTTGAAATGGAAAAAGATCCGCACCACGGGGACTGAAAGTGCGCTAAATTCCAATAACGCGAAATTATTTTTATTGCATTTGTTCTAGTGGAGCTTCCCATCAAAAATTATTATATAATTATTATGTTAGATAGTAATATAACTTACAATATTTATACAGATAATTATAAATACAGATTAATGCAACCGACTTGAAGTGGCATCATAGATTCAGCAGCAGTCCCTCTCTCTCGCAACAGTTCAGAACAAATTCCATGCAGAATGGCCGGGTGAACGGTTAGCATTCGGTATAAGTCTCCCGGTAAATCTGGTAGAGTAGTGAGTTCCGTGATGGAAAGATATGGGTGCGTTCCTCCTGTGCACCGATTTTTGTTCGTTCCGCGTATCACCTGTTTACGTCTCGAACCACGGGACCACAACACGGGTACTTCATCTGAAATCCAGACAAGACGTTGGCCGCCATGTTGCATGACGAGCGAGAAGCGTTAAGAAACATTTTGAAAGTGGAATAAAGCCAATTTTCAACGGTGGCCAACCAAAAAGAACACGATGAAGGTGTAATTGAAATTTAAAAAAGCATTTTTAAGTGCTTCAAACATGTTTCAATTTGTGATAATTTTGGCATTTAAAATCCCCACAAATATACTGACGCAACCCGGTGCATGCAGCTCATTGGCTGAAGTCCGATGATGGGGGTGAAAGGACGAACACAATTCAACAATGCCCGCGGCGGGACTCGAACCCGAGATCGCTTCGGCACTACTACTAGCGATCTCGGCCATTCGGACCGGCTTTCTCGCTACTGTTTTTCGCAGTAGACGAAATATTTAAATGCTGCGGGGAAAAAACGGCGAATTTTCGACACAAAAGCCCTTATTGCCGAGCCCTGGCAACGAAAAAGAGGATTTTTTTCGAGAGATAGAGAAAAAAATCTCGAAACCTATTTATTTTAGTTTTTGAGGTCCGAGGTTTCGATTCTGGAGGAGACGTGAAATGAAATCGGCTTAATCTGTATCATTGTATTATTTAATATTGCTTTCTCTAAACTCTTCAATTATAATGGACTGTATTGCGATGACAATAAAAGGATCATAAAAATTCAATCCGTAAATAGGTTTGAATTATTACACACACTGTTTTAGGGAAGCTACAGCGAAATAAAAATTTCAATAAATCGATATATTCCTGTTCTTGAGAATCGAGTCATGAAGGATACGTTAAATTAGTTCCACTTAATCTGAGTCAATCTACTATCTACTTCTTGTTCTAGTCTCCAATTGTTATGTTACCGCACTGTGGTGGGACGAAAAAAGGGCAAAAATAAATACTCAATTTATTTACGTTCGATTTAATGCCATCTTTTAGGAAAATTACGAGGCGGTAAAAATAATCGAGAAATCGATATATTCTAGTTCTTCAGGATCGAGTTATGAAGGATACGATAATCAGCATGGCTTAATCTGTATCAATCTACTATCTACTTCTTGCTCTAAACTCTTCAATTATTAAATGCCTCTCCGCGGCGCGGTCGGCAGCGGGTCACGCGGCGGGGCGTCTCGCGGGGGCGGGCGGGCGGAATGAGAGCGGAGCTGCGAGGAGGACGGTCAACCCCATACGCGCTGCGTGTCCCACTGGCGGGGGCGGAATGTGCGCAGGCACCGCCGCCCAATCGGACTCCACTGCGCTGACACTCGCCGCGCCGCCCCCCCCCGCACGCCTCCGCCGCCTCCGCCCTGCCGGCCTCCGCCGCCTCGCACCCCCGCCGGCGCCGGTGGCGGTCAGTCCTGCACGCCGCCGTCCGCCCCCTCCACCTCCGCCCTCCGCCTCCGCCTCGCCTTCTGACTCTGCCGCCCGCCGCACCGACAAACGGGGCGGCCGAAGCCGCATCCACTCGAGAACACCACTGTAGTTGAACCGCTTCGGATAAACGTCCCTTGCGAAAACCTTAACATTTGAATGGATAGACATTCCTCTCCGTAATCATTGACTGCTGCCACGCAACTTCCCTTCCGTCATTCATCGTGGTGGCACCAGTGACGTAACGTTCGGGCCCTCATTGCCCGAAATGCGGGCAGGCCCAGGTAAAAGAGGGTCTATACTAACACTACTTGCGTATGCACAATTGTAAATTGCGAACAAACGTTTTGCGGGCGGGCCAGCACTTATTTCGTTACGCTACTGGGTGGCACCTTGTACTGGGTGTCGGTGATAGACAATAATCTGCAAGCAGGATTAAGCCACACGTATAGGACGCCAATCGCGTGACATGCGTTGACCGTTGCATTGGCGATAGAGACGGAAAAAATGAATTTCGAATATTCAAACTAGCTCGCTTTCGCATTTTCGGTGAACCCGCGCGCTCCATATCTGAAATCTGTATACGTAGGTCTCAGACGAAGGTCTGAACTATCGGTACCGCTGAATCTCTGCTGTTCTCGGCAGTAAAGATGGAGCGTGCTCTGTGCTCAGTTATCTGGTAGTCGGCGTGTTTCGGTTGTGAGAAGCGTCACGAGCACACGTTTGAAAGAGAAAATAATGTAATAAATTAGTTTTATTGATTATAATAACAAAAACTAATTTAAAACAGAATTTCAAAAATGACATCGCTTCCGCTCTAGGATATGTTCAATTGCACGACTACAAAGAGGATGCAGAGGTGTGCAAGTGCAATGTGCGATCGAATTTTAATTCAGTTTTTGTCGTAAAGCTTGACATTCTAGTTTGTACATATGGTTCGGTTAAACGTTCTTTTGAAAGTGGAATAAACAATGTGTTTAAGATTCTTAATATAAACGCGTAAGAGAGAAACGGAGCCGAGAGATTCGGTGACGCATCTAGCATTCGTTAGCCATTGTTGCCTATTTCTCCGTCGCCGCGGAGAGCACACCCCGATAGCAGGTCTAGAACCGGAATCGTTAGTTCTCGTCAATATCAGTGCCAAAAGTAGTCTTTTTAAATATATCTATCTCGGCGCACTGGTCTCGGTCGCCGAGAACGATCGAAACTAAGATCTTTGTGACCGGCTCTAATCGACGCTATCGCTTTTGCATCCACGCGACCATTCGCCGACTCGTTGACGGACTGGTGCACAAAGAAAGGACGGACAGATGGCAGAAATAGTTCCCCTTACGCGTCGGAGGCAAGTCTCGCTCTCAAGATTCTTGAATACGCGGTACATATTTGCAGTTCATTTTTGGGTCCAGTAAAACCCGTCTCTAGAGGAACGTTCTGAAGTGTCAATGAAATTACGAATGAAATGAAGTGAAATTACGTATGCGCTCCCGACACCCAACTCTGTATGACGAGCAGGCCGGTTGCCAACTGACTGTCCTCTCCTCCCCCCCCCTGCTTTCTCTATCCCTGGCAATTGTCCTTGCGACAATGCACTTTTATATGGGAGAGGGCGCGTTCTTATTAGTCGGTGCGTTCCCAGTCTGGTTTACCAAGGAGGTTTAGAGGGATTTTAGCGTTTACATTTTAGCGATAAAAACAACTGAAAACAGTAGAAATTCTACTACAAATGCATGTGTCAGTGTGAATTTAAATCAGTATATCACTACCCTTAGTTTTCAATATTCACTGTATCTATTGATCAACTATTTCAATATTGGCTTTACCCGCGCTGGCTCACGTGCCGCCTGAATTCCGTTCCGCTTTGCGTACCACTAATGCAAAAGTATCATAATTTGTCTGGGAACTCCCTGCTCTAGGGGGCTACATCCTGAACCAGGTTTTGCGAACAAACCTTCAGGATACTGGGCTTAAAATATCAGAATGTGATAATTTTGTATGAAACTGTCCTCTAAATAACGCAAACCCGCCTAGCGCGGAAACAAGGTTTTTTGAAATCATGAAGTTATTATTACTTGTGCAAGGAGGAATGCTGAATTTTTTACATTGTCGTATACGTACGTATATACGGAGTAATATGCTAAAAAACGGGGGATTTTCGGGAGAACAAAATTGATTGCCGAGCACTGATAAAAAAATCGAGTTGCTAAATTTCGAAAAAAATCCTCTAACACGTTGTGTAGCCCAAATATCTGTTTTGTGGGTCCTTGATACTGGAAAATCAATTTACACCAAAACATCCGTCCCTCTGTCCGTCAGTCTATGAACACCACTAGCGCCTAAACCGTGGATAGGATTTTTTTCCAAAATGAATATTCCTTGGTGGATCTGGATTGAGGACGAGGATTGAATTTTAGGACGAAGTTTTACGATTCTTTAATATTCGTAAAGTAGTATTTAAGTTCTTCTATTCAGAAAACGAAAAAATGAGGAATGTTTTTAAAAAATAATGTACTTTGGGTGAGGAATGATTGCTGTCGGCAAGAGTATGTGGCAAGTCAGAATAGCTAGTAGACCAAAGATAATACCAAACTAATATGAGAAAGCCTGTGCCATTCTGTGGCACCACTAAGTTATTACTGGTATCATCCTGGGAAAGACATTGCACACCCCTCGCCAAATGGTATACCGACAATTTTTTTTATCTTTCTGTCTGTTATAGGATACATTTTAGCAAAGCCATTCTGTAAATCTAAACCACAGTTGCAGAATGACACGCTCATTTGGTGATGCTGAACAATCATGCAAAGAGTTCAAACGTCATACACACATAACTATTGTTTGCTCGAGAACACTCACGAAGTCACAAAATTACTTACATCAAGAATAATTTCTTAAATTGTTTTCACACACTACGGATGTTTACATGCGGAGTGAGACGTTTTTTCTCAAATGAACAATATTTTTCATGTATTAACTAACTGGTGTCAAACGATGGACTTGTCTGAAAGTTGTCATCAGAAATATTAACGTTCTCTTTTTTGTCTTCACGAGTCACAATAATCTAATTGAACACACGATCGCAACTCAATGCACACTCTGCTGGACACACTGCTCTTCCACAATCTCTTAGGAGGAGGTAGAAGATGCCTCCAATTTCTCTTTACCACTCAGGACACGCGACTTCTCGTAAGCAAGTCGTTCGAAGGCTCAGATCCAATTATCACGTGCGAATGAAAACAGTACATGCAAAAATATAAATTTCAGATCGAAAATAGATGTGAAATATTTAAGGGAAAATCATTATTTTTAGATTTTTGTTAGATACTCGGACCCCAATAATTTTAATGTTTGTAATCGGTGATTCCCACCTGACCAAACAGGAATCTCAACCCAGCGAGAAACGAACTGACCACCTTCAGCATCCTGCACTCTCGTTATCAACTTTATCAACTTTGCTTCTGACCATGTGCTAACCATGAAGACTAAATAAAAGAGATTCAACTGCGGTGGGGGATACATATGAAAGCATTCGCAGCTAAACTGTATTTATTTCTATATTTAACTGGGTATAACTGTATATATTGTATGGTAACTGTGAATACTAACTGTACTCTGTATATAACTATATATTTATATTTTCAGCGTCATTACGCTATGAATTAAGGAATCTTTCACGGCATTTTTCACCAAATGGCCACCAATCTTGAGAGTAAAGTACGAGAATGCTCGTCAATATTGGCCAAAAAAGCCGCAGTAAGTTCTTCAATCTGACGTACGATATCGCTGAAAGTACAGATGTACACTGTAGCTATAGACGCTTCTCTGTATTGTTTTTTTAATTTATTAAGGTATAGATCGTCATAGAACAATTCAATAAATGAAGACGTAGGCTTCCGCGGCCAGAGTCATGTGCGTGATCTGGGCTGTCCGGGTGACGCCGCGTCGAAGGCTGTGTTGCCGACGTTTCGACCATCTTGTCGTGGTCTTCCTCAGGGCTGGTATGCGCCAAGCCATGGAGGCAGGGCCCGCAACGCATACCAGCCCTGAGGAAAACCACAACAATATGGTCGAAACGTCAGCAACACAGCCTTCGACGCGGCGTCACACGCACAGCCCAGATCACGAACAATTGAACAATGAAAAAAAACGTTAGGCCCAAAGATATTTTATTGACAATTACCATATTCTTTCTAACTAGCTATATACATATCAGGAGATTTCGGAGATGTACTTTTTCCATCTTCAGACACTGAAATCAGACAATTAAAAATCAACTTATTGTAAAACGAAACATTATAACCCCGGATAGCCTAGATAATATTACAAGCTTCATTCTAAAACACGTCACACATACATACTTAATACATTCCTATTTACATCAAACAAATAGACATGCCACGAGTCATATTGAATTGCAGACAAGCGTTTACTTGTTGTGATTAGGCTGTAGTCTGTATCGTCTAAAAATTAGAACAAATCAAACAATAATGACTCTGACAACATCAAACAATAATGAATCTAAAGAATATTGTCATATTATAAATAGATATCTTAAAACCCTGTAGATGTAGATATAGGTAATAGGTGTTTTTGTAAATGTGACTTTATTGTTTCAAGTGCAGGGCCACCTGGCTTACGCTGCCACCACTGGTCTGACCGACTCGAGCGACCCTGTCGGATCCCGACCGTAACCGTGAAACGCGTTTCCCCCCTAGGCCTGGGCCGGCCCGCCTGCGCCGCGCGTCGCGTGGTGGTCCGTGGCCGTCATTAACAAGATGTCGCCGGCGAGGGGCACGCCCCTCGCCGCCATCAACAGCCTCGAGTCCGCACCCGCGCCCGGCCCCGCACCGCCCGACACGGCAGCCGCGTGTCGCCTTATCGGGAACCGGTTGGCAGCGTGCCCCGCCCGCCCAATTTGCTGCTTGGCTGCCCAGCGCCCGAGCCTGCGCTACATCCGACACAAGTACGGTGGATTCTGATTTTGGATCATTCCTAGTATACGCGAATTTTTAGTTAGTTCAAATTGTTGTATCGCTCGATTGGTTGGGTGGTTTTAATAATTGGAATTGGCAATATTTCAAACGTCATCTTTTGACTTAACGTCGGTAGCTGTTGGATATGTCGACGTTAAGCCCTATCCTCAGTTTTATCACTTCCCTTTGGCACCCAAATGCATGTGTTCGAGCCTCCAACGTATCCATTAACTTCTCCTCTCCCTATACAACACACGCGCGCACGGACGCACGCTCGCGCGCGCGCGTGCGTACTTACATACACCACAGTAACCGCACACGTAGGGAGACCAGTCGCAAGCTTAGAGCTCGTCTCGGTTAGGAAGGTGCTTCGCTGGGGGAAGAAAGTGGTGAGGAAACCCACAGAAACTATTTCATAGGTCGCCACGAATCACGCCGTCCAGGGAAGAGTAACATCGCCACTATAGGTGCAAAATGCACTACACTTACGAGATTAATGACCAAAGCAGTTCATGCGTCCGAAAATTAATTATTCAGTCAATCTGTTCAAACCCTCGTTCTCTTTGCCTTTACCCTTCTCACAATCCTTTAATACTAACTTTCATTTTACTTTCTCGCTTTTACGTAAATAGAGAGTTACGTAATGCTGACGCAAAAACAAGACGATTTTGCGGCAGAAAAGTCTTATTGTAGGCCCCTGATACCGAAAAACTAGATAATTATTGTACCTCCATGTAATAAATTAGTTAATGCCTTATTTCACGTGGCGAGACTAACTTCCCCTAACACGCTGTGATATCACAATCCACGTTCTGTGGCTTCTTGATACAAAAAAATGGTGTATGGTAAAACGTTGGTCCGTCCTTCTGAGAACGTTAGCGGCTAAACCGTTCCCAACATTTTCACAAAAAATTGTTTCCTGACCGATCTGTCTGATGTCGCGGGCTGTTGATTTTGATACGTATATGTTAGTTTTGGGGAATACTTTACATGAAAATCCAAAGATTTTTTAAAATGTTCCTAAACTTGACTCCAAATTCTGTCTTTATATGTTTTTTTTCATGTAGAGAAAAGTAAGCTTATAAACATGGCACAGGTCCAATTTTCATTAAACTCTATTTTTTTCAAAATTTGCACAAGTTTCTTTTTCGCTGTCTTTCTGCAATTACAATATTAACGAAATTACTCAATCTTCGTAATGAAATGTATACTTTAAATTACTTCTTTAAATAAGATCATGAAGTATTTTTTTAATTATTAGTTTAATTAATTAGTAGTTTTTAATAATGATTTTGTCTCAAATAAAGGCAGTTAAAAAGTTGTTTTTTAAACTGCTATATTTTTTTAACTTAAGTCGGGATCCACTGTGAACTCGGATTTTTGGTGATATTATAATCTTCTAAATGGTCCCTTTCCGTCATTTATCAAGGACTTTACAATGCTAACTCGAATTCAATTAAAATTGCTATAATTATATTTAAACGTCTATCAAACATCTATTACAAACTTTTCTTTATAAATACATGTGAAGAAAAAACAAGGAAAAATGTAAGTTTTACTATGCAATTGATTACTTGGCAATTGATTGAAAGTATTGGAATAATATCCGTATAAAATTCCACAAAAAGAAGTTAGTATATGTATTTCATTTTGATTAGTTTAGAGTTGATCCGTATTTTCAGTTATAAAGTGAATGAAATTTAGG
>BOPP01000001.1:18312028-18441257 GCA_017312745.1 Gryllus bimaculatus
AAAGAGAGAGATGATTATTTTTGTAAAGTTGGGATCTCTAGCAAAGACGTGTTTGGTCAAGTGAGATATCTTTAAAGTTAAGTGACCTGCCTCTGGCTGCAATAAAACCTAATCTATCCTTTTCAAATGTGTGAATTTCTCTAAGGTTCTGCATAATATTATGTAATATTAGGAAATAATATGGAATATGTACTGATGTAGCTCCAATAGTTTGATAAAATGTAGTTGTTTTGCACTAGAAGTACCCGCTGATTTAATAAAAGAGAATATTACATAATCAGTAAATATAAGTGATCTTAATTTAGCTCAATTAATGGTTTCTTTTAAATTTCACAAATATTTAATTACATCATCCATCATTATCATCATCAATTATCAATCATTATCATATCATTATCATCATCATTATCATCATCATATCAATCAACATTATCATCATCATCATCATCATCAATTATATCATCATCAATCATTATCAATCATCATCATCATCATCATCATCATCATCATCATGAACTGTAGGATGAAAGGCCAGAGAGCCTGTTTCTGGTTCCTTGATTTCTAAAAGGCAAATGCACAATATTGAAAAATGGACATATAATTGTTAATTCTTTGGCAATGTTATTACTATTCTAACATGGATTTCGAATATGCTTAAGTCATTTAATTTATGTTGTATGTAAAATTTTAGTTTTATTTTTGGTTATTATAATTTTGAATTCCCATGTATTTAATTGCATGTGCATATTTCTTTAACTTAATTCTTATTTATTATAATTTAATTGGTGAGTTTTTTTACTAATTTTGAAAATATATGCATTTATAGTATCTCTTTGAAATCAACCCCTTCGAGGAAGAAATAGTCATTCAAATGTTGCAATGGGACACAAGTGGAGAGAGCCAAGCGGCTGGAGAAGAGTCCCTTCTAATTTCCTTCTACATTATTCGAGTAGGTTGAATGAACTTTTTGAGGAAATTTGGAAGTTTGTTGTTTTAAATTTATCATGTAGACATCCCTAACTTAGTAAAGCTAAAAATTCTTTTCATTTTAATATTTCATAGATTGAAGAAAACAGAAAATATCGTCTCCACAAATTATGGGATCATACTCCAATTGTAGTTCATTTCAATTCCACACGTAAAAGAGAGATCTTCTATAGAGGTAGTTTAACAAAAGGACGCTATATCATCATTCCTACTGCACATAAACCAGGAGATATTGGTGGCTACTTTCTGAGAATATTTAGCAATTCACAGATTCATTTAAGGTATAAAATATTTTCTGTATGTTTTGATTACTTGTGTACGATTTTGTTTGTATTGTTGAAGTGTTGTTTCTTGTATACTTAAAAAATTTAGATGTTATGTGTAGTTCAGAATAGGGTAAGTGAACCTTAATATCCTATTTTTAGAGATATCAAGAAGGATGTACCAAAGTAAAACATGTCCTTGCTATCCTGGTTGCTTATCCTATCTGGGCCACTTGTGATTACAATAAGGTGCACCAAAATCTACAGAAACTTCAGAATTGTAAGTAACTTGTCTTTAATCTCCAATTAAGCCATTACTGGTAAATTTCCTACAAAAATATAGAATATTAATAATTTAATTGACAATTCTTGCATCTTCCTGAATGCTCTTTTATAAAGAATGTTTTCTTAAATAGTATTAGCAAATGTGCAAGTGTTCTTGGCTGTCTGGGTAACGCTTCTTCAGCGTCCTCCCAAGTCAAAGATACATAGTAAAAAATCAAGGTAGTAAGTATCTGTGCCCTTCTTGCTAGCAATAATGCATATAAAAAAATATGGCTGGTGGCCCACCCTGAGAAAGGCCACGAAAATGGTTGAAATGTCAGCATCATAGCCTTCGACGCGGCATCACCTGGGCATCCAAGAGCACTTACAAGACTCTGGCCATGGAAGCCTATGACTTCATATAATCAAATGTGTTGATTTATGTAACACAACCAAGACTAGTATCAAAGAAACAAAAAAGGATATTTGTGTGTAATATATTAGTAATCATGTACAATCACCCAGGATTTTTCTCGGTGGGACGGCTACATCTACAGCAGGCCTGAGGAACTTAAACTCAGATGAGATCTACTTTTATAAATGAAATCCAAGATGATCAACTACTGCCTGTTTGAATGTTATTAGGAAGGGGAGACTTTGCTTTTTACTAAACAAATTAAACCTGTTGAAAAACAAATGTTATTTATTTACCCATGTATACAAAAGCATTACAACAAAATGAATCCTTAAATTTTCAAAATAATATGATGTCTCCATCTACATATAATGCACCAAAATATTATAAACAGATGTACCATGAGTGAGAGCAAATTATAAAAGAGGTCAACACAAAAATATACTGCAAGCAACAAGTCGCATGCAACTGACTTACTCCCCAGGCCTGATGTTTAGTATCCAACCAACATGATGATGTTTTCTTATAAAGAAAATTTTCATTTATGCTGAATATAAAACATATTTTTATCGGTTGACTTGCAGTTAATATTTATTATGTAAACAAATTGATGTATTGATTGACTTCCATTAGTTCAGAAAAATAGTAAAAGCTTTAACAAGTTTTAACTTTGAATTTTAAACAAGCATCATTGGCTTAGGGAGGAGGGCTAAACCCTCATGAGGCTCCCTGCTATGTCACTGATCCTGTACCATATGAGTCAAAATATTCCTAGGATAGTATGTGTGTAGCATTTTTAATATTTATTCATTTTCTTTTCTTAAAACCACATTTATTAATTTAGAATGACTTACGCCTTTTTTACAAATTACAGCATGTGATGCATACTGTGTAGTGAAATGTGAAGGCAAAAAAGAGAAGACCGCAGTTCTTAAAAATTCTACAGATCCATCATGGGATGCTTCATATGTATTTTATCGCAAAAAAACAGCAGAGCCTATTGTTGTTCAAGTGAGTAACATTTTAAATTGATTTTTGGATTAAAGTGGCTCATAGAAAGTAGTGAAAGTACTCTTCTAGCCTGATATTCCATCAAGTTTTAATTCCAGAAATTGCTTATAATAGGTAAGAGGGAAATGCAAGTTTTTTAACAAAATATTATTTTATTCTGTTCCTTTCTTTTTCAATCAAATGCTCTTCCAAATTTTGAATTGTTTCCAATGTTGTAATGTCCCACATTTTCATTGGAGCAAAGGAAGGTTGCCCCTGGGAAGGGATTTGCTGAAGAGAGCAAGTGTGAATGCTTGCCTTAACCAATTGGTCGCCAATAGGAGGATCCACTATCTTAATATAACTGTATGTTTTTATTGAAATGAATTGTCATCAACCTCTAATTTCTAAAACATGAAACATTTTTCAGGTGTATGACCATAGAGTGATTTCTCTAAACACTTTCTTGGGTCAAGTTCAGTTGCCTGCGCCAGTCAATCAAGGACCTACACCTCTTCAGGCTGAATTGATGGGAAGGAAAGAAAATGATTCAACACCAACTCAAGGGTCTCTCCAATTGGAAATTTTCACTAGTGATAACTTGTGGGAAGTATAAATCAGTAATTTTAATATTTTTTTAAACTTTTTTATTAATTCAAGTCATGAATGTAAAAACAAGTCATTATGATAGATATTTATTTGCACAGATACATGTGCATTAATTAGTTTATAAATATGTTGAAACAAGTTCTATTATTGGTACGTCCTAGTCACACACTAATGTTTATCAAATTGGTTCTTATGAAAATATCCATTTTATTGCAATGTAAAATATTTATTTGACTGCCATTGTGCATTTTATATTTATTTTCTTTATCGAAGTATCACATTTACTTCTTCTTTTTGTGTGTGTGGTTTTATATCCCACATTTTTCATGTTTTATGTATTGTTAAAAATGTCTTCCTTTGACAATCTATGACATTTTTCAAACATTTTCACTACTCTACATTTTCCATTTTGGGTAATTCTCTTTCAGAATGTTTCACCATATCATTTTATATCTTATTATAATTTTATATAAAAATGTATTTATAGTTACCCAAACATTGGGTATACCTACATTCAGTATTCCAAAATGTGCACTGTGCAACACTGTTGCAATAGTATGTGATGTAGTTGATAATTTATCTGATGCAGTTGAAAACAAAAAATTGAATCATTAGCCTGACATTTGTTGTGTTTCTTTCTGACAAACTAGATGCAAACGTTTCTGTTTCTTATTGTTTCTTTATAAGGAATGAAATTTGCTCATTTTTTGAGCATGTTGGCACTCTTGTCATGCAAGTCATCCATCATAGATAAAAGTTAATATTATTTTTCTTTTCCATTGTATACATCATTCTGAGATCATTCTCAAACAGTGCTGTAATATATGTTAAGTCTTGCAATGCCTAAAGGGCTGTCCATTAACTACTCTCTCTTTCTCTTCTCTTCTTTTTGTATGATAATTCAAGTCAGAATTGGTGGGCAATGCAAATTGCGCCTAACAAAAAGATTATGGACAATTTTTGAATGAAGGAACGAAACTTCTGCGAGAAAATTTGTGACATGCCATGCACATGCCATTGTGGATGATTCGTGGACCCTAAATCTACAGCACTAATTTAATTGTATGCTAGAATATATTATAGATCAGTTTTGAATATTTCTTCTTAATCTAAAAGATTCAATCAATACACCTTTGATGAAAAAATATTTTCATTTATTGTAAGGATTTATACTTATTAACTTTTTAATTTAATTTGTTAATAGTTTAATATTTTACTGTAAGACAGAATAAATGGAATTATTTCAGTAAATGTTTAAATATTTAAAAACAATATCATACGTAACACTAAATATTCAGCTCTCTACTCCTATGCAATGCAGAGTAACACTGTCTCAAATGCCCTCCCTCCTGTTTAGCATTACAAAATTTATGGATGACACCTAACATAGCATTGAATCTTAATAAATTATTCATTTGCAATGTGGAAATTTGTTGCAAAATATAAGAGTGTACTTTTTGGAATACTTTGTAGAATAGAAAATGAAAATAATACTCATATTTATCCGCTTTACATGTTTTACAGAGAATGTATTGAATTTGAAGTCCGTTATTACTTTTTATAATACATTTTGTAAATTTTTTATATCTCTATAATCTCTGTAAAGTATAACCAAAGAAATGTATATTATTTGATTAGATACATGAAAGTATAGTCAAGAAAGTTAGTCACATGATTTTGAAAATGTATTTTTTATGTATTTTATCAGATAATTTTCTGATGTGTTAGTTAATTTTCATTATTTAAGTAATAAAATATTGTTTATGTGGTTTAATATCCATGTAGTCATGTTGTAGAAAACAAAACCACAGTAAGTAGGCTATTTTATTTAAACTATTTTCCTATGATTGATTTGAAGTGCCTTTATATTTAAAAGGTGTATTCATGGCGAGAATTTCAGCAGTAAAAAGCACACCAACATGTTCCTATATTAACAATAAACTGTTTCTTTTTCTGTTTTGATTTCCAAAGCATAGATTTCTTTCTCTCTCCAAGACTCAGCATTTTCAAGACTCAATTCTTTTGTAGACTCTGGTCATTAATGTCATTTGCAAACAGCAAGTACTCTGCAATTCTGATGGATGGCCATGTGCATTTCACAGCAAAATGTCTTAGGAAACATTTATACGGCTCATTGAGGAGAAGGGTGGTGGTTTTTTTGTTGTTGTTTTTTACACAAGCAATGACTCACTCTGTACATAAGTAGTTTACATTTTAGAGTAATTTCATTATCTGTTGACAATGAAAAAATTCACTGTCAGTGGAATTCAATCTTGCCTGCATATAAAAAATATCAATTAGGAATTGAATGTAATCTAAAAACGAAAGTTGAATAATTATCAAATGTATAAATTGCATAATTGTAACATTATTAGAAAATTACATATCTTGTTACTGTAAGAATTTTAATGTTTTATTTGTAAGATAGTGTTGTTGTTGTTGTTGTCTTTTTCTTTTCTTTTCTTTCCAAAGCAACACCAATTTCAACTTAACTCTATTTTTGAAAATGTTGGCTTGAGGTGAATATTACTTCAAGAAGGAATATGAATTCGAAATGGTTACCTTTCTAATATTGAGGCAATGCTGAGAATTGTGTTAGAATAAAGAATTGAATGTAAAATTTTTCCTCATTTTCTGAATAATTATATTGAAATTTGAGACTGTTAAACAATAAATATATTTGTGGGGGAAGGTCACTTAAATCCATGCAGTAAAATTGCTACTTGACAAGCAAAAAAAAAAAACAATTTTAATGGGGAAAGGTTGGTAAATTAATTTTTTTTTTTTCCCCCCTTCCCAATCTTTTATAAGCAAGTACTTGAGTAATTTACATATCAAGTGTTGGGTGAGTTGCAAAGCACCAAAATGTGTTGTTGCACTGAATTTACATTAAATTAATGGGCTGTACACAAAGAAAAGCAGGAATTTATTGTAATGTTTATGAGAGGAAAGCTCATGCATATATATGTGTGACTAATGTGATGGTTGTAGGGCCAAGTTGCTTATATATCACACAAAATATTAAGAAAAGCATAAATGCATGTATTCATGATTTGGTTCTTAGTGATAGTACTTGTTTGGAATTCAACTTTGTATCAAATTAAGTTCCCAAGATCAATGCCTTTAAATGTTGATGAATTAGTTGTACTTTGCACTGTAGAATATGAGAATTGCTCATTGTGATATTTTTTCACTTGTGAAATGAAAGAATTGTTATTTAAAATAAATTGATGCATCACGATTTTTCCTCAAATGAAATGTTTAAAATAGCACTGTTACTGGAAGAAATGTTGAAAGTATGTTTTATCGTTACCAAACTATAAGCTAATTAGAAAATATTATTTACATGACATGTATTTTAATGTTGCATAATCACATTATATTTATATACATACCATTCTGATTCATAAATATAGAAATAAGTTTGAATAGATTTTTACTTCTCATTAACTCTTGTTCCAAGATGTATAATCAATTTATTTCATATATTTGGTTATTTTGTTGTAAATTCTTGAAATTTTATACATAATAATTCTGGTAAGAAGTTGTCAAAAACCGGTCACTTATATAGAATAGTAATTCAATGCACTGTTAAAAGATGAATGAGTAGGCTTATTGAAAACAAGAAGTTATTTCTAACTCATTTTGTTGTTAAGTAATTAGATGTGCATATATATTTTCTGACAACGATCTACACGTTTTAACTTTTTGCTGGCCTCTGGTGCTGATTACAAGATACCCAGTGACAAACGTGTGAATTCTTTAACAAATATACTCATAATTACATAGAGACGAATCTCATTTACTAAAGCTATTACTTCATAGTTTTGAACAATATTGACAATACTTCAGTAGTTATGAATATTTCATAACAGGGAGTGCAAACAAAATGTCAATCCGTCCATATTTTTGAAAAACTAATCAGTTTTTCAAAAAAATATTAGTGAAAGAAACATGACATGTTTTTGTGTGTGCTGTTCATCATTGATGTTTTATAATTTGCTACACAATGTCTTTCATTTTTGAATTATTGGAATTCACTTAAATGAAATGAGATTATGAAAGATAGGAAAGTATTACCACCATAAACATAACTTGAGATGGCCAGTGAATAAACGAATCCTCCTATAATTATAGTATTCAGTACACTCCCTCTTTCCCAGCTACGTATGGATTGGCACCAGATCAGGTCACGATTTGTTCAGTTAAACCATCATCTCCTTAAAATATATATATATATATACACACACACACACCATTAAATTTCACTCTTAACATAGTCATGCTATACAGTACTTATAAAAAATATAATCTCTGAAAGTAATTGTGTATTTTCTTTTTTCTTTACGGTTAGAGACAGGTCATGTCATCTCAATGTTAACGTCAACATCTCAACATTAGAGACAGGTCAACTTCATCCCAAATTCATGACAGCCAGTTAAAGTGGAGGCCAGTTCAAAGATGGCTGGTTAAGAGGGAGTGTATTGTATTATGTTGCACATGCAAATAAAACTGTAGACACTAAATAAGACTGGAATTGTATATTGTCTATATGATTTACCATATGTATCACTATGTGTGTAATCCATTGTGAAAGATGAATACATAAAATGACATACCATGAAATGACTTTTAGTATGTAAATACCCATCCTTGTCATTCCTTCTTGTTTTTGCTCATTAGATTGGGAAGAGTAAAGTGTTAATTATAGTGTTGTTTAATTATATCTTTTTGACAATGATTTCAGATACGTTGTTAATGTTTAAATTCCAGTTCAGGTTAATTGTATAAACAAACACCAAGAAATATTGAGAAATAAGTGATAAGTGATTTCCAATGTTGTTACAAGCAAATTAATTTTGAAAATAATTTGACGTGCCTTCCAACATAGTTTTCTTTCCCACTAAGATAGCTCAGGGCAACTGTTGAATCAGTAATTTGAAAAGGGAAATTAGTGCTTGTTCCATATATAAAAAAAATAAAAATAAAAAATTCAAATTTGCATTTCTGTGATGTACAGAACCATTTTTATATCCATGACTTATTTCCTTTATAAAATAATTATGAAATATTTTTAAAACTTGTTTTTTCTTTCTTTATTTTTGGACCTATCTAACAATATAATCATAGAATAAATATACAATGATGTGAATTAACATATTTTGCGATGTGGACATGAAAAATACTCTTACTAAATTATTAATATCAGCAACTGCTCATCATCAATTTTCACTTAAGTCTTTGGCTATGTCAAAAATTTTTGGTAGAAATGGTGATATTCGTGCAGGATGTAATTTACTGTTTTTTGATCATCAGTTATTTTCTTTCTGTTGATTGGAAGAACAGATGAGCAATAAACTTTCTTGAAGGGCAAATCTGGATGTGCCTTCCCTTTCGCCAACATGAATGAGTACTTGATAAGTCCATCAATACATGTACTCACATGCCACAAGGTAACTAAAATATTCTGTTATACATTAGATGCTTTACTAGGAAAGAGTCACACTACTCACAATTAGGACTGTCAGGAGGAGCAAGACAGAACAGAAAAATATTGCTATTCTCCTTTTACATATTATTTAATAGATCACAAAATTAAATGATGGTATTGTGTCTCTATACATTGTAGTGTTTGAGAGCTATATTTATTGCTCTCAAACTGGTTTGATCTGGTAAATCCTGAGTTTAAGATTTTGACTATCTCTACCTGGATGCAATAAACTGAAAGAGAGAAATTTATCCTGTTTGTTCGCAGATTGTAATGAATAATTTTAAAAATTTATATAAGATTCATGTTGTTTATAAATAAATTGTGAGTTATTTTATGTTATGTTTTTTTCTTCTCTTGCTATCTTTGGGCTATGTAGTTAGCCTATCTAGCCCAAAACACACACCACTGCTCTTATTCGATAATATCTAAATATGAAAGACAACAGATCAAAATGTATTAATTCTTCAGATAAAATGTAATAAATTTTGAAGTTCTATGGGACAAAAATTAACATTTTCTGACTGTTTTTTCATTTTATAAAAAGAATTTAATATTTTTTTATTATGACATATCTTTGATGTACTTTCAGAGTTAAACAACTAAATATTCTGTATAATATTCACTTATCATATCTTTCCATATAATATCTATGTATAGTCAAATTCAGAGTGCATATTTTTGAAAGACAAAATGTGTAATGTAATCAATGGAAGTATTTAAAAGACCTTGATTTCTTAATGTTTTTTTTTTCTTCACATACAAGAGAAAATACACTTGTGAGAAGACAAAGGGTGACTTTGGTCTCTTCTAGATGTACATCATAATTCACTTTCACATGATTGTTTTGACATGTAAAAAGAATTTAGACAAGCATCTAGGAATTAACTCTTTGCAAGTCATTTTTTCTCCATTACAGTCTCTTTAAACTAAAATTCCATAGTAGAGGCACACCTGTGACTTAAATATTAAAATAAATCATTTACACATTCATTTAATAAGAAGCCTTTTTTACCACTTATTTTTGATGAACTACAGGATGAAAATTCTATGATACCAAAGTCAAGTTTGGTATTGGCATTGTTTGTCCTTAATCCATTAGTAAGAATCAAAGGTTAGAAGTAAGTTCTGATGAATAGCTCCCTTCTTCTCAGAACTTCATTTCTTAAGAAATAATTATTATTAAAGTTTAGAGGATGAAGGAAGGGTGCAAATAGTTGATTAGAAATTGAATAACAATTTTAAATGATTAGTATTGAAATCGGCATTTAATGAGATTCATACAGTTAGAAGAGCATTTTAACATTAGTATACACTTTTACTTGATGTGATATTATTCCAAAAGAAATAAAAAAGAACAGACTTGAATATACAGTAAAAATACACTGAACCATATAAAAAAGTAAATAAGTTCATTATTAGTTGAATAATTCTTAATCCAGATGAGTATGTTTAAGAAATATTAAAAATATACTCCACCTGCCATAAAATATTTCAAACTTCTACACTTTACAAATAAATGGTACAAAGCAATATTTTTATACATTTTTAACATAACATTCTCATTAGCGTTCAATGCTCATAGGTCCAAAATACCATTTCTTACAGGTAAACTTCAGATGACAAGAAATAAGTGACATTCATTAATTTGTGTTTTATTGCAGAAAAACGCATCTTCACAAATATCACAATAAAAATTTAATACAGTGAAACCTGTATTAAGAGACCACTTGGTTCAATGATAAAGAGGCTTTTGAGAGCAGGGTAAAGGAATAAAGAGAATTTTTTTTACATGGTCTATTATTATTACAAGTCATCCCATATTTTGAAAAGTGCCTGTTTTCCCCTAATAAACATATTTTAAGGCACAAATCAAGAAAATAGAAACTTTTTTATGACATTTAATTTGCTTCACTTGATATTAGAAATAATCATTTAAATTACATTCAGTTATAGTATTTCCCATAGTTTCTTTTCTGTTGGTAACAAACCTCCATTTTCTTGAATAGACTCATATTATTTGGGTATATATTACACATTCTGTATTTTAGGAGCCCAAAATCTTGCTTTTCTTGCACTTCTTCACACAATTAAAAACAAATCAAGGAGAGGATTTTGGGGGAACACTAGGCAGAGATTCTGGATGCAAACCAAACACTCATGTGTTAGGAGGCAAGCTGATAACTGTGACTTCTATCACTGATATTCTACAGTGCTTTTGGGAAGGAAAGGCAAGGAAGGTTCTGTTGCTTCAAAGAATTAAACATTGGGTCACTTTCATATCTGACATTACATTAAAACAAATGAAATTGAAATGGAGTAAGCAGTGTGGAATCATATCATTGGCCACAGTATTTTTTTACATGATTCCTGGAACCTCCCCTCACTTCCAAACTTACTCGAGGATTGAAGCTCAGTCACAGAAATTCAGCGTAGTGTATTCTGTCAATTTTCTTGAAAGTGATGTCTTTAAAGGGGTAAATTAAGAAAATTGCTAATAAGGGGCTGGTTGATGGTTAGAAAGAGGGTTGATCTGCTAAGAGGGGTAAGATTTACATTCAATATACAGGTTCAATAAAAAAAAGCTAGTTGAGAGAGGTGGTTGTTTAATGAGAGTGATCTTTCAGAGAGGTTTCATAGTCGTGTTGTGAAGGTGGAAAGGGTGTGTAAAAGACAAGATACCAAAATTAAGAAACAAAAGTTGTAATTATTGCAATATACCCACATTTAAATGATTGCAGACAACTTCTTTTACTGTATGTTGTTTTTATTTTAACCTGTTGTTTAATAAATAATTTGTTCAATTCTGAATGTTGCCATATTTCAAAGGTACATTTATGTCACTATCAATACAAATAGGTTGGAATCCTGTATTTATTACATTTAATTACATTCTGAGGTACTGGGACATTCATTCAAAATATACTTCTTTTTTTTCTATAAAAATCCATCACCATAGAACCCACACAGATTAAAACCTGTGGCAGCTATTGCTGAAAATATACTGAAATGTATACAAAATATTTTTTATTCTAGTAGGAACATTAAAATCTCTCACTACTATATCTGCATTCTCATATTAATATAATTATTAATTTTTTCAATGATAATTGTATGTTATTTCTCATTTATATGTATTAAATGTGAATCTTCACAGAAATGGAATGGAATGTATCACATTAAAATCAAATCATCATTAATTTCAAATGGTCTGTATACAAAATGTCTGAATTATTTTAAAAAGTTGCTGATCTACTTAAAAATAATATCATAAAATCTTAAATTATTGCAGATACTATTAAAGAAAAAGTTATTGTCTATTATTATTTAATTATATAAGACGAATGAGTTACCTTATTGTGACCAAAATCAATATGAACATAATAAATATTTTTGCCAATGGGACCCGTTCAAAAGCGCCCCTCAGGAGATGTGGCCTCCTTAGTAGACCTGGATGTGGACCTATTGGCTCTTCTCTTATACCACCACCAGCATTGTTGCATTATTGAAATCAGCAAAATAAATCAATACTAACCATTCAACTAAATAATACAGTAATGTTAATCATGAAAAACATCTGGACCAATAAAAAAAATACTAGAAAATTCAGTCAAAATCACTTTTTATAATTCCAGTGAAGATATTTTCTTGTTTTCAGTAGCTGAGTTATGTAATATTCAACTTTTTGCAACATTATTTTCATTTAATTTCAACAAGGGTTTTATTTAATTTCGGTTGAAAAGTAAGAAGTTTGGCATATTTTTTAAGCAAACGACCCCAGTAGCATTTCACATCTTGCATACCAAGATGTTCCAAGATATGTTGACGGCCCCTTTGTGCAATTCCTTTAACTATTTCGTCATGTCTTTGGGCATAAGAGATGAGTTTTCTCAACGTGTCCTTGGACGCGTTCGCTGGCACTGGGATATAATGAACCCACGGCTTCAAGGACAGGTAGAAGAACTCTTGCCATTCATCCCCAACATGAAACACGAGAGAGCCGCACAGGAAAAGATGCTTGAAGCGGAAACTGGCGGCAACCCCACGGAAATTAAAAAGATAGCGGTACTGGCAATGGTCTACGAAGGACACTTCTTCGGCAGGCTGTTGCCCCAAGGTGTCAGCGTCGGATTTCCACGCCTGGTTGCGCGTGTACGCCGCGTTGACGATGTCCGGACGCTCTCTCGCTAGCAGAACCAACGGGTCGCGTTCTGAAGAGGTGCGGGATCCCCGGAAGAACGCGATGGGTTTTTTCTTCTCCCAGGGAAATCGATCGGCCGCCTGCGACAACTCCTTCCGGTGCTGGTCCCACCGCCCCAGACCGCGCGGGTACAACCCGATGGCCGGCCCGCCCTCCCAAAAGGCCCATGCTGGGTACATGATGTCGCTGTACTCGTTCGTCTTGCTGAAGGAGAAGACAGGTCGTAGAGGGCCGAACTTCTTGTTGACTTGTGGCCAATCACGAGTGTTAATGATCATCTCCATGTCGGGAAGAGTTTTTAATTGGGATTTGATAAAGTGTTCTATACCCGAACATCGCGCTGGAAACATGCAGTTCTCCTCGCGATATAAGCGGTGCCCTATTATTTGGTACTTCGTTCCACGAGCCCCAGCTTCATCTAACATTTTCTTATCAATCCCGCGTTTCTTAAATGGTTTCAAGTCTCGAATGATGACTTGGGCATGGCAGCTACAGTTTTCTGAAGAGCAAGGAACGTGTGCATCGACGGCATCTGTGATAATTTTTAAAAATTGTGCATCTTCGTTTGCTACTTCAGAATATTTTTGTTCGGAGCTAATTTCACAAGAAGAGTCGCCTTTAGAACAAGTTTCTTCTTCTTTCGACGAGGCAATGCTGAGCAGTACAACAGCCAGTGTCACAATGGTAAACGGTCCATGCATATTGTTCATCTTACGCACTCGCGGACTCCCCATTAACTTACGGGTGTTTCGTAAGTTTTGTTGAAGTTGATTAATGAAATAATACCGGTCTACTGCTTCAGAATAAAAGAAATGTCACAATGGTTGCATTTTTTCCCCTAAAATTTTAATAAACGCAATAACTACGCTCCCTACCTCTGCAATCTTATTTCAGTTCCAAAACAACTGTCAAGAACTTTCTTAGGGTAATATCATTATAATTTAATTCGTTTTGTCCGAACATGTACATGAAGGCACAAGGGCCGAACCACATGGGATAGAATACAGCAGGTGTGACCCCTCTCAAAATACCCGCGTTTCACAGATCACAAGCTCGATCAACAGCACTCTCCTTTTAAGAGAGGAGTTCTAATATTAATTAAAAAAATAAAGCAATATGAGAGGTGGCTGCTCGACACGCTTGCGATTACACGATCACGATCACGAATAGATCCGTACTCACGCACACATGCGAAATATCAAGAAATACCAACGTTGGAAAATTAATACAACGTATTTGAACAGTCGTCGTGGTACACCTGAGAGTGACATAAGCATATCGATTAGCGTGGGGGCTTGCAAGCTGAGTTCAGTATGTCAGTGGTATATTAATTGGTTTTACTTTGATAGCGTTTGCTCCTGAATTGTTTTTAAGAGGTATGAGATATTTCACTGTCATTTATTTTCAGTAGTAGTAATTATTGCAGCATTTGCATTCATGATTGGTGGAAATTATTTTGGCAAATTTTACTTACTGACCACTCCCTCGTATTGGTAGGCGTGTGCTATTTTTTGACATGCCAGTCGTTTTGGGTCGTGGGAGGCGGGTATGATGTATTGAGGAGAGAAGTGTTGTTCGGTGCTGAATATCGTCATATTGGGTGTCGTAAATGATAATACTGAAGATCCAGTAACTTACTCGAGTGCATGTTGAATATTGTAGGAAATTTCTAACGGTGTGTAATGACATGATGTCATTATTACTTTTAATGTACTTGTAATATTGTTTTTCTGAAGATGTGGTAGTGTTAGGTTGAAGATTTTTTTATTCATGGAAAATTAAATAATGCTTCATTATTTTTTAGGAATCCTATATTTATTTTTCTGATAGAAGTGAGAAGAAAATAATTTCACCATGGCTGAGCAAGGATTTCCAAGTCAACACACCACCACAACTACTGTAACATCTTCCAATACTACTGTTCAGACTAATATTAGATTTGATGCATTATATATTCGAACCTTACCTGGAATGCTCAAAGTTGGACAGATTGTAAGATTCTTGTTGGTTTTTATTTATTAATTGTTATATTACATGTGGGAACTCTTCTTAATCTGTATTGTATACTTTTGCAGGCCTTCAATCTTCTGGGTTTTATTTCCATGTTGTGTTCAATAACTCGTCACTTTTCACGAGGAGAATGGTTCAATACTGTGGCAATGGGGGGGTTTTGGTTCACAGGAATTATGTTGGTTCTTTATTTATTTCATGTTGTGGAGAAATTCTACAGAATTCCTTGGTTGAAGATTGTAAGTTTACATAAGTAGTTGCTGTAATTTCTTGAATAATATATATGTAATTTGTTTTATTACTTTTTATCATATATCTTTCAGGAATTTGTCTTCTGTGCCATTTGGACAGTATTTTACCTCATAGCAGCATCTCTTGCGTGTGCAGCTGGCAATGTCTCAGAGGCTAACATTGTTGCTGGAGTATGTATAATAAAATCAATCGTATTTTTATTCATTCTTTTTGAAAGTATTCCCAGTACCATTTTGATTGACTTCAGTATTGTTAAGTTTATGAAAATTTCTTTAACTAGGAGTTGTAATGCATGATAAATATTGGAATTGCTACATTCACAAGGTCTGTTTTTATCTCAGAAAATCCTTTGCAATGTTCTTATTCTCTGTTGCATGTTGACAATTTCTTTTTTTTCTTTTTTCTTCTTCTTCTTCTTTTCCCCCTCCATTGTATTGCCATGTTCTTCTGTTGATCAATATATTTGAACCATTGTAAGAGAATTTTATGTAATAGTTTTATATTTCATTATGTAAATGAATTATATTACTCCTTTTAGTAAAAGTTATAACATTTTGCAACTCTTAAATCCTTCACATGAACTTTCTTTTTTCAGATTTTTGGATATGTAGCAATGGTGTTGTATGCATATGATGCATTCCTGAAATTCCAAGGTATTCGAAGCGGAGCCATTGCACAGGGAGATCGGGTGGTCAATAAATCATCAAGCACAACTACGTCACCAGCCTATTGAACTGAAGCATTCTTTCATCACTTCTGTTTTGTTGTTTTAACTCAAGTATATTTAACTTTGGTAATGAAGTTGTTACAATAATCTTGAGTGGAGGAGAATTGTTATTAAACTTCTTTGGGAGATGGAATAATGAAGTTCGGACAACAATTTAAGTTCTTGACTATGGTCTAAGCATTTCAGAAAGATATAATTATTAATTTGCAACACCAATGTAATGAGCAATAAGTACAAAAATGCTTTATTTCAAACTGGGCATTGAACTTTCTGTAAATGAATACTTAAATGATATTAATTTTCTGCTTACATTGATAGCATTTTCAAGGTCAAGGTTTTTATTTTGTACAAAAAGATAAAGGAGTCTGTAGATTTTTATCTCCTAAATTTAGTTGATACTAATCTGAAGATAAAACATTGGGGCCAATTCAAATGCAATAGTGTTCATATTATTTGTTGGTACTCCTTTGAGGAAGATGCTGGAAAGTAGTTCCAAAAAAAAAAAAACATTCGTGAACTAGATTTGCCCTAAAAATCATATGATTATTCACATATTGATGATATAATAATGTTTTGTAATAACTATACTGAAGTACTTAGTTGCTCCGTCTTCTTTATATTAACAATTGGAGCTGATGAGGTTAATAGATATCATCTACAGCTACAGAATCGGAAAATTTATTATAAACCTCATAAATATGGTTTATACTTAACAGCAGCTAATAGTTTACCAATACTAAATCAGCAAAAATTAATAAGCATATTGATTTTTTCCCCCTTATTTCTTTTTGATGTAACGTGTTGCTTTATTTGTTTATTTGAATAATTTAGAAGTATTCAACCTTCATTCATGCATATCTTATCTCTGTGTTTACGTATGCTGATTAAAAAGTAATCATTTGAAGGTTCAAAAAGGTAGCCAAGGAGTAACAGACTTAATTTTAAAGTATGGGGTTCAGTTTAAAATCTTATCATATTTGCAATGGTGCAATTACTTAAAATAATAAAATAAATTTCACTGCTGTCATTGAATACATTATGATATAGGATTGGTTTATTAAACCGCAATCGGCTATTGTCTTATGGTTCATGACTGGCTGTTTCAGCACCATTGTTGTAGTCCAATATTTATGGTTTATTAGTTCATTGTGTGTTAACAGATCTGAAACAAAACACATTATAGTACACTTTATACCTTTGTGGAACATTCACTTTCTTTATACCTGGGTGAATCTTGTGAATTATTTACAAGCCAACAAATGACACCAATTTGTTTTTATGAATTCAATTTATCATTATTAAATAATTATAAAAAGCATTTAGTAAATGGGACAGTATTTAAATAAAGAAATTAATTGGGACCTTTTAACTCTTAACCCCCTCAAACCTGTTTAACTGTAACCTCACGACTCACCCACTGGACCTCTCTAACTCAAGTCATGCCAACTGGTTCCTCTCAAACTACATCCACTGGAACCTCAGTAACTCGCAACACAGCTACTGGAATCTCACTAATTCTAATCCAGTTGATTATGTAAATTTGCCACACCGGTTTTCAAAGAGATGCTATTTGTAATTGGATACACACTGTTTTTATCTTGCACCATATTGACAAATGGCAATTGATGCATCTCCGTACTTTTGATTCAAAATAAATTTTTTGAATTCTTGATTGATTCAGCAACAGACTAGTAAACCATAAAGTTTTGTATGCACCACAAGTGTTAATTGATGTTTTTGTCCCTTAGATGACTTCCAATCCCTCGGGCCAGAGATCCTTGGATTTTGAAGTCATCTGAGGGGCAAAAAACATAAAGTAACCCTTCAGGTCACAAGCCCACGGTGCCAAAACATTTACTTAATGCCCTAGATATATAAATAACTATCCTCGTTGTGAACGTCTCTTGCTTAGAGAAGCATGTTCTTGTTAGCGGTATGCTATGTTTATGTGAATGTTGCATTTCTCAACCCATGCTGTGCCTTTACCATCTGATTTGTCTGGATTTACTATTTAGATAGTATATGGTTTAATGTTACCAGGAGTTTAGATAACAATGATCAATCATCTTTTCAATCGTAATGTTATATATTGTTGCTGCAGGAATGACTCAAACAATCTTTTCCTGTACTTTTATTGATGTGAATTTACTCACAGCAATAAGCTTGCATTCACCTTGTCCTAAAATATTGACTGATTCAATTTTTTGTCACTTGAAAGTACAATGTTTGTTATAATATATATGTATATTTAGTTAATTGTCAAAAGCAATGTTTTACATCCAGTTATAAAACATTTTTATGACATCTTGACAATACATTGTCCCACAAATCAATGAAAGGACCAATGAAATATATATATATACATACATACACAAGTACACACATTATTTGTAAAACAGTATGTATGGTCGCATTCATGTATAGCTAAGAACATATCCCTTTTGCAAAATATATATGTATACAGAAACAACTACCACACATTATTTTTAACATATCATAAGATATAATAGTTTATTTACTAAGGTAATATGAATAATATACGAGATGTTTTGTGGTTTCATTGTTATAAATGTTGTCATTCCAAGAATGTTAGGTATTTTTAAAACTGAAATTACATTTATGTAGTATATTAATTTATTGATGTAATTTGCTTAGCCTTGTACAATTAAACTAATAGTTTGCAAAATATTGGTATTACCATACTGTAATTGTTATGACATTATTATGAAAACAATGTCAAAATGTTATGTACAGAATATTTTTACGAAGAAAAAACTTAAAATCAAGTTTGAGTATTGTGCACTCTAGAATATTTTTATGAAGAAACAACTTAAAATCAATTTTGAATATTGTGCACTCTCTATTAAAATGTTTAAGGTTTGTTAAATATTGTACCTCAGGAAGCACTGTTGCAGGTAAAATGTTATGTTGAAATGTCATAACTGAAATAATATTGTTAAAGTTTTTTGGAAGGTAAGGGAATTGAGAACTTGTTTCATGTTCTTTGTTTTATTACTATAGTGAATCAGGTTTCAGCATTCTCAAAAGTAATTACCATACTGAACATTTATTTGTGTTTCTTGACCTCAAGATTGTGTTGTGTGAAAGTCTCTTCCATCTTGTGATAAATGTTTTTTTTATTTTTATTTTCCATTATATATATAATTATGTCATACCAATTTTAGGAATGTTAATTATTGTAACTCGATATGGAAACATTTTTTACAAAATGTTTCATTATTACTTTTTTCTGACATTAGCAATTACTATTCTTGCATTTTTTGAAAGGAAGTCTATACATTAATTCTATTGTGTTTATTTCAACTTGGGAGAAATGTCAACACTAATTCAGGTGTCTTCTATAATTTATTTTTATTATTAGTATAAATAGTCTAAATGAAAGCTATTGTCGCTTCCAAAACATTGCTTATTTCTAGTAGTAAACAAAAAATAAAACTTGCCAAATATTCAGAATTCTTTTGGAAGTAACTTCACCTGATTGCCCATATCTCCAATGTTTTTGTACCTTGTGATTAGGGTGAGGTTTTTTCCTACAGAGTCATATCTATTTTGCCACGTGTGGTTTTGTATATACAGCAGACAACTATTTTTCATAAGCTGGCATTTACTATTGTTTATACAGATTACAAAGAATTCAGTCAACAAATCTGACCAAGTCATGTTGGGACCAATAATTTTTGTTGAACTACAAATTTATTTCAGAAATTGTAACAAGATACACAAATATTTATTAGATCTGTAAATTTGAACAAAATGGAAGATATTCAAGAAGGTAACTACTGATTGGATTTTGTTAAAAAATAAAACTTGGCAAGTAGTAGATCTAAATCTTGATGGCATCTTTTAATCATCTACATTGTGATGAAATGTATACTGCAAGTAAATTATGTATGAAACTAGTATATTCAGTCTTGAAACCAAAAATGTGCTTGTTTTTCCCTGCATTTTACAGCAGATGTTGTTTGTTTTTTTTGTAACTGACTAAGCCTTCTCTATAATGACACCTAAGCAATTAACCAGTCATTGTATTTTTGTCTACATATTAAAACATAATAGAATAATGGATGTAATTTACTTATAATTTTCTTTATGGACTTTTATTTTTTAGGTGTGAATATACCATATATACCCATATGTATTTCCTAAATATCTCATTGGAAAATTAATGCGGTGGTCTTATTCGCAGATAGAGTGTAATCTGTTGTGATTTGGTTTTACACTGTCTTACCACGTTGGACACCAATGCTGACATCACAAAATGCAAAGGTGATAAATATTATGCATATCTATAATTTGTAATTAGATTTGTGGACAAATTTTTGGCTTCTACAGCTAATTTGCCAAGCAATTTAGACCAATGGGTCATGTAATAAAAGTAAATGCTCATACTAGACGCTTTTCAACCACTTACTTCGGTTTTGGTGAATAAAACTTCAGTACTAGCTTTTACTTACTAGTAAATGCTACTTACTTAAAATAAGTACTTAATCTCTTAAAATAAAACTTTTGCAGCTGTTCAACGTGAATAAAATTAAGCTTTTGCTTCTTTTTCCAAGTATACACTGTGTTTTTGAATGAGCTGGTAAAGAGAGAATCTCAAATGAATGGCATTTGACGCAATGTTTATTTCCGAACCTTCATCTAGTGAAACCCTCAAAATAGTTAACTATAATAACTGTTTGGTTTGGATGAATTTCTGAATTGTTTATTAAAAACTTGTGCTCCTGCCTTTGTACATACAATACTGCTTTATGCACAGGAATGTTTCCAGATAATTTCAAAACAGCAAAAATTAATTTTTTTTAAAAAAAGGGAACAAAAATTAAATTAAAACATTATCGGCCATTTTCTCTTTTGTCAGTTTTCTCAAAAATATTAATGAAGCTTTTCTATATCAAATGGAAATTGTTCTTTTCTTAAAGATGTTCATTAATGGACCAAAACGAAGCACCTTTTGGAATATTTTTAGATCTTTCGATACCTTTTGAGGTTATTGACCATGACGTCTTGGTCTGAAAATCACCTTCATATGAAATTCGTGGTATTGCCTTAGATTGGATAACCTCGTACCTTAAACATATATTTCAAAGAGTAGAAATAACGGCACGAAAGAACTCCAATTTTTTGCCAATTGAACATAGGGCACAATCCTATGTTACACCTACGTAAACGTTATGCCCATTGAAAATGAACTGGAAAATGAAAGAACAGTTCTCTACGCTGATGACACGAATGTTCTTTAAAGAAAGAAACAATAGGATTTGAGATGTTTCAAATTGGCTTCGTAATAAATAGTTGACGAAGGACAAAACAGTTGTAATGCATTTTTGCATTTCAAATAGACAATCGCATGCTCCATTGTAAATGAACAATTTAATAAGTTGATGTTAAGGTAACACTACAAGAGGAATGCAACATTAAAACGAATACGTTGCCGAGATTTTGTTGCAGAATATTCGAGGCTGCGCGGTCTCGAGATGCCCGGCTTCGCGCAGCCGTTCGACGAATGCGTTTGCGAGAGAAATGAAATTATTGAGTGATGCTACAACTCAATCTTTCTTGCATTATTTATAACTTTGGCAATTTTCGAAAATGTGACCTGTGCCAGTTTTTTAAGCATTCTTTGAAGATAAATTGAAGCCTTTTTTTATAACAATTTTCTTTTGCCTTTAGTTCAAGAAAAATGACGCGAAAACTACTCGAATTTTCAAAAAAATATACTTGACCTTAATTAAAATCGAAATGCTATAGAACATATTTCTTTAAGGAAAAACCTCTCTCGACATAATTGTTCTTAGGCAATTTTAATTTCTTTTTGTTGTTGTTGTTGCAGTTTTTGAAAAACAGAGTTCACCGAATTGAGACAATGTTCTAATCAAGAAAAGTATGTGGAGCGTTTTTAGAAAATAACTGCTTAAATATGGCCTTATGAATTGTCTTTTTGCAATTTTCGAAAATATAGAGAATTCGCAGAAAATGACTATGTTGCTCTTTACGAGAAAAAATTTAAGAAATTTGGTCTTTTTAGAAAATGATTATTATATTGCCTATATTTCAGGCAATTTTTACGCGTTAAACATTCATTTTTTTAAAAAGTAAATTGGATGTTTAACTAGTGGTGCTACAGAATGACATAGACTTTCCTGTTTTGTTTTTCTATTTCCTTTGGTCTCGGCTGACTATTCGAACTTGCCACAAACCTGTCGATACACTTGCCTGCTGTCATCTATCGCCGTTCCAAGTACTTTTTCTTAATTTATCGGTTTCCTAATAAGAGAACGGAAATATTATTATAAGGATATTAAAGAACAGTAAAACGTCGTCGTAAATGGCAGTTTTCTTTAAAAAATTTGGAACCGTTTTTAAGAAGTGGCGCTTAAACGCTACAGTAATTTCGAAATTTGAAGCATTTTTTCACAGAAAAGTTTTGAGTTCTCGAAAAACTTCATTTGAAGCACTTACAACAAAATAATAGTGTTTACAAATTGCTGCAAATGTGCATATCAACGGCGTGAGAGATCTATCAAAAAATACAATTATGTAATTTGGGAGAGGAAAAAAAAACACATCGAAGTGAATTTTACGGCATATTAAAGAGTGTAATCAGCACTATCCTTTCAAAAAGTTTGAAGAAAGAATTTGGGGCCGTTTTTTTGAGAAAATGGTGTTTAAGCGTTTCTGAAAATGCAAAATTTTGAGCTAGTTTTCACAGAAAACTGTTGAGTTTTCGAGAAGCTTACATGACATTATTTAAGGCAAATGTACTCATAAATATAATAATGTGAACAAATTGCCGCAGTTTAAATATTAACGTGAAAAAATAAGCCAAAAAAATTAAATTTTTATAATTTTTGAAAGAACATTAGAATAGAACAATATGACTTTTATGTCATCTTATGGAGTGCATTTAGCACTATCTGTACCAAAAGTTTACAAAAATATTGGAGCTGTTTTCGAGAAAATCTTATTTTTGTATTTTTTAAATTGCTCGCAATATTGCGCGAAAAATAGTAAAATTTTGAAAAAAATGTACATGACCTAAATAAAAGAACTCACTATGGAGAAAATTTTCATTTGAAGGAAACCTTTGTATCTTTAATTTTGTTGTTGCAGGAAGACCCCGAAAAAATTCAAACTTTTCGAAAATTTAAAGTTAACCGCGAAAATAGGCCCTATACCACATTTGTAAGTGTATTTTACTCTATGCCGACAAGAAATTAAATAAAAATTTGAGCCATTTTTGAGAAAATTTTAGAAAATATCCCAGGGTCTTTCGTAAAACCGAATAATGTTTTTCAATCGCAGAGCTTCGACTCAGGCCAAATGGACAGGGGTTTCTTCAATTTGAAAAAAATCCTACCCTTGGTTTAGGCGCTATACTATGTTTTTCGCAACTCTGCCCCCGGCAAGTACCAGCTGTTGACAATTTCATCCAATCGGGAGCTTAAACGTCACCATAGTAACGTCACAATGGAGATGTTCAAGCTCCCGATTGGATGAAACCGTGAACAGCCGATAACTGCCGGGACAGAGTTGCATAAATCCCAATATAGTGTTGTTCACGATCACCGGACGAACGTTTTGAAAAACAACACCTTTTTGGTATCAGATGCCCCCGAAACGTGTATTTCCATTGATATTTCGAAATCGATTTTCCGCAGCATTACATAACTTTCCCTATACTACGTATATTACTCCGTATATACTTATGTAACGGAACGGAAAAGTAAAACTTGGAGCCATTAAGATCAGGAGCTCTCTCTCTCTCTCTCATTATATACATGTGTATGATTAGGTCTGTGTGCGAGGTGTGTGTGTGTGTGTGTGTGTGTGTGATATGATTTGCAAAACCAACCACAAGAACAGTAAGTGCGTATAATTGTAAATAATTCGTGTTTATTTTGCTAGCTTTGCAGCCACTGAAGACAATAACATCCGAAGTTATGGATTCTGTGTTTTAATGCAATGATTATGAATATACTATTCTTGACTTGAGTTCAAAATATTGAGTGGTTTTTATTTTAAAATGCGATTAAAGTACGGTTTTGATCAAACTTTTTCCTGCTAGGTCCTGTTACCTTTCCTGTAGGTCATGTTACCGCTATTAAAGTGACATTTTAATCCCGGAGGTATTACAGTAACAGCAAAAAATAATCAAACCAGAAATGACAATGTGAGAAAAAGTTACTTGAAGTTTTCAACGTTTTCCTTTACTTGTAAAGATACTTTAAGTATGGAATAACAATTCTAAAGTGATGAAGACACTTAGGATTTTAATTTATTGTGAAAGTAATAAGCGAGTAAAATATCCTCCGAAAACCCCCTCACTTGTCATTTCCCCATCTGCAGAAAATATTTTTTTTCTTTCTCGTAAACAAGCTTCGATTTCTCTCTTGTGATACATTTCAAAAAAACTATTATTAAGTGGCATACATTTATAGAACACTCCACTCACAGTGTAGTACAAACAGGTGTCCGGAAGCTCACAATATTAAAAAAATCCCACATTCTATGTTGAGTTCACGATAGAATCAGTTTCTTCGGGGAAAAAATTGACAACGAAAAAATTGAGTTGAACACTTCGTCTGTCCCAATGTAAAATATATGGAATCTTCAAAAGTCCAGATAATAAACTTCAATAATAACGTCGGTATACAAAATGTCTCACCAACGATGGGCAACCCCCATAACTTTAAACGGTACCCGATATCGAAATGCAGTTTTCCCTCAACAATACGAAATCATGTCGAAAGTAATGTGCTGTGGAAATATTGTTCGAAATATTTTTAGTTTTCGAGAAATTTAATTTTCTTTGATTTTTTAAATGGAACCTTGTATTTTTTTCATTATCTGTAGATCAGGCACCAGTTTGTCGGGCCGACCGGCCAACAAATTGCATTGTGTGGAGACAAGTTGTCCACAACAGAAATTTTTGTCGGGCGGTTAGTTGGTCCTGACCACACGAACGCCGATTCCCCCACCATACTGCCAGACAAATTGTGTAAGTGTTGGGCCAACTTAGTGATTCCAGACCTCAAAAATTTAGTAAAATATGAAACAGTTGTTTAATTGAAAAGTTATTTGGTACTTGAAGGTTTTGGAGGTCGCTGATTACGAATACGAAGTCGAAATTTTTAAGAAATAAAAATGGAAATGAAAGCAATACAAAGAAAACCATTTTTTTCAGTATTCACTTGGACTAAATATTTTATTTTAACTCGTGTTATATTTGCACAAAAATTTTATGAAAAATGATAATGACCTGATGGTATTTTTCGCTGCCGTAATAGAACATGGTTGCACGTGGTTAGCTTTCGAACTCTGTTTTGAACAAAATATATGTTCCTCACCTGCATTTTAACTCTATGACAATAGGGGTGTGAACATAAACATCTCTAAATATGATTTTTATTTCTTCCATTTTGGCCAGATTTTCGATGTTGGGAATCACTGTGCTCGCACTGTCTTGCTCGCATAGGTGTTGCCTTCTCAAAATTCTACTGAAAAATCGGGTGTTTGTCGAACAGTATGTAGCCGAGTCCAAATTCGTTGTTCCGGCGGTCAGTCCGACAAATTGGCCTATATGTAGAGGCCTATAAATAGACGAATGCAATGACGTAACATGCGTTCATGTTTTGATCGTATTTTGAGTATAAAATTATACTTTCTGACATGTGATTTTAAATTAAATGAACGAGATTTCCTGAAGCAACCCTTGTATAACCTTTTTATAACTGTCGCCTTTGGAGAGGTTGCCTTCACGCCACCGGCTCTTTTGCGAGGAGATTCTGCGAAGGCCACCTTCTCCAAAAGCGACAGATGCAGCGGCTGCTACAGGAAAATTCCACGTTTAATTTAAAATCTTATATCAAAAAGTATAATTTTATACACAAAATACTATCAGAATATTAACTTTGCATTCCTCTTATGATCTATCAATTGCTAGAGAGAAAATGATGGTTCCATTTAAAAAATCAAAGATTATATTTCTCAAAAACTAAAAAATATTCAAACAATATCTCTACACCATATCACTTGACCTACAATTCCGCATTGTTGAGCGAAAACTGTACTTTGATGTCGGGAACCGAAGTTATGAGGGTGGCCCATAGTTGCTGGGACTCTCTGTGTACCTAAAAACTTCCGGGCTCGTAATTCAAACCTCCACCGCACTCTCCCGACATCTGCAACCGCGCTGGGTGGTACTTCGTTTCTTTGTCATTAGATTAGATTTATTAATAATTCTGCAATTAAGTGTGAGAACTTGGTGGAAGAATACACTAACTTAACATTACAGATACATAACAGCTATACAAAATCTACAAAATTTACAAAATCACGTGAACATTTCGCCGTGCAATTTTTCATAGAGCTCCACTTCACCACACTTCACTTCACCGCACTGCGATACAGCGAGCTGTAATGTCTTTTTTACTCACTCGTTTCTCTCAGTTTCACAACGTCACTGCACTGCACATAATAATAATAATGATAATAATAACATTAATAATAATAACAACAATAATAATACTTAATTACAAAGAAGACATAATTAATTACACTGTATATTTTTAAATATATTTATAATACATATCTACATTCAAGAAACTAATTTATTTTTAAATTTGCTCAGGCTTTGAGAGGTTATCGGTGAATCTCATCTAATCCTCGGAGATAACATCGCAAATAATACACTATAGTACTTCCATACTAAATATTAAACGTTTACGTGTATCATTCATTCAGTCTATTAAATCTACATACATAGTAATCATAGTGTGAAGTGAGCGAATAAACACCAAACACACCATTCAAGAAATGAAGAAAACGAAAACAAAGAAAAACTTTCTGAAATTATTATTTTTAGCATATCTTCAGTGTGAATTAGTGTCGATATCTTTCGATAACCATTTTATTGCATTAACCGTGTTACTCTCCTAAACACTCTATTCTTAATATGACACCAAAACATTTTGTTATTAAAAATTTATTCATGAAAATATTGAGTTTATTCATTTTTTCTGCGCGCACAACTTCAATGAATAATTCGGACATTCTATGCTGTCCTAGTTTAACAATATCCTGCTTTAGATAAACTAATGATTGAAAAGTACACGAAAATTAGCAAGGAGATTTTATTCTAATCAGATGTAAGTAATTAATAGCAGTATTCACCCTATCATAATGATTGCCTCATTCCTAAATAAAACTATCCGAAGGAATGATCTGTTGTAATGTATCCTGGGGGGGGGGGGGTGAACATTGGGCGTAAAATATGTGTCGTAATGTATAATGGCAAGTTTGACATTATAAATAATATAGCCTGAGATGAGTGTTGGGCGCTAAAATGCACACTCTAAATGACAAATAAGGTAGCAAAATTTTGATGATTTATTCGTTTTCTTTATTTCTTTATATCCCCTTTGAAAGTATCTTTCGAAGAGTCGGGGCAGTTCGGGGTTAGAGGCGTATGGTTCCTAATTTAATTGGCAAGGCAAATTTAAGAAAAGTTCATCTTACCGTCAAGTGGCACGCAGTTTATTAAAAGTATACATTAAGCGCATACAAAATAACACAATTACAGACACTTTACATGATACTATTTTTACTTTCTCCCTACGGAGTAGAGAGAAAGTTATGTAATGCTGCTCGAAAAACAGCGCATTTTCGGCAGAAAATCTCTTAATTACAGGGCCTTAGTAAGGAAAAGTGGATAAATCCAGTTGCTAAATTTAGAAAAAAAGTCCTATATCACGTGATGTAGCCACAATCGATGCTTTGTGGGTCTTCAATACCGCAAAACGTCCGCCCGTCTGTTTGTGAACAATGCTGGCGGCTAAACCGTTGAGCCGATTTTCTCCAATATACCTAAATCGATCTGGCTGATGTCGTGTCCCCTTGAATTTGTAATATATTTCAATTTTTTTGGGGGGGGGCGGTTACTTAACATGAAACCTGTGAGCCATTTTCCAAATTTTTTAAAAAATGGCTCTAACGTTTTTGATTAAATTTTGTTGTTGGATAGTGTGAAGAGCGTTTAAGAGAATGGTGCACGTCTCATGTTCGTTGAAAACCCTGATTTTTCGAAGATTTCAAAAGTTTTTCGGAGTCTTTCTACAACTGAAATATTGAAGATAGAGGGTTTTTCCCCTTAATGAAATTTGTTCCTTAAAGATAGATTTTGAAATAAAATCATGTGCAAATTTTCGAAAAATTTAAGTAGTTCTTTCACGCGTAATTTTGGTGAAAATACAGGGAGAAAGTACGTGCTGTTTTGACACCACAAATTCTTTAGAAAAACATAATGATTAAATTAGGCATGTCAAACTAAGTGTTATTTGCTCGCGTTTGTAGTTCTTCACTCCTGCGAGCAAAGACAACTTCCCTTGACTCCGTATCTGGCAAGTGGAGAATGTAAGCGCAGTGTGTATTCCAAGTACAATGGAGAATGGTGGCTTCATACGAAAATAAGATTATTTGCTTTTTCTATCAAACAACCGCGATTTAAATTTTGTTTATATTCTTTCTTATTTATTCCTTTATGTGAAGTTTCTTTCCGGCTAAAATAGAGAATACGGTACGACTTAAAAGTCGTCTAAATCTGCACAACGCGCCGCTCAGATGAAGATATTCACGGCGGAGGGGATGAGGGGGTAGTTAAGGGGTTTTGAGGGGAATCTTACGATGGGCAGGGGTAGTAAGCGATTTACGTAAAATAATACCTAATTATAATTAATAAGGCGTAGTATGTTTCGCGTGGAATGCTAGGGCACGTGGCAACCTAAATAAACGATAAAAATTAAACTACTGAATAAATTAAATCCTTCCTGATTGGTTACTTTCTTCCTTGTGTCATTTCGCATTCTCGTCCCTGGTCGGAGCGCCATTACTTTTCTGACTGTTGAAGTGAGAGTTGCATAGCGGTAATTGTGCAGGTTTATTTTGATTTTGTTTGTGAATCATCTATCAAAGCGATTGGCTGGTTTCAATCGAGCAGTTACGTTTGTTGTGTTCTGATTCTTTGTGATTTGTGTTTTTGATCATCAAATGTGTGTGTTCCAAACTGAGTGTGCAAGTGTCCTTATTAGGTTGGCCATAGGAATTGCAGTTGGGTGGTAGCTTTGAGTGGAAGGATAGAAGAAAGAGGCCATTCATATGCGTAAGTGTTCAGTGCGAACGAGGACTTCGACAGTAGTTCGCGTGAAGCAAAATAAATATAAAAGGTTCTTGCCGTTCCTTGCAGGCATCTCCAAATTATAGGAAACGTGAAGAAATCTCACTTTGGTAAGTTTTATTATTTTATTTTAATGTCCCCTCTACAGTACCTCTGTGGAGGCTGGTATTAATTTTTTACACTGCCTTGCTAAAGAAGGGGTTTGTCTTAATAACTAACTAAAAATTTAATTTAATGTTACTGTAAAATACTTGCACTTTGGCATGCCTAACTTACAGTAGTATGCATTCTTAACTAATTACTGAGGATTTTTTCTTTCTTGAATGGTTAATTTTTATTTTTCTACATTCGCACATCATTCACGGTTTTTAACATTATGTACAAAACTATTCTTTCTTTCCATTCATTCACACGTCAGTGCACTACACTGAAATAAATCCCTGATCGCCACGGCACTGACTTGACTCCAAGTGCCCGTGGCGCCCATTGGGAGGCGTGGTAGGTGGGTCGCGGCGTCGCGTTCCTCGCGCGCCCGATGGCGGGCCTTCCCCCACCGCGTTCGGCTGCTTCCCTTTCCTCGCACAATGTAGCTGCAAGGTAGCAAGCATATCGTGGGACAGCGCGCGGAAGGTGAAGGCCTTCCGTAAATAGGATCGATGTCAGTCGATGTCGCGCGGGAAGCGCGGTGCCTTCGGACCCATTATTTCAGAGCGCCCGTAATTGTAGGGCGACGGCATTGGAGCCTCCCCTACTGCCATTCCTCGCCCCCTCTTCCTCTTCCTACCTCCGTTTGATGTTCAAGGGTGGGCAGTGTTCTCTACTTTAACCTCTTTTGCGCTAAAAATACAGAGGAACTGAAAATTAATGTAGCAAGTTAAGTATGTGAACTGTGAGAATTTGAAGTATCTTAACCCTCTAATGCCCAAGATATTTTTTTCTGCGAATTACGCTCGCTTATTGTCGCGTTCGTGCGTATTCAGATGATTCGTGCGATCACGGTTTTAGATAAAGATTCGAACCGACCCAAGTCACATGTACACCGTGGCCAGGAAGGCACATTGCCTCAGCGATCACGGCTAAATCGACATCTGGCATTCAAAAATGAAAAAAAAACAAAAAAAACTTGCTTATATGTTTCATTTAGGATGTCTGCGTCTATTGAAGAAATAAATTTTGCAAATTAGTACAAAAAGCTACAATTATCAGTTGACCATAAATGTTGTTACATGCGGGGGCGAATCGACAGACGAATTTTGTGAGGGGAAATTCAAAACGTTTTCTTAGAATATGTTATATTACAGATTTATAAAATGTCGCAGGCTACACTCAGCTATTGCTGCGATACGATTTTATTTGTTTCAATGATTATCCGAAAATATTTTTGCTTGAAATTCTCGTGTCAAGTTAAAATTTATAGTTACTGAAGAATTTTAGGGAGGGGGGGATTTCCCTCCCTGTGAATCCGCGTCTGTTACATGTAAGTAACAAGGTACACTAAAGAGTTAACTGTAAGATTAAACAAATTATAAGTTATTGACTAGTGAAGTACATTAAAAATTGAAATTGATAAAATGAAGGCAAAGTTTTAGAAATTATAAGTGAATACTCAAATGAATTATTGTATTGTAATTAATTGCTGCGCGTTGTGATCGCAAAACTCGCAATTAATTGTAATTGAGTAATGGGGTTCAAATCGAAAGAAAATACAATTTCAATTAGTCTATTAATCGGTTGAAAGTAACAATTAATAGATTATTTGGAAATAGTTTACGAGAGACAAAACAATACAATTTTTGAAATAATTAAAAGCACTCAAAGAGCGTGAAATCTAATCGAAAATAATTTTTGGCCAACACATCAAATCTAGAAATACGGCAGGTTCCATAAGTTTATGGCGTTACTAACGTCTATATTTGATAGAAAGAAAAACATAACTTTTCGACTTAATCATCCTTTATTCCAACCTACTTTTCACAGCTGTATAGTAATATTTCCAGGTCTTAAAAAAAAAATACTCCAAATTTTGGTAATCAAAATGTTCAAAAACGCTTCTTTCACCTCACACTCGTCAGACTCTTCGCTTTCCCCAAGGTTTTTCGTCAGCTTTGATAAGTGGTAGACGTCGCTGGGTGCCCAATCTGGACTGAAGTGTGAATGGTTCAACCCCTTGAACATTCTTTGCAATCTGGATAGGTGCGTTGTCATGAAGAAGCTAAACATTAGAGATTTCAAGTACCTCTCTCCATAAAACTGTTTGATCTCGGCTGTAAACGTGTAGCATTACAACAATTAAAGATAAAATTGCCGGTCTGGTGGCCGAGATCGCTAAGGCAGTAGTGTCGTAGCTATCTCGGACCGAAAGATCGCGGGTTTGAGTCGCGCCTCGGGCATCGTTGAATTTGTCTTCTTTTCAATTCCCATCACCACCATATAATTTCATCTATTTCACAATTACCCACAACGTTAAAACCAATAGTGGTCGCTGATGACCTCCATGTTGGTGCAAACTTAAATAGTAAAAGAGATAAGACTATAAACTGTTTTTTCATTGATGATCGATATCTTGGTCAGGCCGGAAACGTAAGGAACTGCCTATATATTACAACGCTCTCAATCGAAAATTTGAAGATCTTTAAACGATCCATAGTGTATCTCAAAATTCAGCTATTTATTGCTACCTCAATATTCCAACAATATACTACATTATACCAAGAAACAGCACCAAAAATGAAACAAAACTATTCATCTAATTATCTAGCAGCGGAACTTTTAGGCAACAGTGATTTTAGCCACTGGTTAAAAAGGCGTGGCAGCCTAATTTACAGTTTCGTTTCACCTCATTCTTAAAGGTCCCAAGTAGTAAAAATTCCATTTTTGATTATATGCAACTCGTGTACGAGTGTCGGCTAACTCAGTGGCTTCTGCTGCATACCCTTTTAACGAGTGGATAAAGAAGGGCAGGTGTTGTAGGTCGCAAAAATAAAAAACAGTGCAGATATACAACAGACATAATTTAATTTAAGATTTTAGAAGGAAGTACTAAAAACCCCGACCCCATTTCTAGAAAAAAATTATCTCGTGTAAAAATTTTCTTTAAAGTTAGTTTTAAAATTTACTCTTCATGCTAATAAGAAATTTTGTTACCGGTATTGGAAATCAGGACAATTCGCGGCCGCGCTAATTCAAAGAAAAACATTATTCAAACAAGAGTCGATAGATTTAGCTTGAGCCTTATTTTATGGCCCAAAGCGTAGTTTTCCTTTGAAAACGTTTTACATTCACCGCTCGGTTCGTCCGCTGGGCTCGTAGAGGTCGGCCTCAACAATTGAGCAGGTTGCGTCGAGAGGGAGGCGGTGGAAAGAGGTTGACCGACGTCGTCTGGGGCCGCAGGGGCTGGCGTGCCTCCGCCCCGGAAAGGGGGGGGGGGCGAGCCCTCGATTTGCGAAGGCGACCTTGTCCCATTTTCACCACTCTGTGTCATCTCTTTACCGTTAGCACAGTGGCAAAGTCTGTGGTTATTGCGGTTGGCTCAGATGGTTTCAGGAGAATTTGCGGTTAAATTCATGACTTGTATTTTCCAGTCCTCGTAAATAATTTTGTTGAATAATCACTTATAATTTTAGTCCAATCTGAATTAACGGAGGAAACTTTCACTAGTCTTGCACGCGACAATGAAAATTTACAACGCCTAATTAGGCGACCGATTCCATTGCGCGCTTCAGTGCGTCCTCCCTCCGATCTCTATCACGCCAAGCCCATCACACCTCTGGCCCCTCTCACGTAATGTTTTCCGGCATGCTCTCTGCTCGTTCCAGTGACTTTCCCCTTCCTCCGAACTGTAGGTTCCCAAATGCATCCCTTCTCTGAATATTTGCTGCCTTATTGGATAAAGCTTGCAACGTCGTGCTTAATTCCCCTCCAATCACTGGCCGAGCATTCATGGAATTTTCCTTCGCAAACTCACAAAAGTGGATTCTCGTCGCACGTGTGCAACTGCGCGACGCTTTGACGACTGCCTTAACTCCATCATAATATTACCGAATTTATCAGCTCTGGAGACTTTCTTATTGCAGGACCAGGTCTGTTCTGGAAACAGTGCGTCCGGGAAGAGGGTGGTGAGCGGGTGTAAACAAATACGTCCCTGAGGCGAAGTTCCCCTCCCATCGGCAGGTGCAGACTCGGGCGAGCTGTCGTAAATTCAGGCGAAGGGGCGCGGCGGGGGCTCACGTGCATCTTGGTTGATCGCAAACGAAGTGCTTTGTCAAGCTTAAGCATTTGCTTCCATGCAATCGGATTTCAAATGAAATCACTTGTAGTTCTGATCGAGTATGTAATTCTGTCTGTAATGCTCATGTTATATCAAGTTTTAAATAATGTTATGTAATGAAATATCATGTAACAAATTTACCAAATATTCCTCTGGAACAAGTAAATATGCAACCAATCAACAAAAACTACAAGTTAAATAATATGATACTGATTCCGTTGGCAAACAAATACATCGAAAAATATATAATAGTAATTATTAATCACTATGGTATATTTAATATTCAATAAATATATAAAAATTAATTTTATTACCGCGAATGAAAAGTAGCCGTCATTATCGTGTTTTGTTATCTGTGCGACATTATAACAATGGGTAATAACAACAAGCAATGACCGCTCATCTATTCGTTTCACATTTAACACAATTGAAGGACGCAATTGAATATGAAATAATATAAATGTATAATAAATTCTACTAATGATATGAAATAACTAAGAGCGTAGGCTTCCGCGGCCGGAGTCTGTATTTACTAGGCTGTCCGGGTGACGCCAAGGTGCCGACGTTTCGGTCGCCATTCTGCGACCTTCAGGGCGTAATGCATATTCGCCATGGACGCGGCGTCACCCGGACAGCCTAGTAAATACAAATTCTAACTAACGTAGCATCCAACTGCGTAAATTGGGAGCGGACGACTGTAGGCTAGCAATCTTTATTTCATATTTATTTCAAGTAGGTTTCAAATGATTTCTAAAAGATTAATTTGTAAACGTGTAACAAAAGCTCCAATGTAAGAAACGAACAAAATAATATGTAATAATATATACATTCAAACTTACTGCCCCAACTGCCATAAAATTACGATAAGGAAGCGCAGAATTTTCAGAGCGGGTGACGTACTTTGACGCCCAGTTACTCCAAAAATACTCATTTTCGAAAAATACAACATGATCGTATTTGAAAATCTCTTTTTGATAAACTCCTTTCATTAAGAAAAGATATTGTATGAAGACAATTTTTGAATTTTTGATAAATTAGAGCTTTCAACTAATAAGAGACCCGCAACATTTTCTTAAACGCCCTTTGGACTATCCATCAACAAAATTTCATCAAAAACAATGGAGACTATTTTGAGAAAAAATTGTTTATACAAAAATTACAAATCACTTATATTTCATGCAAAATAAAGTGAAAAGTACTCAAGTTTTCGAAATATTGTCCTATTTCAAAATCTATCTATAAGGAACAGATTTTATTACTGGACAAAATCTCTATATTTAATATTATAGGAAGACACCAAAAAAAATTGATTTTTTTCAATTTTCGAAAAATCAGAATTTTCAATCAACATGAGATCTGCGCAAAATCGACAACGCCAGTTTTTTGAAAATTATGAAAATGTCCCTGGGGCATCATGTAAAGAACCCCTCAAAATTAAAATATAAATTTCAAATTCAATAGTCCACGACATCAGCCGGATCGATCGGGGAAAATCAAATTTGGAGAAAATCGGCTGAACAGTTTAGCTGCTAGCGTTCTGAGACGGACAGTTGACTTTTCGGTATCGAAGACCCACAAAACATGGATTCTGGCTACACCACATGTTAGAGGATTTTTTTCCTAAATTTAGCAACGGAATTTAACAACTTTTTCTTCACCAGAGCCCTGCAATAAGAGTTTTTTTTCTCATGAATTCACATTTTTCGCGCTGCATTAGGGGCCGTCCATAATTTACGTCACACAAATTTGGAGAATTTTGAATACCCCCTCTCCCCCTGTAACGCATCTGCAACGTGTGATTGAACCATAATCACGTAACGCTTGCAATAACCCCCACCCCCTATTTAAATGCAAAAAGTGAAAATAAATTAGAGTTCAGTAAAAAAATATTTATTTCATTCATTCAGTAACAACTTCTAATAACTTTAAATAATTTTGTTCTAAAAGAAATTAATTAGATAATATTTTCATGTATTAGTGTGAAAAAATGAGGTATTTCAACAAATGTTAAAAATTGTAAAAAATATCAATATTACTAATAGAATACCCCCTTATCCCTATGTAACACAGCGTAACGCTGCCTCAAACTCCTCCCCTTCTTCAGCGTTACGTACTTTATGGGCGGCCCCTTACATTACTCTTTCTTAAGAAGTTCCTCCGAAAGCGCGAGAAACGCTTGCATCTAGCGAAATGAGAGCTAAAGAAAATGAAAGATTTTACTTACATTGTATGTTCAGAGAAGTAGAAATTAAACGGATTCATGAAATTTTAAACTAAATTACGTTTTCCTACATTTCAAATTTAGTTGTTTAAAAATTGACATTCCACTCGGTCAAATTACAGAGATTGAATTTCTTTTCAGTTAATAATTTGTTAATAATGAGTTTTAAATTAAAATTTTAAATAAAAAAGAAGAGTTGTAACCGAAGTCAAATAGGGTTTTCCTATTCCGGGAGGGGGGAGCAATATTTATTCAGCACTGCGCCTGGAAGTTGCCAAATTTTCATAACTCTACTGGGATTTGAATTCCCACTTTATACTGGTGCAAATTAACATCGAATTTAGATTGCTGTTGTTGATATAATCAAATTAGAAGACTTCTTTTCATCTTTATTACGTAGCATTCACCTTTTGTTATCTGTTAATCTGCGTCTTTAAATAACTTTCCAAAGTGTGTTATCGTATTGTATTCAGAAGCTACCTTGAGCTCCACTACAGAACAATATGCTTTGCCACGTGGAGTAGAAGAGCAAAGTCTCTCTTTGCTCTCGAGCCAGACATCTGTTCTTCAGTTATCTAGCTGCTCTTGGACTACGTCTGACGACACCAACTCGCTTACCTCTTCCGCCTCTTATCAAGTTAACGCAATGTGCTTTCGTATCCACATCCTAGATGGTTCGCCCTTTAGAAATGGATTCGCCACAACTCTTACTTCGCGTGATTCATATCATTCATAGACATCCTGTGTTGACAAGTAGCATCTATGAATGAAATAACGGAAACTTGTAATGACTAATGTTTGTTGCCCTTCTTCGATCACATTTCCTGTGAACTATTGTTCAGAATGTACTTGACATAAAATGTCTATTATAAAATGTCTATTATAATAAACTATAACATATTTTCTCACATAATAACAACGTAAAAATTTGTCTCACTTAATGGTTACGGTTTCCTAATATTGAATTGCACCTTTTATCCAATCACTTCAAAATCTCGTATGGTATAATTGAAAAAAAAAAAACTACTAATATTACTAATATTTTGAAAAACGAGCTGATTAAATAATTTAAAGAAAAAATATCAAGGAATGGGTTCTATTCTAACTTCAATATTGAGAGTATTGGACTGGATGAAAAAAATCATTGAACGTTAAATTAGGACAAAACTATTAATTTTTGAAAATGTGTTCATAAATGGAGTTAAATATCTAATTTTGAGGAATATATTGCATTAACAAAGACTAGTTCTTCTTCCGAATGGCTCAGGCTTCCTCGTACTCGTTAGTTCCTCTTTCTTTTGAATCGGAGTTTCTTTTTCGATTTGCCTTCCTCAATGAGCTCTCTACTCGAAGTTAGGAATGTACTATTCTCTACATGCGCTATTCTCTACATGCTCAGGGGCGGATATAGAGACAAATTTTTGGAGGGGAAATTAAAAATGTTTTGATTGAATGTGTCATATTGCAGATTTTGTAAAATGTCACAGGCTACACCCAGCTCCTGCTATGCTACCGTTTTATTTGTTTTAGGGATTATCCACAAATATTTTTGCTTGACAGTTTAGTAACAACTTAAAATTAATAGTTATTGAAAAATTTTAGATGGGTGCGGAAAATTTGCTCATTTTCTTCCCAGTGGATCTGTGTCTGACATACTAATCGGAGAGAACGCTCAATATTTGCGAAATGTGACACCAGAGCGAGTGCGCTGTCTTGTTGCTAAGCGTATCTTACTCTTGCACTCAAGAAAAAAAAAATTATAATATTTGTGTAAACTTCTATTAATTATAAAATTTTAATTTCCTTGCCAGTTTGAATCGCCTATTATACTTCTATTTATATAATAAGCATAATTTTATTTCTACTCAATTCCTTAAATAGAATGAAAAATGTTGGGGATATTTGGGATTGGGGCATTATCATTATCAATAAACCACAGTGACAGTTTATAATATTTAGTAAAATTACAAACTTAGAACTGGGCAGCTCATTCAATCTCTAACTCACAGAAGTATTCATTCAATGTTTATTTACAGTAAAACATCTTTGCACTGCTCTTATTCGTTGAGGTTGAAGTATTTCCTTTAGCAATTCACCTCCAATATAATGTTTACTAGTAGTTTATGCAATTAGTTTATAATGTTAAGCTTTATTGCATGAGTACATGTTTTGAAAACAAGCGACTTTAGGAGCGAGTTTTCAAATTTGTACAAATGTAATAGAGCAACATTATAAACGAATTGCATACTATATTTTTTTTTATAACAGCATTATACATTTATAAGAGAATCAAACTTAATTTTGCGAAACAACTTCCCTGAGACGACTCGGGTATTTAACATCGTGCGAGTAAACGGTGGTCGGCTGTTCAGTTTAGCTTTACCTCCCTCCGATCTTCTCGCTACGATTGGCTGAACGTGTGATGACGTGACATAAAATCTAATACGACATCATTTGTACCGTAAAATGCCCGATTATGAACGATTTCTTGCAACAGAAAAGGTTCTTTTATAATGCTGGAATACAAAAAAATAAATTACAGTATTAATACGGTACCTCCAGAAGTAGGTCACAAAGTTTTATATTAAAAATGTATAAAAAAGTATTTACAAAATTTATAACAATTTGAAGGTCCTGAAAATCTGCAATGTTTTTATTTCAATGATTTGATTTGATCTGATTTTCAAATTCAATTGTCAAAGAACACTGATAAAAAAATCGTTTGTGAAATATGTGGGAGAAGTATGGGGGAGAAGTGAAAATGTAATTGGTCGGAAAAATGTTATATTAATGAAGTAATATATTGTTTTCGCTACACTTACAGTTATGAATTAGGTTCATTATAAATTCAAAAGGAAAAAATATCTATAATACCCTTCAAGAGATATTTCAGAGTTCGAATTTGAATTATTTTCTTTCTAAGGTTTGCAACTAATTCTGCCTTGTTACTAATATTATTCCTGTGATTCATTCTCAGAAAATAATATTCTTCCTGAACATAGCACTAATTTGAGGCGGTGGAACAGGGTTCCTCTGTGTCCGTGGCTTGCCGGCAGACTCAAGCTAAGTGCGCTGTGGGTCGGGACAACACGAACGGTCGGCAGAATTGGCATTCTTGTACGGGTTGCTGAAAATAGGCCGGAGTTGGACTGACGGAAAACAATATTGCATTAACTAAACTCTTTAATTTTGCTTAATTAAAATTGAAATAAACAATACGCAACTAACGAATTACAATTTAAAGGAACTAATATGATATGAAACAGGCTAATCAACCAATATTAATTAGTGGAACTACAAGTGGCACAGACTTTCTCGCACTAGTTAGTTTCATTATCTTTTCAGTGTGGGCTAGCTTTGACTTTTTCGTATACGTACGTATATACGGAGTAGAAACAGTTATATAATGGTGCAATAAAAAACGGCAACTTTCGACAACAAAAATTCGTAGTGTGGGTACTGGAACAGAAAAAAATGGATAAATCATCCCATATGTAGAAAATTACCCCCTTTAACAAATTGTGTATACAGAATTCCCGATTTGAGGGTTCCTGATATCGAAATATTGGTTTACGGTATTTTCGTCCGTCCGTCTGTGAACAACACTAGCGTCTAAATTATACGTAGAATTTTTTCCAATGTGAATATTTCTAGATGGATATGGCTTGACTCAAAGCACTGCGATTTTGAAAAACATTCTTTAAATTCTCGGGGTATTGTCTTCAAAAGTTTGAATTTAGTCCCCTTTGGAAAGTGTCCAGGACAGTAAGTACTGCTTCTCTGAGGCAAATTAGCCAAGAACTTCTCGTTCTTCCCGAACAAAACGCCTATGGAGCTCTTAAACTCATATTTGTATTGTAATTATCTCTGTAATTATTATACATTAGTCTCTGAAATACTTGGTGATAATTTTACTTTCTCGTAGGACAAAGAAGAAGAGAATAATAATAAGTCAATTTGAAAAAAACTATTTAACTATTTACTTACAATAATTATCTACAATAATTTTTGTTATGAATTATAATTGTGTAGTATAAAATTTATTTAATTCTCGTAATGAACGGCGGTAATGATGGTTTCGTGTTGGTTTATAAAATATCTTAAACATCTACTTAAAATGGAAGCATCATCTATCTGGCAGGTGCCACGAAATGATTACAAATGTAGATAAAGAATCGTGATGTTTCATTACACATTGGCTTGGTGGGAAAAGATGTTTTAGTATTTTGCAATCGTTGCCCGAGTTCCAAGCACCGTTTACTTATCTCATGAAGTTGACATACTTTGCAGCAATTGTTTGTGAGCTATGATTATGCTCTAAGTCACGAGAAAATTGAATGAATCATTTCTTAAGAAAGCTCTCGATGAGGTGTATTACCTTTATGTATAGGTGGCTCACTTAAGATGATCCATTCGAATATATCGTGAATCGTTCGAGATATTGGAAAGGTTTTCACTAAAGCGAACGTAAGCGAGGCTCACTAAAGATGATGTATAATATTATACTATTGCCCTTTACTTTCTTGCATTCTTGTACTACTTACGTAGTATAGAAAAAAGTATTGTAACACTACTGCAAAAAAGCAATTGTTCCACGGAAAAACGGTAGTAAATTTGCTACCTCTAACATGTCGTGTAGTCAGAATCACCGTTTTGGGGGAGCCTTGATATTGAAAAAGTGGTTTAAGGCAAAACGTCTGTCCGTGTGTCACAATGCTAGCGGCTAATCGTAGGTAGGATTTTTTACAATTCTCCAATAGATATGGCTGATGCTGCAGGCCCTTGACCGACAAAGGTGACTCAGGGCATCAACTGATGTAACTGCAGTGACTGATCAGGAAGTCCAAAGTTCGAGTCCCGACGGTAAGAGGATTTACGTCGCTAGACAGTCGAATTCAGCCGCTGCATGGAGGAGAATTCTAGTGGCCGTGTGCTCTGATGATTAGTTTTTCGTGGTTTCTCCGATCAACACTAACTTCCCTTCCCCTTCCTATCCTCACCCCCTTACTTACACGCACTACACTACCACACATGCCGGGAGACCGGTCGGGAGCTTAGACTTTGTCCAAACTGGGGCCTTCCCTCACTGATTGAGGATAATTGGTCGGGGAAGAATTCGCTACCCGATAGGTAGGTCGGCGCCAGATCTCACCGCCAGCGAAGGAAGATCTCAGCCATCTTCCGAGAAAAAAACAAGCACCACACTTGCGGGTCTAACCTTAGCATCTGACGCGCCCGGTATCACTAATCAACTAATCATTAATCTTACATATCTGTAGACTAGAAGGAAGCTTGTCTCTAGCTGGGGAGCTGCCCCGCTGGTGGGAGATCCCTGGCTGGGGAAAACTCCGCAAGGCTACAGATAGGTCGACTCCATATTTCTTCATCCAGTGAGAGAAGATTATCGCCACATCCCGCGATAAAATATACACTACATTGAGAAAAGACCTTAGCAGTTGACACAACAAGAATCACTAATCATTTAATCAAGTGGCCCCTTCAATTTGAAACGGATATTTTTTGCGAATATTTAACAAACCCTCAACCTTTTTCATTTTGTTAAATAGCAAACATGTTTTTGGTTATAGTACGAATAAAATTAGAATATAGTTGGAATTTGGGTGTGGAGGTGAGGGGCGTCTGCGCGCTGTACCACGTGATCTCAACACTAACTTGGCAAACTGAAGAAAGAAGGAATATTGAGAAACTCGTATCGGTCGTTTGTAAGATTTGTAATATTTATTTCCTAATTTTGTTACATCAATGTGCAAATGCAGAAGCATCTGATTCGCTGTTCCCTAAGTTACGGCGCTTGCGTCATCACGTGACCACGAAATGTTCTACATTCTAATTTAATTCACACTTTTGTTTGCTGGTTGGAAGTGCTTTTCCTTCCTCTCAAATTGTATAGGGAAAATTGAATACATGTTTTTTTCTTAAAATTAAATTTGTTCTCCACAATTAATACTTTAATTAATGTAATATATTTAAAAATATAGTTTTCATGCAATTTTATGTGAAATATACTTATTTATAAACAAGATTTTCTCAGAAACTGTTGAAAATGTTTTCTTTAAACTTCGTGTACGATTGATGCTAAATGCAATGAACAACACGACATAAAATCCACATTGAAGAATCATTACGATTGTACAAAAATATTTTTTTTAAAGTATTTTTTTAAATAACTCTTACTTATTGAAGATTTATATATCGGGCGTGTTATACATAATCGTGTTTGAGTGCAAGAGCTTCAAATATTTTTTAATGAAGATTCTCACATTCTGAAATTTCAAACATTTTCTGTAAATATGAGCCTATTTATAAATATTTGCACTTTTGCTGTAAGGCACAACACATTTTCATCCGACTTCCGGCTTGTGTGTTTCCGTCGGCGCGTGCGTCCGTCTGTATATCTGTTTGTCAGTCTGTTTGTCAATCTGTCTGTGTTTGCTTGTCTATCTGTTTGACTGACTGACTGTCCGCGGGTCTTTTTTTAAAAATGAGTTTGAGCGTTACTGAAAATGCGGGATTTTGAACTCATCCTCGCAGAATTAGGAGTTTTTGAGATATTATATAAGACATCGTTTGTAGCAGATGTTCTTATAAATGCAATACTGTGAACAAATCGCTGCGAATGTAAATATTAACAACATGAGTGGCCAAGAAAATATTTTGTTGTAATTTTGAAAAAAAACAAACAAAAGAATAGTTCAATATGGGGTTATGGTATCTTATATGGTACATTTAACACTATCCATATTAAAAGTTCAAAGAACAAGTTTGGAGCCGCTTTTATAAAATTTTTGTTGGTTGTATTTTTTTCAAAAATTACAATATAGTTATTTATTATCAAGGACGAAAAGTGAATAAGTTTTTGAAAGTGTTTATCAACCGAGGCGGAGCGATACTGAGTTTGGTAAACTAACAAGAATTCAAAATCAATCAATTTCGTCCGAGTTATATACAAGTATTTTTCCAATACTCACTTTCCAATTGTAGGTCTGAATTTTTAGAGATCTCATTTACACCATGTGGTTTCGTCGTATAGCTGCAATGTTCTTCTACATTATCGTCTCTGAAATTGTCAGTACTGTCACAATAGTTAAAGCGTGTAGAATTTGCGGCCGGTTTTGGCGATTTGTTTCGTAAGTATGGAGTGCGATATTCCAGAGATTGTGATTGAGGAAGCTGTAACTAATACTGAGAGTTTACTTCAAAAATCAAAGAATTCATACGAAAGAATACGTCATATACAGTTTTTTTTTACAGTTAATGTAATGTTTTTACTGTTTGTAATGTTTTTTTTTTACTAAATAAATTTAAAACTAAAACTGAATCAAAAGAGAGTATGAACACTTTTTAAAATTGAAAAGAGAGAAACATGTAACCATGGTAAATGAAACAACTATACTGGCATATTTACTATCATAAGAAAAGCTAATTTAATTAGGTAAGTAAATTAACTTTATTTGCACAATCGTCCCAGACAGTGAAACCATCAACATTATGGAGCAAATTTTAAACGCTAATGTAAACCCTAGGTATAAAAGAAAACTGATGTCGGGCAGTATCACAGAGTTAAATCATTTTTGAAGCGCAAGACAGAAAACTATGAACCTAAAAAAGTGAGAATTCTTACAAAAGAAGTGATAAATACATTTATGGCGTCAGCACCTGATGTGTATTTATTAATAAAAGTCAGTAATGTAATATTTCATTCTTACGAAATTTGCAATTTGTAGAGTCAAGATGCACACAATACTATGGTGCATTTAGGTGGCTTTGATTATTGGTGTCGCAGGTGCGTGTGTAGAAGAGAAGAACTGTATAACCAAAGAACAAAAGATATTGATGACAAAGATTCAGCTCTAATAATTACGCTTAAAATACTAAAACTAACGTTCGAAGAATGTTTACTGTGACCTCGGAATGTGAAGTAATTAACCCTGTACATCTTTATCGAAAGTGTTTCTATGCGGCCAGAACACACGCCTCTCAAGATTTTCTTATATTATAAAAATAATGAGTGCTTCGCTCAACCTGCTGGCATTCATAGTTGTGGTAAAATGCCTTACTAAAAAGTCTTACTACATAGTAGACTATTTTCTTTCAAAAGTTCTTCGGAGTATATTTGTAATTGATTTATACTTAGAGGTAGAATTTTGTTTTTCATTTTGTCTAATATTCTTTATTATTTTTAAGCGTTTTCGATCTGGTATTGCATATACTCTAATCATTATCTTCTACATATTATTTCCAATGCTTCATTTTTTCTTTTCTTACTTTACTAACTTCTCTACTAATTTTATTATAGCCTTTTGTCTCCCTAACCCTCGCAACGTAATAGCATCGGGGTCGAAAAACCACGAAGGGCCAAGAGAAGTATTATAGTAATATCACCACTAGTGGGGTAGAAGTAAGTGGTTCGTAAGTGGACCTTAGACAGGGATACCATCCTAGCGATAGTGTCGCAGATGGGGGAGGGGTACGAAATTGGATATAGTGGCGCCTGAAAATTAAGATGTGTCAGGTATCTGATTAAAGGGATGTTGTTTGGGGACAACCCTTGGTCATACTCCTTCGCCAAGACTGGGTGATTTGCCCTAACGACAATAATACTGACCGGTTTACCAACCTGCCAGCACCGCAACATCCGTAGTGCTCTCAACTTCATTGGAAAACGTAAACCTCCTCGCCCGCACGGACAGTGCTACTTTAAGGCGGTGTCTCCTAGAGGAGAACTGTATTTTATCATTGTCGTATTCCAGTGGTTTTCTTAAAGCATATAATATTTTTGTTAAATAAAATATTGCAAACATCAATTTGTCTTTCTGAAATGTTCCAAACTTTTTCCAACAAACTTACTGGGATGGAGTCCTACCAATATTCATTGGAACAAACTCTGCACAGTCCCTTGAAGTCGCCTAGAAAAAGTAGTTTTAGATTTAATGCGTTTGAGGACAGAAGATGACCTTTCAACCGGTGCAGATATACTGGGCATAGTTAAAAGAAGGCAAATCTGTACAATTCTACAAATTCTAAATGGAGGTAATTTGACTTCAAATATTTTTCTAAGCCATAGGGAATTTTCCACTAAATGCTTCCATTTAATTTTCCACGAAATTCCATTGAATATGTCAATTCATTTTTAGTCATAATAAATCAAAATAAATACTATCGTCAGTAGTCAAGTGATCAATACAGTTAAACAATTGCAGAATCACGACCATTAATGAATAATAAAATAAAATTGGTTCACGGGATTAGTCATTGTGGATAGAGAAACAATTAGTTGTGCCAACGTTTCGAAATATTTAATTTCTTCATCAGGGCCAGAGTATAAACAATGAACAGTGCAGGAGGACAACAAACATTTCATGTGAATGAGAGGGAGGTTGTCCTCGTGCACTGTGAAAAAATTAAATATTTCGAAACGTTGGCACAACTAATTGTTTCTCTACCCACAATGACCAATCTCGTGAACCAATTTTATTTTAATAGAGTTCAAGGAACTCGCCTTACACCTAGTGCTAAAACTTCCTAATCAGCAGGGCTCGGAGTCTGATGACATGCCATCTTTCATTGGTGAATTATAGACGTAGCTCACTTACAAATAAATGTTTATAACGACATATGTGATAGAAATGTATTGCCATTATGTCGTTTGTCACCATTTTTAATTTATAGGTCATTTTCTTGAACGTCTGGGTCATTATTGTCATTTTTACGCACTTTGTTTTCTTTTCGTGTTTTTTTGTTAATGAATGTTTAATTAATTTACAATGACACTAAAACAAAGTTTTTATTGAATCATCAGTTGAATTACATTCATTATTACAGTTTTTGGAACTCTCAGAATTACATGGATCTTCGGTAACTTCGACCTTTCAAAACTGACGCTCGGAAGATCGGATGCGTTTTCTCCTATAATAAACACGGCATATTACACATAATTCTGTATAAATAAGTTTTATTAAAAATTGTGAAACTTATTTAATAAATAAAAATTTCCATACACATATTTCAATATTTTTTTAAAAAGGTCATTTTTTCCTTATTTTAAGTCATTTTATAGGTAACTCGCGCAACCTAGGAGGTCTTCTGCCATTTGTCTCCCTCTTTCTCCTTCCCTCTCCCTGTCTCGCTCGCTCTCCCTGTCTGTCTTTCTTTCTCTCTGTCCCTCTCATTCACATAAGTTGCAGATTCTGCACGTCTCTGAGCAGGTGGGGTAATATCGAGAAGCACCGGACCAGCAAAAATGTAATAGAATGTTCAAAAACATCTCATCATGCAGAATACGGTGTGATAAACATTTTTTGAGGCCCTTGGCCTCAAGAGTTTAGTTTTTAATGCCATTGGACTTTTTGTTTGGGAGTTATTTAACAATATAGGTTCAGAAATTGTGGCGAGTGTTGAGAGTTGCATTTGACATAATTTTTTTATCTACAGCGCCATGACGTTACAACAAAATTAATATAAACCTTCTGGGTGAAAAAACAAACACTTAGATGTGTCAACTTTCAAGGAGATTGGTCATACGGTGTCGGAGTTCACTGCTCTTATATGTATATCGATTTTAGGTCATCAGAATCCGAGTACTGTTAATTAGAAATCGGCCTGCCTAAAGTTGCAAAAAAACCACTTATTCTGTATAATAATTATTTTATTTTAGACTAGATATTAAATATTTTGTTCAATCACTTAGACGTAGGTGCCCCAATCTGTAGCCTATGGGCCTTGGGTCTTTAACTTCGGCCCTATTACTATGAGAAAATTATTACATTGGAGCGAGGATAATATTTTATACTTTAACTACATTTACATAAAATATCTACAAATGTAATTCTCATTTTCTCACAACACACCGCTTGAAAATCATTGCTCTACTGTGCCGTGTCAAATACGCTTCGACTTCTAAAATGAGGATCACAATTTATTAAAACGACATCAAAAGTCTGTAATTCGTATGTTAACACGTTAATTACATGTTAATTAATTTGCTAACTTTAAGAGTTCAGGTTAACTGTTTTTGGATCGTCAAATATTTAAAGAAAATGAGGGGTACACATACACGGAAGGGAGAGCTTCACCACTACTGAGAGCCGATGTTCAGTTTACTGCGAGTTCATCCATTCGTGCTCGCGGCAGGCTGGCACGTAGGAGCTAATACGCGAGCGTTATCGCAGTGGAACAGCCGCGGGCGATAGCGCGTGCCAGAAGCGCCAATACTCCCGAGGGACCGGGGAGGGCGGTAGGAAAGCGAAGCGGAGATATGCAGCTCATCACGCGAGCCGTGGCGCTTCCGGCCAGGGGGCGGGGGCAACCGGCGCGGAGTCTGGCTTCAAGGGCGAGCTGCTGCAAGTAGGGTTGCCTTACGTTCCGAAACTAGTGGGGCAACCGAAGTACATACTTTTTCGCATTGTTTCTAAATACTCCGCAACATTTACTCATGGTGGATCCAGGGGAGGGCAATGGGGGCCATGCTCCTCCCAAGAGGTCTAGATTTCGTTTGTTACTTTCCTTTATTTGATTTAAATATTTATTTCAATTATTTATTAGAATTATGTAATTAAAACATATTGTATACTATTATGTTTACACTACAAAGATAATATATTTTAATATTTTTTTACAAATATTTAACAATTTATGATCTTCCCCTCCAAAATGATCCGCTTGATTGTACTATCTAAACCAGCAAAAGTATTTTTAAGCAGTAAATTATTTTTCTGCTCCAAGACTCAAACGCAGATCCTCGGAGTACACCTGCCGGCGCTCATACTACTACGCCAAAGAAGCGCCGGATGATTCAAGCTCGGGCAAAAGCGTGTAAAAGGCAAATGCTGGATTCATGTTAAAAAAACTGAACTATCAAACTATTCGTTAGAAACCCCCAAAGCCTTCAGTCCGTTCAGATCAATCAGGGAATGTCAATTTTGAAGAAAATCAGCTAAACGATTTAGACGCTAGCGTTGACCACAGACGGACGTTTTGCCGACAAACAATGTATCAAAAACCAACAAAACATGGATTCTAGCTACACCACAAGTTGGAGGATTTCTTTTTAATTTAGAAACAGGATTTACCCACTTTTTCTTTACCAGAACTCGGCAATAAGTTTTTTTCTGACGATATGTCAACGTTTTCTGGAGGACGATTACTTCTTACGAAGATTTGGTAAGGAGAAAGTGATAATAAATTTCGGAACAATTAGGGATACTATCGAAGTTGGTCTAAGGGATACTGGTTATATTCTATTTACATTTAATGTTGGTATATTCATTATTTTATTTAAATCAGTTCGTGAATAGGCCCAGAAAGACGAACAATTGATTTAATGGTACATATGTTTTACAAATCCAACAAGAGATGTGAAAAAATGTTTAAAAGTTGAAAGTTCTACAACCAGATACATACACTTCCGATTTATTTATTTTAATTAATCTATTTGTGATTATTGAAAACATTTTGAAGCCATTCTAAAGTTTCTGGAATTCTCAATTCCTATGGTTTGACTTTCTCTCCAAACGGTCCTTTGCCGTTGACCCAATGACGAAGGTCTTCAGGGCATACTTTACATACTTTGTGGGGTGCCCAAGGTTTACTTTGATCTCAAAGTTTAATTTATTTAATAAAAAGTAAAAACTGTATGTGACGTTTGATTCCAAAATAGGCAAGATACGATCGCCAAGGAGTGGCTATATCTACGTAGGATAATGGCAAGGTAACTTTATCTCGTTTTAACTTCCTGAGTCACTCGCTCTCTGTATCAGATAAACTTTTGGTGCCCTCAGTGTTTACCAGATATACATTACAAGCATTGTAAATACATTTGAATTTCAAATACTGACATTATAAAACTAAATATAATAAAATATTAGTTTATATAATTACTCTTTGGGCGTACCAAAATTACGCTATACAGGAATAATTATATATATTTACAAAAACGGTACGTGATAGGAACATTTTGCTTTGAATTTGTTTTCAACATGCTAAAAATACCCCCAAAACATTCAAACTTCCGAGGCAGCAACTTCTTCCAAGGTGAGTGATATCGACGAAGAGGAATAGTGGGTGAACCCGAAGTTAACTGATAGAGACCAATGAACATTAAAAAAGATTGTGGCCAGATAGCATCACATATGTGTAGTTTTGCACACATTTTGGAGAAATGAAAACATTTTTTTAAAGCTGTAGCTTGCTTGGTAATTGTATTAAAAAAATTGTTTTATACAAAATTTGTAGGAAATTTTATCATCTTTAAAAATGAATGGAATCGTTTTTCTACAGGACTTAAGGATAACGAGTAACAGAAAACCCGGAAAATCAGAAAAAAATACCGGCTCCGATATTTTTCGTAAATACCGGTAAATTTCGGACCTCCAGGAATTAACACAGAGCCTGTGATGTCGAAACCTTGGAGTTTTAACTAGTGCATGGTTACATACAACGCACTCAAAGAATAAACTTTTTATGGTATTTTTCTAGGTAACCCCTCTCTCAGTAACTGGCGAGCGTTCGAAACGTAAACATTATTACTTGCGAAAACTAAGGTCTCTATAGTGAGTTCGGTAATGAAGAAATTGATTTTACAAACACCCCGTCGTTAACCATGATCAACATGAAATATATGAGTAATGGTTTTGCGTTACTAGAATGAAGGAAATTACTTAATGTGATTTACTTTTTTCGAGCTAGATGTCATACGTATGTCGAATTTTGTATGTCACATTGAATAGGACGTAACTAAGGCCACTATGACCCTGGGCGTAACTATTGATGTGTTGTTATATGTGTATCATGAAAAACATGGCGCTTATTCTTTCGTCCAAAGCTCGATGTGTTAATTGAAGTGGATCTGTAGTGTGTTTGTAGTTTACCAACAGTTCAAAATCCAATGAACTGGTAGCAGAGAGTAATACAAAACTAGTAGTGTAAATTGTATCCTGGTTAAAACTGAATTTAACAATTTTTCTTTAGATCTTAATGATAGTTATAGAGAAAAAAATCGGAAAAAGACAGGTTTATCAGGTTTTCCAGAATGTCTGGGTACATACAACATACCCAAAGAAAATGTTTTTGTGACCTTTTCCCGAGTAAAATGTACCTACCGACTGGACGAATAAATGTTTTGCTTGTTTCATTCCCTCTGATGGCTAAAATAGATGAAATGCTGTCAGTGAACTAACAATGCTGAACTGTGAGACGCAGGGGCAGTTAAAGCTATAACATCGCTAACATCGGCTTCTAACATCGCCTTCCTCTCCTTTGCCACATACCATTTCAAAGGCCATAAAGAGTCTCTGAGTGGGTCTGTATGCGTTCACACGATCCCCCTGAAGGCATTGTGTTGGAAATGACTAACAGCAGGGAGATCAATATGACTTCATTGGTACCCACGGATGAGTCACAAAAATTTAAACCAAAGTTCGTATCGTAAAATTATTTGAGAACAATGAATTCGAATTCCGTTTGTTTATACAGTTAATCAGAAAAGCAGTATACTAAAAGCGTCAGCAAAAACTCGGTTCGATTTTTCTTTAAATGGGAGTAGTAGAACCATACTGATACAAGTGACATTTTGTCTTTTTTCGGCTTTTCGTATGGTCACATGGGAGACAATGTAAATTTTCATGCCAGTGATCCAAGCGCAAAAACCATCATCTTCTGTAGGAATTTCTCAAATTCCCTCTTCCCTTATACCAAACACTAACTTGTTTTCTCTAAATGATAATGCCACTTCGATCAGTATGGTTCTCTCCTCACCAAATATTGTCTACCGGTCAAGAATATGTCTATAAAATTTTCAGAGAATTATTTTTCGGTTTAAAGATCTAAACAACATTGAATTATTCAAAACGGACCAAATTAGCGAGAGTTGCCTCTCAAATTGCCGCAATACTTACAATGAAACCTCATTAAACTGAACTGCAGTGTCTTGAAGTTAGTTCATGATCACATTCCTGAATATGATGTTCCCTAACTCATAGCTCCGAAAACTCGAAATATTCAATAACTTGATAGCTTCTTTCCAGAATTCAGATGGCAAGTTTCCTCTGTATCTTTATTTTAATGAAATGTGGGTGAAAAAACACTTAAATTCGAATCCAAATAATGATTTTTTTTTTACCACATCCAACCAGAAATTGGGGATGGAAAGGATTTCAGGAGGAATTAGGTACATTTCTGGAATTTTACCTTGTGGGTCAAAAAGGAAATGTTTTAAATAAATAAAAACTTAATATAACTTGAGAATCATTGGAATACAATCCATGAGGTTCTGTATTCTTCACACTCTCGGACATCAAAATACACCATACTGTTTACAACACTCATATCCATAAAAACGTTATCATGTTACGATCAAGTTCCACGTTTCAACAATTATGTAGGCAATAACAAACCAGTCGTCATACATTTAAAATGTATTTAAGAAACCCAGAAGTGACATTAAACTTAGGGCAGAAAACAGGAATTCAATTACAATCCGTAAAATGAGGTATTAAGTGTTCATACCAGAGACACAATTTGCTTAGAATACTGCATTTAAACATTTTTCACGCTCGAGGAAAGAAATCTTGGGTTCATCCATGATATATCTCTCTCATTATATGAGAATTAAATTTAGTTACACAATTACCTTGTGTGTTGACCTTCAGAATATAGTGGTGAATGTAGTATATGCATGAAGAAAATTATTGTGAAATGTAGGTTTAAATATAATTTAATAGTGAATCTGGGCACAAATATATCGGCATTCTCTCGACAATTCGAAATATTTCTATTAGCATAAGAATTTTCGTCTGAGTTTTTTTTCTTTCTTTCTCGGGATCCGGAAAGACGTTGTAAATGCTATACCATATGTCTCAACTGATAACTGCTGATCTCTTTATCTCACTTAAAATGGTGTTTGCGTAGAAACATCATCTTAGTATTCGTTGCATTGAAGGACGAATTGAAATCTCACGAAATGCGCAAGAGCGTCCTTGAAAGAAAGGTAATGCGACATCTCTTCAATCGTCCGATGACGCTGAATTTACATGTCAATATCGAGAGGGATGTATTGAAATGGACAATTGTTGGATTGCCAAGTGAAAATCAATTAGCGGCTTATGCATGGAATTTATGTGTAAGAAGAGTCTATCTGGAAGTGGGTGGTATGCAAATATGTGAATGTGAGAGATATTTTGTGTGTGCGTGGGTGAGAGAGAGAAAGATAAAGAGAGGGAGGGGAGATTGTGTATGACAGATTGTGTGTGTGTTAAATGAATGCCCCGCCATTCGACCTTTCCAACATGACCTCGTGGTAGGAACATAACGCCACCTGCCAATCAAGACTAGCGAGTCAACTTTGAGATGTGATTCCTCCAGTGGAATCTCACATTAAATATCTACATGCGAGACGACGGGAAGCATGTAACAGCATCTAAAAGGGCGTTCTTGAAATATTGAATTGATTTCAAGTGGTGATGATTGTGATGCAAGTATACTCAATCCAAATAATGCGTCTTATTGAATGTTTTCAACTTGCTACATTGGTACAGAAAGTAAAATTACAGTACTAAAAAGCTCATGATGAAGTATAAAAAGTTTTCAATTTTCCCAAATAAAACTATTCTTATTAACTCGAAAACAAATGGGAACGTTTGGTGAGATGTCGCGAAATACTAACTTAGGGTACATAAGGTGGAGATGGAGATATTCACTCCTGATTGCTCTTTGATTAAATAGCAATGCGTGTCCAAGAGATAGAGTAAGCCAATTTCCTTTATAAGTCCGCGGGTTCTGTGAACGGGTTAACATATCTAAAACACAAACATCAGTTTTTTAGACTATTGTAAAACAGCTTTCCACTGTTCAATTCAAAGCAGCAATAATTCTTCTTGTCACTATTCCTTCCTCGTCCGGCTAATTATTCACACATTGTTGTAGAATGTTACAAAAAAAAATTAAGAGAAAAAATCCACCTTAACCTATTTTTCAGAATCAAGGACCCACAAAATATGGATTCTGACTACACAACGCGTTAAAAGAAGTCATTTATTACAATAATAATAATAATTATTATTAGTATCATTACTTTCTCTCATACACAAGAATTATCACCATTGTAATTCCAGGGAGCAACATAACTTTTCTCGAAACGTGTTTCCTGGTCGAAAATCGCTGCTTTTTGCAGCAGAATTACAAAACTTTCTCTATACTACATAATAAATACAGACGAATAAAACCTCCAAAACCCGTAAACGGAACCTAGCAAGACTGGGGAACGGTGGCAAGTAGCAAACTATTTCGTGCTGTTTGGGGAACAACAGCTGACAGATGGTGGGAGCAGGGGCGCCCTGAGTGAAGAGGCCTAGGAGAGTAGATCCGCGGAGACCCTTTATTTCAATTGAAAGTTACGCCCCCTTCATACATTAACAGATTTAATTTCTCTGAGCACTAGACATAACTTACAGCGACATATATTGTGAATTATACGCAAAAACATTTTTTTAAAGAAAACAATTTGGGGCCACAATTATGACGGGGCTCAGCAACCCCTCCTTTTTCTGGGCACTCCTGAGTGGAAGTGTGTTAGTCTCCAACAATCGATAAGAAACATCATTAATCATCGAAAAACGTTAAAGTGGAGTTGCATTTATCATTATTATATTATCATCGCTATGAAAGTAAATTTACAATGCATTTTTCTTACAAAATTGTTTAGATAGGTAAAAAGCTACGCACCTAACAGTTGGTCCCGAAGGTGAAGCCTCCAGACAAACGAGAGGTGGTTGAGGGCTTATTTGAAAAGCTTCAGGAAGCGGTTCAATCTTTAAATGCCACCACCCATCACCCCCACAGGGCCCTCTATCATATGGAACAGATTGTGAACTCTCCAGATAATTGGTGGTTGCTATGTGTTTTAAAACTTTGTGGTTTCATTTCTTCGCAAAATGTCCACCTTGGCAAGCTTTTGAACCCAGTCAATAAATGTGATAGCAACAGAAAACTAGGAATGTTCTTGGAGTATTCCCATTGCGGAGGTAATTCAATTATGAATAACAATTCGACCCAGGTGGCAGGAGGGTTGAAATTAATCAATAGTTCGCGGAGCTTTAATTCTGACATTCAGGTGTACCAGGAAAGTAATGCCTCCGGAATGTTGTGTGTATTAAAAAATGATACCAGGGTCCTTTTCAAGTTCTCATACAATACTTTTTTGTTACAAAAATAAAAATTTCTGTGAGTTTGTTGAATATTATAAATTTTTTAAGTTATATTAATGTTAAAAGTTCCCTTTTTAACTCCTTCCGGAGGGAGTGGAGAGGCAGAGAGGGGAAAATCCTATGATCTACAAGAAGTGTATCTCTCTTGTGTTAACCAAACACATGTATTGGTGTGGGCAAAGGGTCTGAATTAGACGAAGGGTCAGACATATTGTTTTCTTAAATAAAAAGTTTCACTGAACCTCTCCCCTCTTTCCTTTTTTCTACTTCGAAAATTTTGATTCTTTGCTGTTCATAATATTTTTATTGTTTATGTAAGCATGCATTAAATCACTGTGTCTCTGGTTTACAAAACAACCTAAGAATTTGTAAGAATATCTCCTAATTTGGACCACTGTTTATTGGAAGGAAGAAAAAAAAATCCCCCACTAATATAGTGATGCCAAATATTCCTTTCTCTCTGAAAATAACATGAATTTTCTATTCTGATGTAATTTCATAAGAACAAATATACAATTTTTTCTTTGACAGTTTAAGTTAAATCACAAGTCATATCACAGGTCTCAACCACACTGCACAAATAACAATATTTTCCTACTTTACAAGTAACAATATACTATTTACAAATCAAAATTTTTAAAAAAATTTATTAGTTACTGTACTTGTTTTAACAAGAAATTGAGGAGAATCATTGTGACAATTCAATATTTACCTCGAGAATAACAGATGAAGACTCCTGTACATATTTAAAAAATGAGTATCAGGTAATCTGTACATACTTAAACTCAAAAATTACAAAACATTTGATATGTCAATAACTACAAGGTTTTCACATGACATGTTTAAATATTTACATAATACAACATGGAAGAAACTTGAAAGACTACATCTATTTTGAAGCAAGAGCAAGTTACCAGCACCTGATTTGCTTCAATTGTCCCATGAAATAATTTGTTACATAGTTCTGGACAAATGAACCATAAATAGTCATCATATATACAATATGTACCATAAATACATGAGAAGAAATAACAACCTCCTCAATGATAGAGAAAATACAAGCACATCATTAACATGATTGTCCGTCAGTCAATGGCTTGTTTTTGACGATTCACTAACTTACACGAACTTTCATAAAATTATAAGAATAGTTGTACAAGTTAAAAGTGCGGTATTTTGTAGAAGGAAGTAGAGAACCGATAGAAATATACAAAAATTAAAATGCTTCTTAACAGGGAGGAAAAAATACTTCTATTATGCTCTTTGGCATAAATCACAGAAATTACTTTGCTGCACATGTGTTCAGCAATAAGTAGATATGGAAGAAGAAGTCAGGAAGACAGACATGAAACACCATTAATAACACAGGTAGGGATGCCTACATGGTAGGGAAAGGAGTTTTAATCTCAACAGTCACATAGGATAATTTAGAAGTACTCTCATTCATATCTGTGGCATTATGACTTTAACCTTCATTTCAAATGCTTGAAACCGTTGAAAACGTAGAATTACTGCCTATGTTAGATATTCATATGCAAGTTACAATTTTGAAACGAATAGTACTAACACATTAATAACAATTACCACCACATTATTATAATATGAATAGGAGAAAATGAATAGAGTTCAAATTCAAAAATACAGAACTATTTGATTTAAGAATTTTATGTGGGCTGGAACACAGATGGTGGTACCACAGATAAGAGGAGAGACATCTATTCATAAGGGTGTTTTAATGTTATTCACAGCCATCTGCATTACCTCCCTCTGCCAAAATTGAATGTGTAAACAATTCACACCAAACAGGGCAATGAATACTGACAGCACCTCCCCACATCCAACCTTGAGGGATGGCTAGGTGAGTTAGACCCTGCTGCACAACACCCCAAATACCTGAAAAATAAAAAAAATAAATAAAAAGAGGACTAAGGGTAACAAAAAAATTCATTTCTTAAGAATATAAATTATTGTGTGTGTCACGAGGCAAGATGAATATGTTAATACATCAAATATTAAGAGTAATTTCAACTGACAAATTACATCAAGAGTTTTATTTCCAAGCAGCCTAAACTGAGGTGAATCCAAATAGAAACCTGAGATTTTGTTATGTGCTATCTTTTATCTCAATACCTCTTCTCCAGTAACATAAACATCACTTAAGTTCTGATGCGAGCTAAGTAAAAATACTGACCTGTAAATTGAAGCTGAGCCTCTGCATTCAGAAAAATGTTATCAGTGATATTATTTGTGGAGTTTGTGTCTGAATTCAAAGTGCTCATGGCAACCGGGACAACTGGTCTATACTGAAGACCCGATTGCAGCTCATCCAATTCTCGACTTGGTGTTGTTCCAGTGAAATCACCAAGGATCAGGAGAGGATCACAAGGTTTCATTTGTGTTTTCACAGCCTGCTCAAGTCTTCGAATGCTTTCCGCATTGCAGTCTTTAGCATGTACATTAACAAGAGCAATGTACAATTCATCCACCTAAAACATGAAACCAAAAAATTGTGGGGGGAATATAAAGTGAACATTGGCATTATCCAAACTGACTTTGAAAAAGCTGAACAGCAATATGAGGGCAAAAATGTCATTATTCTTTCTGCGGTTGAAATATTAATACTTTTCCTATGGAAAGTCATAAGAGATACATATCCAACCTTTACTCTTGAGTGGTTTCTACATCAAAAGTCCTTGTGATTTCAAGAACATTGAAACAAATTAGTGATGAAAGTGCACTTATGACCCTTTACTATGCTTCTAATATTAAAAATTTACTCTTCAGAAAATGTGATAAAACCTCTACCTCAAATTTACAGGCATGCATATTATTTGTTGTCTGGCATTTTCTTGAGGGTGCTTTTTCAGTGTCTCACCTGAAAAGTAGCTAATAGGGCAGCCAAGCCATATTCATTATTTGTCAACTGCAAAGTTTGAAGTAAAGATAGCTGCACTCCTTGGCCGGCATCAAACAAGAATCCCAGTCCTGCATGATCATTTGGCAAAGCTATTTTCCACTGACGACTGTTTCCACGCCAATCAGCTACCCTCCTTAGAGATGGTGAGTTAAGTTCCCCACATAACTAAATCACAGAAAACAAAACTCATTGCTCGAGATTTAAATATATTGATGTCTATCCCTGTTTAAAGCAAAGGTCATTAACTTCTCACTAATAGATAAGCTTATCTCTAGCCTTCATAAAGAAACTCAGAAGCAGCAAAGATTAAATTGTCCAACTGATTTTTCCTCCCATATATCTTTCTTCCCAAAAAGATGAGATAACGTATCTGTTGTACTCACCTTGCTAAGAGCTAAACCATCCTGCACCTCCTGTACCGCCAGTACTGAGAACCTATATAAATAATGAACCTGCTCACTTAATTCACATTAACAAAATAAACATGCACAAAAACCTTTTATAATAGATAATTAGCAAAATCATTTACAATCAATTAATGAATTAACACACAATTCAGTTTTTGACATATTAACATGTGAGAAAATGGGGAGAGTGTTACAGAAGAAATTTGTATGTCCATATGTCAAATCTTTAGAAATATTGTTAGCAAACTTAAATTAAACCATGCAATAACACATATTATGTTCTAACTTTAATGTTTATTAAAAGATTTTACCGATTTTCAAGGAGTGTTCTGCACACCACTTCTCGTACTCCAGGATTTTCTACTTTTTCTTGCGACAATTCCTGTAAATTCCACGAAGCGAGACGTGCAGCTGGACGACCAGCTCGCTTATATTGAAAGTCATCATCTACAACTGGTCTCAGAGATTTAGCAGATAATAACTCAAAAATGTCATCCACTGCTACACAGCCATTTGTGAGTGCTGGAGGTCTTATAGTACCAGGTAAGGCTTTTCGATGTACTGAAAAATTAAAATTTGTGAGCTTTCTACTCATTAATAAATTCAATTTTTCAACAAAGAGCAGATTTTTATGATAGATAAACAATAAAAAATTAATGTAAGATTGGCATTTGTCATCAGTCTTGTTTATTAAATTTTTAATTCCTGAAATATCACTCTCATTCTAAATTAAATGATAATGAAAACTGAAATTTGTCAGTGTACCTGGAATTTTTCCATTAGAAACATGATTAATTGCAAGTCCGTTTCTAGAGACAGGTTCTTCATTACTTGTAACACACAACTGAGACCGTAATGCACTTAGCCTTAGTGGAGTAATGCCCTTTACCTAGTAATTGATGGAAGCACTTGTTAGTTATAAAACACAATTTCAAAAATAAATATTTCACATTTTACTCACTTTGAGCAAATCATCAATGGTACGAAAAGGTCCTCGTCTTTCTCGATGATGGACTACATTGGCAGCTAATTCCTGTGTCATTCCATGAAGTAACATTAGATCAAAGACATTTCCTGTATTAACATTGACTACTTTACCACTGCCACCCAAGCGTCCAGACCCTACTTCAGAATTAGGTAAACTATCACAGGAGGGAGCTCTAGATGAAGTGCAACTAAAAAGAAAATGCATAATTAATAAATAAATCTATAATTTCATAATGAAACCACTTTAAATTTGTGTAATTGCACCCACCTTGCATTTCTACGGCGAACACATATCTCAGGTCTGATCAGGTCCAATTTTTCTGCTCCTATACCTGAGACTAATGCCAAGTCTTCAACCTTCCTAAATCCACCAATAACCTGACGATATTCAACAATACTTTGGGCTACAGAGCGGGTTATACCAGGCAAGGTCATTAGCTCCTCTTCACTCGCTGTATTTACATTTAGCTGTTCTACATGCTGCAATAAAATTAAAGGTAAGATGTTGCCTGTCAGAGATAACACAGAACAATGACAAATTATATAAAACTAATTACTCACCTTATCATCATCAACAAAATGAAACGTAGCACTTAATGCTCCTTGGTGGGTCTGTGATCGCCGGGGGAATGGGGATCGCCAAGTATCTCTTAAGGATTTCCTGCGACCACCTCGTGCTCCAATAGGGGCACTAGAGCTTTGCCCCATGATTAAATATAGATCTTCATACCCATGGTCTGCCACAAATGCAATTATATGACAATAAATAATATTTTTTCTCAACTTTTCATACTGCTGAAACAGTACAGAGGAGTCCACACAAGCACTATGACATCACAGAAAATTATTCTGACACTAAATAAAAACATCAATGATGATATCACAGCACTCGTTTTCACTATGAAATTCGCTCCCCTTCTTCATGTCTCAACTTTCCACCTGAGGTTGCTGAAGTGCAATGGCCTGGATTATAATAAGACAGTGGTGCATTCTCTCACATTTAGGACATTCTTCCCTAAGTAGTTGTACGATTAATTGAATCAATTAACGACAATTAAATAACTTTGGGATTACAACTTACTATTTCAATAAGTTAAATATACACTACATCGGCATTGTGAAACTGAATGAATTAACCTTTGACATGGGCCTACTTGCCATATCACTCTCATATTGTCAAAGACAATCCCGCACTCTGTGAAGTTATACCACTACTCCGCAAACATTGCACATTTGACATTAAGCGGTTCGTTTCGTTCACGATGATTCTCGGATGTCGATTCGCTGAATCGCTGATTCCGCGAGTCCCCGCATGCGTTCGATTACGAACCGAACGACATGACGCGAACCTCTACGAAACCGCGATTTCTGGTGCACCTGTGCCCAGCCTGTGCCGCACGCAGGGGAGGGGTGACAGTATAGTGCGGAATGTTGTTTACGTCTGCGATAATTAATACGTTGCATATTCTTCTGATGAAAAAAATTATTTCCGTATTTTTTTTTAGCTTTTTAACTTCGAAATTTCTTTTCACCTAGTACTATCTTTCACACTGTCAGTTACCGAGTTCGTCTTTTTTGACATTTGAGTCTCGTGATTTCTTGTCATCGTCTTCGGTGTCAATAAATTATCATAGTGTGGCTTTGTCATTGTTGTCAAACGAATTTCTTTATTTAGTAGCATCAAATTATTGCATAACAGTAAAGAAAATACGAGTGTTTTCAACGCTTTGTCTTACTAATGACAGCCAAGAGTTGTATGCGTTTTAGACAGGTTTTTCTGTTAAGAAATTAACAAATGGCAGACTAAAAGCATAATTAGGTATTGTCCAGACAATATGCGTCAGTAAATTGAGGTGATCACTAAACAACTCTTATGGCCATGGATAGCAGTAATTCGCAAACTCTAGGTAATTTGGGATTTAAAATTATTCCGATTTTTAATATGTATATAATTACATATTTATATTATATATATATATATATATATATATATATATATATTAAAAAAATTAAAATTTGTCTATTTACAGAAGTGGTGATCAAGCTTATTGAAGCAGCCGCAGACAAAGATGATGGTGTTCGTGAAGCTGTTTGTTCTTCCTTGCGAAAACTTGCAAAGAAATATCCCAATGATGTTCTGCAGTATGCCATGAGTTATAGAAAGAAGCATCCCAAGGTTCAAGAAGATTTTTTTCTTCTTTCTTTTCAAGGAATATACAATCAGCCAAATTATAATTTTATTTTCCAGATTTCCAATACACACCTTTTGGCTTTACTAACATTGATGGAGCAAATTTGTCAAGAACACTTGCATTCCATAACTGTTGAAGGTGTTCGTCAGCTTGTTTCTTTTACTATAGAAGAAATGACTCGGAATCCAGAATATCTTCCAGATACCCAACTTCGTGCATCAGGCATGCTTGTAGCTTTGGGACATAAACATTGTATAGAGGTTTGTAGAATTAGAATAAGCTATTTATAATTTAACATGATATTATGTGCATTTATCACAATTTATTGATACAGCATTAAAAAAACTTTTTCTTGAAAAGGGCATCTTTTGAATTATTAAGTTTTTATTAAGTAACTAGTTTATTTATTTTTAGTGTGCATTGTATATAGTGCCTTTTTTTATTCATTCATTAGTTTCAAGATGTCTTAAAAAATTATTGCACATGTTGAACTAAATTCAGTTGTTAAGTTGGGGAATGATATTAATTTCAGACCACAAATTGTGATCATTGTATGAGTTAATTCTTATTCGAAAAACCTTTTTTGTTCAAGTTTATTTGTGACAAACTAAATACAAAAAGAAAGTATGCATCTATTATTTAATTACTTCCAAATATAATTATGCAGTGATAAAATAACAGGAATCAAACTATTTTCTTAACAATAAATTATATTTAGTCTGGCATGTTCATATCTGTCGCAGTCTTCATAAAGGTAATTGCAGTAGTCGGCATTTAACATGATTTTACCCTTCTTAATATTAATCCATTTAAGTTAAATGAATAAATTGTGACATTGTAATGCAACTGATTTAGGTGATGGATGGCTTGGTGCTCAAACTTCAACCTGGTGTTCTACCACACTGGGCAGTCCTGCATACTTTAGCTGACTTGGCTGCTGCTAACCCCTACGGGTTGGTTCCATTTGTAAAGGCCACTCTAGGAACCTTACTTCCTATGCTGGGAGCTGCTCGCTCAGATGCCATGCGTCAGGCATTTGCTTTTGGTGAGTATCACTTGTAGAAACTAATAATCAATAAAAGTATTATTAATAATTTAAATCTTTGATACTTTATTTTACTGGAAACTCTAATTCAATTGAGCATAAGATGAATATTGTAATGCATTTTTAATAAATAATGTGTGAATAATAAATATTGTGTGAAATGCAGCTTTGGGACGCCTTAGTGAAGCAGTCTTGGAGTATCTGGCAGGGTTGTCCAGTGCCCCTGATCCCACTGTACGAGCTGATGCCTTTGCTGCGGAAGTTGGTGCAGCATATGATGTGCTGGCAACAGCTTGGCTTGGATCACGTGATCTGAGAGTGCTGTCTCCTGTATTGGCGGCTTTAGGTCCAATGTTAGCTCTCCAAGGTGCAAATCGAATTCGGGAACAGGCTCCCCGTTTAATTCCTACTCTTTTAGCCCTTTACAAACGTGGTTGTGAACCTCTCCCAGTAACTCAGTGTTTGGCTGCTGTTTTGCAGTGTGTATTTGAAAATGCACCTGAAGCAATAGAAACTTTACTCGATGTGCTTGTACCTGCTCTTTTTGACCAGGTATGTTTCGTAAGTAACCGTATGCAGTAGTTATATCTGTGTAAATAAAAAAACGGAGATTGTTTACATTGAATTATTATTTGAATAAAATTATTAATTTTCTATTGCAATTACCTTCTAGATTTGCCCATTGCCAGATTATGCTCAACCTCAGACCGTGAAGAATCATTTTGAAGCTTTACGATGTTTTGATCATGTTGGTTAGTAAATGTTGTTTAATAATCCATCAAGTTTAATGTTCATATTGATATATTCTTTATTAGAAAACTATAAAATCCCCCTGAAAATGGATGAAACTATTGCTTAAATCATTTGAAAATAAGATTAACTGAAAAGTTTGAATAGAAAATTTGGAATTAATAGTTAATGATTTAATTAATTGAAATTTGAACTGTATCAACTTCTTGTATTTGGCATTGCTCATCAGTGTTATTAGATCCTAAGGAAACATTTAATGGGTCCTGATTTTGAGCAGTTAAGATAAGGTAGCAGTATTTATGGTGCACTAATATCCCAAGAGTCAGCTAAAGAGAATCTAGCAAAGAAAAAAGTTATTGAGGTACTTGCCTTTTTTGACTATCTTTAGCTAAGCTGGGTAGAATTAAATCTCGGGTTTGGACCCTTACCCAGATTCATGATCTGATGTAATTGCCTCTGCCAGGAAATTTCACAAGATTGATATATAGTTCTAAGAGTATTTAATTAGATGTAAACCAGACAACCTGCTCTAAACAAGGTTCACCCATCTCTCTTGATAAAAAGGGAATAAAATACTTCTTGGTTCTAGTGATCAATACACGACAACCATTATATCTTTTCATTATGTTGATGCCTATATGAAAACCATGTGTACTATTATTTAGCTAATCATAATTTAACTTGCAGCTAGGAGTCACCCAAATCGATTAGCCGAAGCAATCCTACAACTACTTCGAAACAATAATGAACGGGAACGAGCTCGTGCAATGCTTGTAACTGCTCACTTAGTTGGGTCAAGTGAGCGTCTTCTTGGAGCCAACACAGTGGATTTAGTTGCTGGGCTACATGCTCTTCCTCCGGAAACAGGGAATAAGGTAAATAGTTTTTAGAATATATCATTTCTTCTTGTGCTATTTAGTGCCAGTGCTTTAATGAAATTGCAATTGTTAATGGTAGGCAAAAAAGGCTTTGCTGAAAGCCGTTGTTGCTCTTGCCTATCGAGGCCATCTTGTTGGAGCTGCTGGTGTGCATTTCATTCACTTTCTCGTGTACAGTTGCTGCCAGCAAAGTGTAAGGCCCAAATTTTTTCTTCCTTTATTTATTCAGAATTCTTAATGCTAATGCTTTGGTAATTATTAGTGACTTTTCTCCTATTTCAATTCTAGGACAAGGCAGGAAATGATGATGGAGAAGAATTTGCTCGCACTTGTGCGAGCACATTGTTCCTCCTTGCAAGCACTGTGCCTGCAGTGGAGCAAATTCTCTGGCCTCTACTACTCCATTGCTTATTGCAGCCAAAGTACACAGTGGCTGCTGGTGATTTGGCTCGTTGTCTTGCCCATTTAGCCACTCATCGGGCAGAATCTGGTCCTAATAAGCTTCCTATTCAGACCAGCAAAGCAGCATCAGGTAAGTGTGAAAGTGATGTTGCAGTGTTTGATCTGGGCAGCAGTAGAAAAGGAAAAATTAAATAACAGACAGTTCAATTTTTGTATATCTTCGCAGTGGTATGTTCCATTCAATTTTTAAATTGAATTTAGAGTAAATCTACTTATAAATAATTTTATATTTTTAGGAAAAGAATTTTGCTTTGAGCTTAATCTTTCAAAAACCAGATTTACTTTTTTCTTTTTTTCAACACACTATGTAAGTGAAATTTCTTCCTAGTACTTTCTTTAACAACTAGATTATTTCTGTCATGGTATCTCTCGGAACTTGGTCAAAATTATCTAGTAACTCTTTATTCTCTCCAGATGTTTAGTTTGTCATTAGTACTTTCAGTTTTAGTTTTCTTATTGTGACTGTGGTAAAGTAATTTATTAATTTATATTGTTTTCTGAAGTTTGTGTTTTTACATTGTCCACAGTCCTTGATCAAACAACCTCCAAATTGTCTGAGATTTTCCCTTTTAAATGTAGTCTCAGCCCTAATTACCTCAGATAACCTTGAGTCCACTGAAATTCAAAACGTTTAAAGAAGAAATTGTTCTTTGTAAATGTGTAGGAGGAGAGAACTTATCAGATGCAGAATTGCCCCCATCACCAGAAGCTGTTTTGACTCGTTGCTTAGCGTTATTGGGAGCTCCTTTGGAAAGAAATAGAGGGCAGTCTCTCTTAGCTTTTTTACAAAGATATGCTGCTTCAGTGAATCGTCTCTTACCACCCTTGTGGGAACAAAGAATTCCAGAACTTCTTCACCATTTGGAGGGTAAGTTGACGTAATAATTCTTTTGTGTATGCAAATGGGCAGATTGGAATAGAAAATAAACAAATTCAAATAAAACACTAATTATTATTAAATCAGTAGAAAAATCTATAGAATAATAATAAGAAGGATGAAACTACCCCCAAATGTTTAAAAACAAGTCTTTGTGCAATATGTTTGGGACTAAGAAATACTGTTTTGTCATTTTCTGATTACCCTTCTCCACCCCATTTTATAAAAAAAAACAAGTTTTTCCTCCCTCTGTGTTATAAAAATTTGAAACTCCCAAGAATGGGTGAGAATGGCTTCACAAATTCTCAATAACGAAAATAAAAATTATTTATTTAATTTATGGTAGGAAATTTGAATGTTTAATCTGCTAAATGTAAAAAAGTTACAAAATATTTATTTTAGAAACCTTCAGTGGTTCTACCTCAGGGAGAAAAAAAATGTTGATATGAATGCCAAATATTCACATTATTGTAGGACTTTTTGAGGAGTAGAACATTCTTAAAAAAAATTAATATTGACCTTTTCATAATTAGTGCTTTATTTTTGTTTTAAAGTCATTCCAAAATAAAGAGTATCCTTGGAATTTACAAATGCAAAAGAAAATGTTTGAAAACAGATCTGAAACTTATTTCACACCAAGTAGGTTCAAACATTTCAGTGGAATTTTTTAAATTCTTAGTCCTCTCTAGTTTTCAAACGTCTAAAATAAAATTAAAAATAAAAAATAAAAAAAAAACCTGTCCCTTTTGGTAAAGAAATATACTATTTTCATATTTTATATTTTTTAATGAATGGTATTTCACAGAAACTCTGAAGTGATAAAAATAGCAACCAAGGGCATTAATAATAGATTCTGACTTTGCTTTTATAATTTACCTAATGAATGATCCAATAATGGACAGATTTTTTTATTTAGTTGAACGAGTCATTTTTCAAATACTTAATGTTATCCATTTCTGTTTTCTTAGCTTTAGGAAGTGATGACGATTCACAGCACAGGGATCATGTGTGGGAGGATTTGCTTCTTGAGTTTGTTGCTGCCACATTGACTGAAATAGATCAGTCAGCATGGGCACTTAGTTTGGGCAGTACTCTTCTTGCTCAGTATAACAACACACCCACTCAGTTAACTGCCGAAAGAGCTGCATTAAGTAAATGTTTAGCTCTGGCAGCAAGTCATGCATCTGATGCAGGTTTGCTGAAAAGGTCTTTGGATGCTCTTTTAGGTGGTGCTCGCCTCCATACAGCAGAAGAAAGTGAGGTGTGTCTTAGATGATTTTTTTTAAATGTTGAATTAATAATGTTTTGATATATTAATTGTTGGATACACAAGCACTTTTCATGGATTAAACTTAAGACATTATTGTTTCTTGTTTTGATATTGTTAATTTTTATAAGGCAAATTATAACTCAGGATTCTGAAACTTGGTTATTAGTAATATGTTATATCTCATTCTAAACCTTTTTGTGGCAATAGACTACTGATTAGATGCAATAAATGGTTTCAAAGCTAGTTATAAACATCACTGGAAAATGGGCTGAAAATATGATTACCTTGATGGTTATTTATTTAGAAGGAGATAAAGTTGCATTTAGAGGCATTAGTTTCCTTTTATTCCTTTTTATATTGTCAGATATACCTTTAAGGATAGCCTGACCCCTTACCTGTCTGTCATCTCACAGTGCCTAGAAACCGTGGGGATACTCTGCGACCTACACTCCTTGGCTTGGTCAAGTTCAGATCAGTGCGCCCTCTTTCCCCCTCAAGTTCCACCTCCAAGGTCAATCCTTCAGCCCATCTCAGCTATAACCTTCATGCCCACTTTTCTGTGGATGGTTACTTACTGATTGCCATGGCCTGTTGACTCACAGCGTAGCACATTGCCTTTATCATTACTGGGTAAGGACAAAAGATAAACACAGGATAAGGAGTAGTTCCTAACATAATAAGCATATGAAAGCATGTGGTGAGAAGTGATTATAATTTTTGTAGGCCATTGGTCGAGCAGTTGGACTGCTGTCTCGAAGACACCTTGCTCCTGTTCTTGCTCGTCTAGATGTGCTTCAAAAAGAAGAGGCAACATTGCGTCGTTCTTCAGGCAGATTATTAGGAATTGGTTGGCGAGGAGGAGGAGGGGGTGAAGCAAATGCAGATCGAGCATGCCTCACCTTGGCTTCATGTTATGGCCAGGTGGCAATGGAAGCACCAGCTACTGATCTTTTGCCAGCATTGGAAGCTGGACCAGTTTCATGGCTGTTGCATACTCTTAGTACTGCCAAGGTAAATACACTAGTGAAGAGGCAAAGGCAGCCTTTTGTAAAATAGTGAATTATAAATAGTTTAAAATGTTTTGCTTTATTGCATAGTACATGTTTTGAAAATGAGGAAAGTTAGATGTTAGTTTTCCCATTAGTATTCATGTATGTGTGTGTATATTTACAGATATACACATACAATTTTAAAACTCAATTCAAATACAAAAATGTTTGTTTTAACTTTTTTAAACTTCTTCTCACCACTACTCAGGGGCGTTCAGAAGCGGTGTGTGTGTGGTGGGGGGGAGATGGGGCAGCTTGTCTTGACTTAATTCAGGCTCTGTTTTTTTTAATTTCAAAGAAATGAAAAATATATTTGTCTCTAAACCATATTCAGGTGATATAAGTATTCTGAATGGATGGAGAAATAAATTCTGTTTATTAATTGTGGGAGGGGGGTGTTTTTTTTTTTTTTTTTTTTCTGTGGATGGAGGTTACTTACTTATTGCCATGGCCTGTTGACTCACAGCGTAGCAACATTGCCTTTATCATTACTGGGTAAGGACAAAGATAAATACAGGATAAGGAGTAGTTCCTAACATAATAAGCATATGAAAGCATGTGGTGAGCCTCTGCCCCTACTTACCCTAAAATATTTTCTGATGCCTCCCTAATAGTCTCTTTATGTCTACCCTTTGTCTTCGTATTGAACAATTACTCTTGTTTCAATATAATTGCTTTTATCTTGGAAATATTAATGTGTTTGTCTTTTCAATGCAGGATGGGCCTTTGAAACAGGTTGTCCTTCAAGCTTTGGGCTGTGTTGCTGAAGGCTTGCATCCTAATCGTAGCAGTTCTCCTCTTGGTCTTTCCAAACGTGCTGATGTTTTAGCACAGGTGCTGTCTCAGCTCAAATCACAAAATATTGCTGTTATGACTGTTACTCTGCAAGTGACAACATCTTTCCTGTATCCTTGTGACATAATGCACATGAAGAATTGATGAGAAATTGAAGTAATTTTATGTATCAGAAATACTTATAAAATCAAATGAACTGACTGGGAGAGATGGCTCAGGACATCAATCAATGTCACTGCAGTCCCTCTGACTGGGAGGACCTAGGTTTGAGTACCGACACTGGCAGGATTTTTTACACCAGCTTGTCATCTTGGTCGAATTCAGGCCCTGTTTGGAGGAGAATTCTAGTGTCCGGTTGCTAGTTTTCCATGGTTTCTGCTATCAACACCAGGTGAATGCTGGAGCAGTACCCTAACAAATGAGTCATTGACCACATGCAATCTTTCCTACCTCTTGCTTGTCCTATCCTCTCCTCTTACACTAACATGCACTTCACAAGAACACATGCTGGGAGACCAGTCGGGAGCTTGGAGCTTGTCCCGGCAGGGGCGGTGCTTTGCTGGTGGGAAATACGTGGTTGGAGAAACCCCTGCTAGCCGAAAGTAGGTCGGTACCGGATTTCACCATACAGCGAGGGATACCACCACCACCACCTCCTCCTCCTCCTCTTGAGCAAAAACATGCACTACACTTACGGGACTCATGACCCTGGTTGACACGTCTGGAATTACTAACAATAAATCAAATGAGCTGTCAGATTAGTAATTTTAGATGTTCTTATTGTCTCTGTCTCATGAAAAAAAAGAGAGAGATGTGACTCTGAAAAGAGACTGTGAAACTGTGTAATGTACACAAAAACTTGAACTTTCTCTACACAAATTATTTTTTTTCCTTGACTATCAAAGTAAACTTCCACCAGCTTTGAATACTGAAGATCGGATAGCAGTCCTGCGTGTATCATTTGAAGAAGTATTTGGTTCTCTGTTTCTTACAACAAAAGAACAAGCAGTAGAGAGAGAAGGAGGAGAATCATTGAGTGATGATCATGCTACTTCTTCCTTATTGTCTGCTCTAGGTTAGTTTTTTTTTTGAAAGAAATGAAATGTGCAAGTACCTTGTGTGCCTAAGATTATAATATGTATACCTCAAGAACTGCGATGTATCATTATTTGGTTCATGTTGAGGCAAATTTCTGCTCTGTTTTTGTCCATGAAATTATTAAGAAAATGTTGGGAAAACATAATTGTCCTTAATGACTTAAATTTACTTTTCTCAGTAGCTGAAGCAATTTCCCAAAAAGACTAATAATCTCATTATTGTAATACTAGTGTTGTAATGTTTGGTAATGAGTAAATGCTTTTCACAGGAGCATTAACACAAGCTCTGTTGCTTGCGAGTACCACCCCTGCAGTTCTGGATGATGTATTCTCTTTGTTGGAGCCATGGCTAATTGTTAGATCTCCGTCACAACGTGCTGCTGCACTGTCTGTGCTGAATGGTGCCCTTCAATGTTATGTTTCTAACATGAAATTTAGCTGTGAGGTTGGTGGACAAATTTTTTGTGCTAAATGTCTGCGTGATTTGATGTAGAAATATATTTTGGTATGTTTTATTTCATTAATAGGCTCCCAGTCGATTTGGCCAAACAGGATTGATGCTTGGCCGTGTTGTTCCTCGCTGCACAGATCCCTCAATGGAAGTTCGCAGGTTAGCTGTAGGCACAGTGCCGTCTTGATTCTCTTGATTACGCAGCAGGTCTGAGGGTCGATTTAGGTGCTGACAATGGACCTTGTGAGCATTTTGTCTGGGGTTCAAAACAATATCCAGACGATGTGAGCCAGCTCAACTTTTTCCAAGCAACCACTGATCTGGCTCAGGCTTTGTCTCAACCCTGCCTCCACTTCAGCGCTTGCCCTTTGTGACAGTCTTCTTGATGAGATGAAAGACACGACTGATTCTGGTGCGCAGAGCCAGTGTGGTTCTCACTGCAGTTTTTAAAAGCTGAAAGTCTGAGGAACGTTATCATCAGGTAGCTCCTATATTAGGTTTGTAGATTTTCTTATTTCTAGGATTTGATAAGATGGAAATAGAGTTTATTGCCTAATATTTTAAAATTTATTTCTAGGGACTATTGTGCGGCATGCTGGTTCTACAAATTGTCCTCAAACTCAGCAAGGAGCTGTAAGAGCTGTTTTGGCTCTGGCTAAGCATCACCCAAAAGCTGTTGTAGGTGCTTTACTTTTACAGCCTCTGCCATTTGATCAGTAAGGGAATTTTTATTTACAATGAAGTTGCTTTTAGACTGAAATTCTTTAGGTGTATGATGTTCATGTTCCTTTCTGTCCTTCAGAGCAGTTCAAGAATGTTGGCGTGTTATTGCAAGGGATAATACCCTGGCTTCAGATGTGATGGACCAATTATTGCGCCTCATACAGGGACCTCTTTACGAGGAACGCTCTGGCCATGGACCACCAATAGCCGTGCTCATGCCTCTTGCAGTAATTATTATTTAAATATCCTGTTTATTTTGTTGATATAAGATCCTTTAATAGTTCAGTGCCATAGCCTGAATTTTCTTTGAATAGGAGACTAAATTGATGCTCTGAACGTTTGACACTAAAACACTCGTACTAAAATCATGAATATTGTACACTTTCATGTCGTCCAACTATAACATGTCCACATATTTGTATCTCAAAGAGATGTGAATCCTCCTTTCCAAGGAAAATGTCATTAATTTACCTTTGGCCCAAACTGTTGATTAGCACATGCAAGCTTGTGAATGAGCAGATAGGCTTACAAGGTAGCAGAGCGGCTTCTGCACATGCATGTGCATATTAAAACTCCGAAATCATTTGTCAAAAGGAAGTTTGTAAATTGGGTGTTTGGGATTACTGAAGTCAGTAGCGAGTTTCTTTTTGACCATTTACTATTAGAACATTGAATATCAAACTTAAGAAATAAATGCATAGTTGGAATTTGAATGGTGTGACACCATTTTTATTTTTATAAATACAAGTATGGTGTTACATATGAAAGTTCTTCCATAATCAAACCAATATTTCCTGTTAGTCTACATACAAAAATACTACTTTGGGAATAATTGGGTATACTGATACTAACTTTTATATGTATAATTTTCATTTCAACTATGGTAATACATTATTAAACATTTCCTAACCAAATATCATTCTATCAAATTCATTCTCCATTATGCCTTAGGAGTTTGTAAAATGTTATGGTTATAATTATTTTAAAAACTTTACAGGCTGTGGCAGCTTTGAGACCTTTGTTGTTGGAACCAGCATTGCAGCAATTTGCTAATCAGCACTTCCCAGACCTTTTCTCGGCTTTGCTCACTTCAGCTGCATGCTACATTGGGGTTGCACCACCTGTTCATATTCCTAATAACAGCGGCCAAGAGACATATGGAGTAGTGCCAAATCGTAACGCATATCGTTTAATCCCAGACTGGTTTGTTTTTCATTTAATTTATTCTTGTTTCAATAAAAGTTCATAAACACTTAAGAAATGGTACTCTGTATTTTGTATGCAGGGTTGCAAGAGAATCATTGAAAGCATTGCTTCTGAGTGTTCATTTTGATCAGGTAGCAGAAGCTTTGATTCGATGTTGCCATCCAGAACCTCCAGGTTCCTTAGAAACATTTACAGAAATAGTGCCTCATCTTGCGAGGTAATTCTCTATCTAAAACTAAATCGACACCTCAAAGTATTTGAATTTTGAGATCTCTTTATTTTATATCTTTTAATTATGTTTCAGAACATTGTGTAAAGTTTCTCCCAGTCTTCTGCCTAGACTAGTCAATTCTCTTAATCATTATATATCAAGTAGTTTTGAACCTCAAAGAGCTGCTGTTGCGTCTTTCTTTGCAGAGGTATGAAGATTTTTTGTTTTTACCTTCTTAAGTTGCATTTTCTTCATACAGAGTTTTTAGTTTCTTTCATTTTGCAGCTCATTGCTGCCCAAGCAGGAGGGCAATTGCTGTTGCTTGAAGGAATATTATCATCACTATTAAGTTGTTTGGGAGACCCCAGTGCATTAGTGCGAAGGCTGTGTCTTCGTGGTGTGGGTGCGACTGCTGCTTTGCCACCTGAGCAAGTAATTGTCTGTTGTTGTTTTTAAAATTTTTTTTTTTGCTGACATTTTCAAAATCGATGTCCTTAGAAAGTAGCACACTGGTGAGGAAGCAATGAAACGCAGAAAAATGCCATGAAACAATATCTCTTACGAATGTAACTCAGTTTAAAATGAAAAAGGATGCTATTTTCATTCATATAAAATTTGACTTTACTTTTTTATTTAATTATCTTCGATTCTAAAGTCTTGTGAGCCAAGCATTTGTTGTCAAAACTGAGGATGTTATTTGCTTTCTTACTTTATGCTCTCCATTTGTTTCAAATGGGTCCTAAAGAGAAATTTTAGAAGAAAAAAATGTATTTTAGTGAAAATATGAAGTCAAGATTTTGACAAGAGGCTGGATTTTGTATATTATTTCTTAATTGGTTTGTAAATGTTATTTCAGAGAGCACGGCATGCAGAACAAGTTCTTGCAGCATTAGTTCGTGGGTTAGATGAGCCTGATCCTTTAGAAGCAATGCATGGTTTAGCTGCAGTGTTGCCTGTGACTGACAATGTAGCTCTGTTGCGAGGGGTGACAGTTGCAGTTGCCCTTCGGGTTCGGCCTTTGTTTGAGCGAGATAATCCAGCTGAAAGAGCAGCAGCCCTACGCCTATTTGGGGAATTGGCTCAGGCTGGTGCACATGCTGATCGAGACAAGGTACACATATTTCCAAAACAATCGTCATATTGTATGTTCAACAACCTAAGGAAACAATAGCTACAGATAAGCAGTGTTTTGGCTAGTTTTCATTTATTCGACTATAAAGAGTAGCCATTTTACTATTTGGATTCATTTTTTAATTTTTTGCATAAACTTAGATGCAACAAGTCTCCCTTAGGGGGCGTTGAGCACTTCAAGCTTTTGGAGTAATCCTTCTTTAATTGCCAGAAAGTATTCTCCATTAATTAACAGAGTCCGTCATGTCTCGTCTCAGTCAGTTGTCAAAAGGACTGGTAGATAGCATATCGGCATATGCGCCTCTCTTTTACGCTCTCCTGCATCACTACCCAGTGGCCAGAATGGGGAAGGAATAAGGATAGGGGTAATGTTTAGAATGCTTCACAGTAGTTGGAATATCCTCTATGAAGCATGCAAACTTGTATTGTCGTAACAAATTTCACATGAGGTTCTGCGGGAAATCAAACCCGGAACCTCAATGGTGAAAGGCAAGAGTTATGAAGTGTTAGCTGACGTACCAATGGAAAATTTTGAAAAATTGGGGTATTTTCAAATTTAGAAAACTTATGAATATCAGTAATGAATTGTGTACAGATTTGATACCTAATGATAATAAATCTAACAATTGTAGGGAAAAATGCGATATGCTACTATGCCCAATGTATGTAGCCACCCAGTATGCTAGTAGCGCTCATTACAATGAATCAGGCATTCTAAATATACTAATATTCATTGTGGAATGAATCAGATTATACTATTTGTTTAAAAGACTCACCTAAAAAATAGTAATTAAAAATCCCCTAAAAATACTAATTTAACCTTTTTTTGAAGTAATTTCTGCAATGTTAGCAATGAATATTTACTAGTCTTGTAAAAAACTTGTAAATTTTGGTACATACTGGAAATGATAAATTAAAAATATTTACTTGAATATAAGTACCTCCGTTATCCCAGAGATTCAATTAATCAGAACAGGAGAGTTTTGTCTTGGATGTGCTGTCTCTGTTTCTAACTATAAATCAAATAATTGTTAATTGTTTGATATAGTTATAGATTATTGATCAATTGGTATTGTTTAATTTGATTTTATGTTATTTTTCTTGAAAATTTCGGTATATTTTTTTTGCAGGAACGAAGTGTTGCCCTGGTTGAGCAAGTACATGGTGCTTTAGTTCCATTACTGCTGCATTTGCATGATTCCGACTCAAATGTTATTCGTGCTAGTAAGTTTGCTTTACGTCAATCATCTCCACTTCTTGGTGCAACTCAGACAAATGCTATGGTACAAGGACATCTTATTGATGCTGGTAATTTGCATTATGAAGAATTTGCTACAGATCTTGCCCGAACTCTTGCCCGGGAACTTCCTGATCAGGTAATGTACATAATTTTTATAATTATAATACATCTAATTATCTAACCAATTATAATTATACAACTAATTATATTAATTTGATTTTATTTTTTTACAAATACTATGTGGGGCCTAGTTGTGTAATATACCCTTTTGTAAATTAGGATTACTTTGGAGAAGCATTATTTTTACGAGTCAAAGGATTTAAGGTTAGAACCAGTGAGCCATCCTCCTTAACATTAAGTTCAATCTGAGATAATGCGGCATAGCACTCACTGTCACAAACTGATGGGATGGTCTCTCACAAAGCTGCAGCGTGTTTGGTGCTGTCTTGATTGCTGCTGCTGGAACTATCTTTGTACGATTTTCTTTCAGAAGGGAGGCTTAACATAGCGTTATAAAACATTAGTGTAGACCCATTCTAGTTCTAACCACCTTATTTGTATCTAAATAATTTTAAAACTTAAATAAATAATTTTGAAACTTGTTGCACTATTTTTAGTAAAATACAAATTTATTTTTAATAATAGAATGGCTAATTGTTCTTGGGAAATTTCAAAAATTTAATTGTATTTTTAAACAGGAAATAAATCATTTTTTTCTTTTATTCATTTTTGTAGCAAAATGAAGGTTATTAAACATTAAAGTTGTAAAATGAAAATAGTTACTTATTTTTGTAATGCATTTCACAGACATTTCCACCAATGTAAATGTCCTTACTGTATCTGAAAATTATCTTTTAGTGTGGCAATCAATAGATGTATTATATGGATGCTGATTTGCACACTTTCCAGGTTGCTCAATTTGTGTCATGTGCTTTGTCATATACTCGGGGTGGTTCACCTTCATTGCGAGGTGATGCTGCTTTACTTGCTGGCCTGCTGTGTGGGTCTATGGCATCAAACTCAGACAGCTCAATTGATGCTACTCGCACCAGATTGGTTCAGCTCCTCCACGATGATAGCTCATTTGTGCGGGCCAAGGCTGCCCAATCCCTCAGTTGTTTGTTTGTTAACTAAAATTAGAGTGTAATTTCAAGACCATTCCATTATTTTCATTATCCTTGCATTTCTTCATGTGACTGTATTATTATTGCTGCTGTTGTTCATAATTCTTGACCATTTGCTCCATGCATGTTTATTGCTGTAGCTCCTTAGAGAATCCTGAAGTGTGATAATTATTTAAAAATAGGTTGACTCCTGACTATTCAACTATACTACTCCCTTTTGATAGACACCCATTGCCTTGTGAAACATGTAATTATAAATCTATCTAGAATAGTAATGGTACTTCCATGATTATATACAACGATATCACAAGATATTAAGACCAGGTCTGACAGAAAGGGAGGAATTTTTATTTTTATTTTTGAGAAATAAAATGTTCTCCAAGCTAAGATATTGTTGCAAGCTTGAAGATAATGTTTTCTGAAGTAAATCTGGGAATCTTGATTTGGAAAGAAATTTTTGCTCTTCAGTTAGTAATATTTTGTGTAACCAGAAAAGGTGGAATGCTCTTTCAAACATTCTAGACAAGAGAATGTCCTACAAATGTGGTTCGGTATCAAAACCTAATTGCATCAAAGTGTATGTAATGTAAAAATATCTCGCCTGTTATTCAAATAATGTTTAAGCATTAAATTCTATATTTTTATGAAATACTGAGCTTTATCTTCTGTGTTGCTTACAATTCTGTGAAGAGTAAGATTATTACATATAAAGTTGTTGGCTATTTTATTATTGCTATGCAAATTAAATTATTAATATATAAATGGATATTGCTTTAATGATGCATACATGGTGTTTGACATATTCATCAGTCTTCAATAATTTCAAACTGGAATATTTGATGTGGTCTTATAATAAAAAATCAACAAAAACATATACCTGCCTTCCTCTCATCTCATAAGCAAATGTCTTTGGGGTCATTGAATTCTTCATTACCTGCTGATTGTGTGAGAAAGGGCCAGCTATGTCATTCATGAGTCTCAAAATCAGGTTCTTGAGGTTCCCACCTCTAGTTTGTAGGACATGATATTCTAATGTTTTTGCAGCACGTTTTTTAACAATGCAACATTATCTGCAATTGTTGAAAAGCATTAAGGTAAGGAGCCATTTGAAAAATACGTTTGCAAAATTTAAAACAACTCTGAACACCTACATCCCAAGATTAAGGTTCCACTTGGATCCCTCCCTTCTTGGATGCTTCTCAAGTTCAAGAAAAGTCACTTCATAAAACATTTGAGGGTAATTGTATATCCTACAACACAGGTTTTTAAATTGAAAAGAAGATACATTACTGGTTCATTTCAATGATTTGATGTAAGGTAATTCTATAAATAATTTGTGAAAATGTTAATTTTTTATCAACTTCTTACCACATGTTTTAAGTTGTGGAACCTTCTCTCCCTTTAAATGAACATGTGTTCTAAATGGCTACTTTTTGGCTTGAATGGTGGTCATAATGAAGGAATGCAAAATGTATAAAGTCTTGTTGTTTATAAAATAATTAAAAGGCCAATAAAAAAAATATTCACAAAGCAGTAGTGTTTTTATATTACTTCATATTGCTGTTATACCTCAACCCACAATTTTTTGTGAATTACGCAAATTTAGCTAGGAGGTTTCAAGTCCAAATTGAAAATAATTTCTATGAAAGGATTTATTGTTATAATGTTTTTTGTGATCCAATATGACTATCCTAGGTTTCCCTACTGGCGGAATTGTTCTTAAGTGGTGAGGGTATAAAATGTACCCCCAAATGTGGTATTTTTACAGTTTTACGGTTATATCTTTTAAAGTACTCATAAAATCAAAAATACATCCTTATTCAAAGTTGTAGAGCATTAAATTCTGCCTTGGGTGATACCAAATGCATATTTTTTGGACCACCGTGAAGATGAGATAAATGAGAGCTGCTAATCACTCTTAATACTCCCGATTTCACCCAAAGTGTCAGTTGCTATCATTTATACCGGAAGTGCTTCAGTTGTAAACAATCCACAAAAAATAGGTATATTTCACATTTACATCTGGGGTGCAAGACTAGGGACCATTCTGACATATGCCTTATGCCAGTGTTATTCAAACTGTGAGATGAGCCTCCCCAGAGAGGCACAAAAGATTCGGAGGGGAGGCATGTAACCTTCATAGTAATTGAATGAAATAATGCTTAATGTTCTAAGTATTTCTATATGAATAAATCAGTAACATACGACACACTAAAGACTGAATTTTGGTGCACTGTAAGGGATAAGTATCCAAAATTAAATAAGGCCTCGTTTTCTGCTTCCTTTTGCCGCTTCTTACCTACAGGACTTTCAGCAATGGCAGTGATCAAGATGATAATCAAGAATAAATCCCCAGAATGAGATATGCATTGTCATTTCTAAATTAGTGCTGATATTTGTTGAACCGTGTGACACCAAACAAGTACATCTGTCTCACTGATCACTGACTTTCCTGAACTATCAATTGTTTTTAATAGTTTTCCTCACTTTGTCAAGTATTAATTAAATTCAATAATTACAAATCATTTGCAAAAATTATTTTGTTGTAAGTAATACAAATCACTTGTAATAATTATTTTGTACACTAAATTAAAGAATATAATAAAAAATAGACATGATGGCCTCACTTTCAGGAAAAAGATAAGTAGTTGTTACTAACAATTTAATTTTAATAAGGGAAAGTGTGTGCACAATTTGTTACCTGTTTTCAACAAAAAGTTTGCTAACCTCTGCTTTAAGCGATCAAGTAAACCCAGGAAAGCCTCAATCAAGATGGGAGCTGAAGGCCAAACATTAAAAACAAGAAAGAGTTTAGAGTGAAAATAAAAGGATAGGGAAAGAAAAAAAAAGTAATGGAAATGGTTAAGATTAGATTAGTTTTAATTTAGTCAAAAAACAGTAAAAACTGTATGTGACATATGGGGTAGAAGATCATCTGCGCACACTTTCTTGAGTCCCAGAATCTCTTCCCATCATTTTAACTATAAATAGTTGAAAGATGAGTAAAAGTTATAGCAAATAAATAAATAAAAATAAAATTTAAAAATTGCAAGTTTAGCAATATTTGAAAAAAGTAGACTTTTTTTTTCTGAGCTGTAGAAAACTTATTTGCATCAGTAAACAAATTGCAGATATGATTTTTCTGTGTTGCTAACAAAATAGTAACTTGTCCTTACCTCTACTCCTACCTTTACAAGCAAAAGGAGACTTCAATAAAACATGCGCATAGTGAAGCTACATTTATGCCCAGAAGTAAAACAAGGGGCCATTTCACCATTTGCTCAATGGATCAGGGAAACTGGACAAAAACCTGAACGAGATAGGGGTGATTGATCCGGAAGCTGAAGTTCATTATTTGTTACAAGCATATTAAGTCTTTTTTTAAATTATATAATACAAATGTAAACTAATTCATTATATATTACTGTTTTGCTAAAAGAAACAATCTTTTTTATGATGATCAGTAGTGTGTCTCTAATATAAAAACAGTTATGCAAGAACAGAAAAAGATTTATTTTTTAACTTAAATATGTGACAAGAGGAGGAAGGAAGAGAGGATAATGAAGAGGGATATGAGAAAGTGTGGGAAAACAGTACACAATAGGGTAACAATTACATAAATGTCAATAATTGAAGACCCATACAGTTTATAATCTTTATACAAAAATATGGGGAAAATTTAAATTACTGCTGTTGGTAAATCTAACAACAAGAAAAATCTAATAGTACAATAGTGTCAGTAAAATAATGTAAGGATTACTTGTACTAAAAACTGTAAGGATTTTCTTTGTACAATAGAAAGAATAATAAAAGCGTCATACGTTATGATTTGAGTCAGCTCTTAAAGTATTGGATCAGATATATATTTTTATTTTACATTATGAATCTATTACACATAGTGCAAAAATGTACGTTGATCATTGCAATGTAATTTGTTTAATTGTGAACCTTGTATTAGAAGTAAAACCTGTTTAAAGGCAGAAACCTGCCTTCGCAGGAAAACAATGTCAAAACAGACTGTTTTCCTGAACAAAGTTCACTGGATAAGCTGGAAACCTGCCTAAGGTGAAAACTGAAGTAGTAGTAAGATAGTATTATAAATTGTCTATAAGAGGGAAAACAAATAGTTTTAAAATTTGTAAGTGTGGTGTCGTCATACTATGAGACACTCAGAGCTGTTCTCGCCTGTTTCTCAGCTACCCTCATCCAAAAATTCTATTTTCCATGCTACTTGTACGAAATCCACTGTTTGTATGTAATAGCACTGACCTTCACAAGCCCATGTAAAGAAAGGAGAGAGACAAAGAGAGATCCTCTCACAGATCTTGTAATGCATGCTTTGGGTTCAGTGGTTCTAAAGGTTTACGGTTGTTCAATTCAATGAGTTGCGGGTGTGGAGTTCACAATCAAGTGTGTATGATGTCAGGTGGTAATTTGAAAATGTTAATTCTTGATGAGGAAATTAGACTAATTGAAGAACTGGAACAAAGCAACAAAGGCAAAGTTTCGAGAAAGAAATTTAAAGTTTGGGAAAGTGTAAGTCACCTACAAAACAAAAGCAAAATCAAAAAGCAGTTGTTGAAAGACATTTTTTATTGGTGGTTTTCTCAATATTCACAAGTACCTAGGCAAATAAAGCCTAAATTATCAGATGAATTTATCTGTTCTTACAATATTCAAGAAAATAATATTTCTTTTCCTTTTTATGGAGTTCTTTGTTTCAATAGACTTGGTGTTGAGTTTCTATATGTCATTTTCTTGGTCTCCTAAAACGTCTTTGTTTTTTTCAAATGTAGTTTTTCGGTGAGATAAACTATTCACAAAACCTATTCCATCTTTCAACAGTTGAGTTTTCTGAATTGCTTGTTTTTATTGCATTGCTGAATATGCTGGAAACCTGTACAAGGTAGAACAAAACATTGGACCCAAACGATTGTGGCTTAGACAGATTTTACTGTATTAGCTTTTACTGATTCTTGAGTTAATGCCATGAGGAGAGTAATGGGAAGAAAAATATTTTTAAAATGTCTTGAGAAAAGGCAAAGGATGGAATATTGTAAATAATAAAGGCAGCATAGTTCTTGTTTTTGAAAATTGGGTGTGAATTGAAAAGAGGGTGTATGTAAACTAACTTCCCTTGTTTTTTATCCAGATTTTGAGTTTTGAAATTTTTGAAGTTACTTAAATTGTACAAGAAGTTTGAAGCTGAATACTTTCAATACCCACCCTGCTCCTTGCCCTGTCCTCGCTCCGAGCTATTTTGTCTGACAATAAGAAAGACTACTACTGCAGACATCAGTGACTTCCAACTTTCAAATGACACCTTTTTTCCTGTGACTGAGTAGTTCATGCAGAAAAGCAATGTTTGTATGTCACATTATAGAAATAATCTACTGGATTCATTTGTAATCACTCACACACAAAATAAAGTAATGAGTAAATACATAAATAAAATACATGTCTGGAAGTACAAAACTTCCAAAACAAAACAAATTAATTTTAGTACTCAGACCATAAAAAGCCTGATTTTCCTAAATTTTTTTCTTGTAACATAATAGTGTTATCTGTGTTAATGTCTCTTCAGAGTCTTATTGAAGCATTCCTCTCTGATAGAATCATACAGTGGACAAGATAGTAATATAAGTGATCTTTCTTGCTGCTGTTTCATAAGCTTTTTTCTTCTTCCAAGTTCATGTTTCATCATTCATTTTGTTTTTCTTCATGTTGAATCCATAAACTATTTTCATCTTTGGAGAGGGGAAAAAATCTGCCATTAGCAACTCCAAAAGTTGTGCAAATATCTTACTAGGGTAGGGTAGCAAGCTTATACTAGATACTTATAAACTATTAAGCACATAAATACCTATACATATTTGATAAGTCACTGATCTATTGACATTCTGGCTATAAACATTCATTTTTTTCCTGTTTCCAAAGTTCTCAATTAATACAATAGTTATGTTTTTTCTTGTGGAATATTTATATTGTAGATGTGTCTTTTGATAAAACAACATTTTTTTCACATTTTCACAATTTTTTGCTCTCCTGTAGTGTAATTGAAGTTAGACCTTGCTGATATTGTAGAAGGGCAAAACTTCTTTTCATGTGGAAATTGTCAGGGAACAATCTGGAGCATTTTGGGGGAAAATGCTATTGAAGCATTTCTGAAAATTACCCATATAAAGTTCATTTACACTCAAAAACTTTTGAGATTTTGAGAAAGTCTCTTACAATTCATTTTAAGTTTTATTCACAAATGCATTAAATTATTAAATGCACTTGTAATGTATATTATTAAAGTCATGTATATAAAAAAAAAATATATCAAAAATACACTTAGTTTTGGAGGAAATCTTAACATACTTTTTCTAAGACAGGATATCTCACAAAATTACATAAGAACTACTCATATTTAAAAAAATGTAATACAACATAATTGTGAAAAAAATCTCTATCTGCATCAAAGAAGTGTGGTACGAGGGGGTCAAAAAGCATTTTAACGTTTAGTAATTTTCAAAATTTCAGAGAATTAATTAAAATTCTCTATTTTCATTTGTGCACTTTCCTCTATTCGAACGAAAATGACAAAAACAAAAAAAACATTTGAAGACACTCTGGAGAAAATATTGAACAATGATTTTTTGCAAATTACTGTAGTATATATACTACTGTGTTAATACTCTGATTGTGAGAAATTAAAAATTGGTGAAGATGTGTCCTCTTCATGCTTTAGTTGCCAAATGTCTATTGTAAATTTAAAGAATGTGCAAATTCAAGCATATATGTGATTGTTTTCAGAGAGAAACACAGTTTTCTGATTTTGTTTATTAGTTCGGTATTGTGCACCATCTATTATATGAGGTAGGAAAATCTAAAGGAATATTTGTATTTTGCAAAATTTATTTTAACATTAAGAATATTAGAAAAATATTAAGTATAAATAGAATATCTAAATTAAAATTTTGTGATTGTTCTGCAGTGGTGCTGTTTCACTTTTTCTATATTCATGTATTTTGCTAACTTAATATTACATGTATTAACTTCAAATCAAATGTGATGGTTTTGAAAAATCTTTCTTCTCAGGGGAATTAGCACTCTCCTTTTGCCTGCGCACGACTGCAACAGTAATAAGATTTTATTTACCTACTCTAGCAATATATTATTTAAGATTTGAAGCTTGGTTTAATATATAATTCAAATGACATGATTATGTTAAAAGAATAAATAAAATGGTACACTTACGCTGTCATTGCCTGATACATAGAAACACGAGGATCATGAGAGCACTTCTTCAACTTGCGCATAGGTACTCCTTTTGGCATATTAGGAAGAAAACCTGCATACGTAGAAACTGGCATTGTGTATGGTTCTGTCAACTTCCAATTGTGTGCCAGATCCCGTATTTCTTGTTTAAGTGTTGGACAGATATCTTCATTTGGAATGCACTGTCGACTGTAGTATGCCCAGAAGGCAGTTGTTGGTTCACATTCAGCTCTGTTCTGTCTGCGATCCCATTGAGTAGCTGCATTTGCCCATCCCTTGGGAATGGGGGGAGTTGGCTCTTGGGCAGTGTGTTTCACCTATTCGACGACACTTAATTAACACTTTTTTAAATGAAAAATTAACATTTAATTTTTAGGTAGTGTGTGCAAAGAGTATTTGGTGTCAGTTGCTGCCTAAATGAGATAGAAAGTAGTCACTTGCTGCCTAAAGAATGGTAGGTATACTGGTCATCAATTTTAACATGAGCTCACTAACATAAGCCTAGATTTAAATGAGCAATTCTGGATTTCAAGTAGACATTTTCATCTTAAAATTTTTCTAATTCAAAGTTATTTTTTGCCATTGATATATTTCAAAACCATTTTGAATTTAATATATTTTCTCTGATTTCTATTAGTGTACAGGTTTGTTTTCATATTTATGAAAATTAATTAATTCCTCGATATTATTAATTAATTTGCATTACAAACATATAAATGTCTTTTGGTTGATTACAATAATTCATTTCAACACATTGGTTTTAATTTTAATAACTATTCTGAAAAAATATTTGGAGAAAAGCAACCAACAGATTTTGAACCTCCATAGTAGTATGCTAATTTTTTAGTCAGAAAGGAAGTAGAAATTAATGACTATTTTATATTCCTCTGCCCTTATTGTTTAACTTTTCGTCACTCATATTCAAAATTTTCATTACAGCACTCACACAAATTCTGCGTAACTCTCAGCTCTCTTAAGGAAAATTCAATTTTTCTTTTGTAAATATTTATAAATGGTACTAAATTGTGAAAGAAAGGAACTGTGGGAATGAGTCTGACTGATGATGATGGCAAAGCCGTCGATAGCTGGCTCTCTAAATAAATCTATCAAGTTGAAGGAGATGACTTCCGTTATTTCAACATGAAAGAAGAAACACATTACACAAAAGAAATGTTTAAAAAATCTGCAGTAACTTTGTTATTTACCCCTTCAGCTAGAAGAAATCAAAAACCAAGGTAATTAATCTTGTGCGAAAAATGTTTTGTCCAATTCAGATTAATTCTGTTTCTGAATTTCGTGCTAATCATTTGTTACAAATTACTTTCATTTCTAAATGTCTTTCGCATGTGAATTAGATTACAAGCTGTGCTTTATAGTTGTGGGAGAATTTTTTTGATGTCCATATTCATTGCAACTGGGAATTAACATTAATGGCCGTGTCACAAACAAATTGAATACAATCCAGAGATGGAATATGGAAGCCAAGTAGTAAAAAGATCACAATGCAAAGAAATACCGCTCAAAAAAGCAACGCTGTTAGACTTAAACCAACAGCATGTGTGACAAAAGGTGAATGAAAAACATCCTTTTGAATAAATGATTTGTAATGTTTGATGTGACTCATTACATATGCAGAGGAAAGATAAAATATGATCATGATGTAATATTTTATGCTTCAAAAAAATTTGTTCTTTGGGTTTCATTAAAACATATAAAATAAAATTTCTTGCCATGTTAGCTTTCTTTTCTAGAGTACTTGTGGCATCATCTTTTGGAATGGCCATAGGATAAAACAGTCTGAAGTTGGCTGTATAATCAGACCAATAGGGATAACATCGGATGGATGCAATAACATCCTTATCATCAAGCATTTTTTCCAGGTCATCAACTGGAAAAGCTGGTGGGAACATTCTACGTGACCTCAAACTTCTGGCATGTTCCAGCTGATCATCTCCGATTTTTATCTATAAAATAAGAAATGCAGTACACATGTGGACAAAAAAAAATCCACTTATAGGTAATAATTTTTAATGCAATACTTTTTGTATGCACATGGTGTGTGGATTAGTTTTCACTATTTCTTTAGGCCTGTAAAACAAATTGAAAGGTATCGTTCGACCATGTGTTTTTAGAGTTTCATAATCTTTTGGGCAGGAAGGAATTATTTTCCTGGATGGATCAGGCTTTTCAGCACAAATAACATAGTCTTCAATTTCATTTGTTAGTTGTGGTACTCTGTAGTCATCTTTCTGAGTTGTTTCAGCTCTGAAATATTCTCTATTCAACAAACCATGCATGGTTATTTTGTTCACTATTACTATTTAACTATATTAAATAACCTAAACTACTATTGCTATGGAAAAGAACAACAATACTCAAGTAATTCTTCAGGAAACAATTTATTTCAAAACTTACAATACTGTATTAATTAATAGTGGATAATGTACAATGTAGAACAAATTAAAAATGAAATCACTGAATAGTTAGAGCATCATTTTGCATTTCATGGCTTAGCTGAGTCTGCAAGTTAGACAATTTTTGCTTCAACAAAGAAATTCCCATCATGACAATGTTTTCAGGTCGTAAAGCTCCAGAACTCTCCACATTGTAGAAAAACTTGTTAGGCTTGATTTCCCAGTTGTATGGTGCCTCATCTTTAAATGAAAGAAAATATCATGAAGTAATTGAACACAAACAGCTTAATGCAATAGTGCATTGCTTTGCATACTTGCATTTATTATGTTTATGCAAATAAACAATTTATGCATTGCATACTCACATTGGTCATCCTCCAATTCTGTGTATTCACTCTTGGGCCATTCATCTGGTTTGGGATACAGTGTGTGTCTCATTGAATTATCAGGATCATATTCAAAGCATACTCCAGCAGTAGGGTTCCATTTTGCATGTTCTTTGCCAAAACCCTTTTTGGCATAAGCACGCAATTTCAACTCTTGTCCTTTACGTAATTTAATAATAAGAATCTCTGTTTAACAAAATACGAGTAAATGTTTAGTAAGTGTCTGTCAGCAATGGACAATATCAGCTAGGAATTTATTCAGGCACTATACCATCAGTTTCTCCATATTCACTGGCCTCATCTTCACGATGTCTGGACGTTACAGGTACAACCCGGGGGTCACTTGATTTTAGGTCAGCTGTTGTAACATGTCGTGTCTGTTCATCATTGCATTTAACATCAAGTGTAAATTCCACACTGCATTCTGGACAGAAATCTACACAGGTACAGTCCTACAACAAACAGGCATGAAAAATGACAGCAAAGTAGTAAATATTGTTTACTCTGCATCAACTTAAAGTATGTATTTTTACCCGAGCATACTGAATGCGATCAACAACTTCATCAGAGGTCAGTGGAATTAGACCAATTCTGTGGGCTAAGAATTCATCACTTAAAACCGTGGAGTTTGCTTCAAGTTGTACCCAATCAATTGCCATTGTAGGAGTTTCAGCAATAAACATTCTCCTAACGCTGTTTGCAACACTGAAACCAGGAAGAAACATTATATTTCCTATTATGATTATAATGACAATTCACTACTATACAGAGACAACTATACCTAACTAGACACTTCACTATTTGACAACTAACCTCAAATCGGTATCCTCAATTTGGAATTTGACATTTTCATCCGTTAGTTCACTGATGTGTACAGATGGCTGATTAGCATACGGCATTTTTATAAATGATTATTCAATAAGATTCAATTTTCCAGTGGCAAGCGCAGAAATCAGAATAATCGACACAAAACTACACCTTGGTCAAACTGCGTGTAACTTAAAATTCGTGAAAGGAAACGCCGTATCCAATCGAGCGGAGAGAAAAGAAGAGTAGAGAGCTGTCAAAGAGTAGAGGCGGCCGGGAGTGAGGTGCGTATTGCGCATGCGCGGTTCAGCCAGTACGCTTGTTCGTGTGCCGGGCGGCCTTTGCGAATCTGTTCGTTGTTTCGTGCGGCGTTAGGACTCTGCACTGTTGGCATTTTATTATATTCAGTGAGTATAATGATATTTCTTTAAAGGTTTTTGTATTTCCCAGTCTGTTATGTTACATTTTTGGTTGCATTAAAAACTCACTGAATCAGTGATGTAGTAGTTCTCGGACTCCCCAGTAAGAAAGGCGAAATGCGAGCCCCTACTACGATTGTTAAACATAAAATAAGAAGTTTTAAATATAATTGTTATAGGTACAGAATATAAAATGAATTTAACCATATATAAATAATTATTCATATGTAAGATATGGTTTTACATATTGGACAATGGTATTAATTAATGAGATACCAATGTTCGATTTAGCTTTCATTTGTCTAAAAAGGTAGGCATTAATTCTTACAATAGGATTAACAGGATCAAAACAGATTTATTGAATTGTTATTGACTTTAAGGTCTTACTAGTTTCTTAGTCTGAAACATTATGTAGTAAGCGTAAAAGAATTTTCCACCCATCGATTATGAATCAAGTGTTACCCAATTTGCCGGTTGACTTCTACTGCATTTACAAGGTCCAGGGTTAGAGATTCCCAACGAGGTCGGTGTAGACCCCCCTGGGGGTCAATGATATTTAAGAGGTCAACTGGGAATCAATAGCCGAATACGAACACGATGATCAGGATAATCAAAATCCCATTAATTACGATAGTAATTTATAAATAATCAATAAATTGTTCAATTACAATTATATAGTTCTAAATTAAATATCAATTGATAAGTGCGCGTTTTGAATGTATTGAAAGCTAAATCTATATTTTAACAAGGAACCTTTTCTATTGGGCTTGGAGATAGTAGTTTGTTTCTTAACTTGATGTAGACGTGGTTTTTGTGTTAAAAACTATCTGTGATGTACTATGGAGAGAAGTTAATTTGAAGTTACATTTATGTTCAGAAGAAAAACAAGGGTCCATTTCAGCATTTGCTCGAGGATCAGGGAAACTGGACGAAAACCTGATCGAGATGGGGGTCATTGTCCCAGAAGCTGAAGTACAATATTTGTTACAGGTTCTTCACAATTATTCAATCCAAATAATATATAATACATTAAATACTCGTACATCTCAAAAATACATGTCCAAAAAACTCAAATATTCGTATTTTAAATACAATTTGTATTTGAAAAACTGTATTTCAAATACAAGTATTCAAATACTGCCCAACCCTGCAGGCGTGTTGAACGGAACGAGAGTTGTGGGTATTTCCCATGTAAATGGTTACTTTGCTGTGCTTTCATCTTGCTATACAAAGACAGTATTATTTATGCACCAATAGAATTATGAGAGCTTCATGGTTCTGTGACCTGAAGGCCAAATTGAAACAGCCCAAGGCTTTATTATTGTTTTAAAGGTTTATTATTGATACGATTGTTGTGTGTGTGTGTGTTCGCACAACTGACAGTAGCTTCGTAAAATCATTTTGTGGTTACTAGCTAAATGTAATTTAAGTGACACACACAATTGTCACCAAAGGATTTTTATATTGTAAATTTGTTTTTGTTTTTTTTAAAGATTTTTTCACCTCCCGTTATCTACAGAAATATTGGGGATTATAATTGCACCAACATAAAAATAATGCAACATTTATTAGATATGGGTTGAAAGGGCACCAATTGCAAGTCAAACAACACGAGCTATTTCCAATTACGTTTTTTCCTAAAACACGTTTAATTTTTTTGTAATTTATCATAGTTTGTAGGAACATTTTTCAATGTGATTTTCCAGGTTTTGAATACGTAATATCTCGTGAAAAGTGTCAAGATGCACAGTGTTATTTGAAAGAGTCTGCATTTGCCTACAATATGGCGGAGAGCATAATGTTAAATTTGTTACGCTAGTGCTCACCTCTCACCATAGGAGTAATAGGCTTTGGTTTTTGCCACACGTATGTTGACAAACTAGAAGTATAATATTATCCAACACGATGTCACGGAATTGTGTAATGCAAGGAACCTTGGTTCTTCGTGGGCAACAGTTTTATGGTGAAAATATGGTGACAGTGGATTGAAGGTGACAGTGGAATAGTAGTTTAGCAATTAGTTTATAAAGCAACATTATCAGCGAGTTGCATACGGTATTTTTGTATAACTACATTATAAATTTATAAGAGAATCAAACTTAATTTTGCGAAACAACTTTCTTGTGACTTATCGGGTATTTAAAATCTGTGCGAGAAAACGGTGGTCGGCTGTTCCCGTGACCTGTACCGCCCCACGATGCTCTCTCTGCGATTGGCTGAATGTGTGATGACGCAATCATTCGCGCTCTAAAATCCAATACGTCATTATTTGTGTCGTAAAATGCTTATAATGCTGGTGTACAAAATAAAAAATCATTACATGACGCATTGTACAGAACCGTCCTGTAACGAACAAGTTTCTTGCTGTAAAACAGTACAACAATAAGTTACTGTCCGGACAGAATCGAACATAATAGAAATTAAACGAAACGAGTGGGTAAAGAGGGGTATAATTACATGAGTAGTATGTTGAAGAAAACGAGCGACGATAGGAGCGAGTTTTCGTATATACCTCGAGTGCAATTATATCCCTCTATCCACATGTTACGTTCAGTCAATTTTGTTTCCATCTAAGAATAATTTTAAGTTTGAGAAATTCAAGCATATCTTTACATTTTTAGGCATCTATTTGATGACTTCATATTGGTTCTGAATCAGACATTTTAGTAGGCGTTGTATGTCAGTACATATTCATGGTCACAGTTGTGTCTTGGAGAATAACGTTAGAAATAAGAAATAAACGTTAAACATATTATTTAACATATTCCGGATGAAATACTAAAAGAAAAAGACTGTCATGAAAACGTTACTTCGCACGAACAGTACGGGCGTGTGTGAGAGAACGTGTGTTAATGTTGGAAAGGAGAAAGACTATAATGTTCAGACTTAGAAGTTTTGCTGGCGTACGTTTCAGAGCGGTTAAATACAACTGATATTAAGACAACTTACATTAAGAACAAATGTTTTACACGTACATTTGCCCGTGTTAAATATTGTGAGATTTTTTCATTAATCACAATTTTAATCATTAATCAGCAAGCATTAATCAGCAGTGTCAAACCAACATGCTTATGGTCATACTTGTTTATGTTAAAGAAGACGTGGCGTGTAAAGGAGAATATCGATATTTTAAATTATAAAAAATTGAATTGATTCTGTAAAAAAAAGTAGTTTTGCCAAAATAACTGCTTTCCCTGGGCCGTCATGTTTGAACAGGTGAAGTAAACGTGTCTCTGCTATATAAAGCGACTGCAGGTTAGGGTGATTGATGCTAAGTATATGTAGGACAACCGTTTCTAATTTAGGTTAAAGTAGGGTACACGGTACACCCTCAGTGGTGGCAGGGGGGAGGGGTTTCCTAAAATCTTCCCTCAAATTACGCTACGCGCTCTGATAGAACTGATTCGTAAAACTTACGGATAGGCAATTTTCATATCTCGCTTTTCATACGCTTTTGCTCGGCCGCATTTTAATGTCAATTTACTTTCAAAGGCAAGTTTTCTCGCTTCGCTCGCCCGGATCAAAGTCTCGGCGAGGCTCGGGTCTTAGACCCTCGCGTTCACTATAAACATCCTTGTGTCTATCCACCGCATAGTTACCCATTCACTTGTATAAGAAAGCACTTTTCAAGAAAGCCTTTAGAATTAAAACTGCGCAGTTGGCGCTGGAGCGGGGCGAAATGCCGGTTTAAAAGTCTTCCGTAAGTTGAACCGTATACTAGACTTCAGCTCTAATTTAATTTATTGTACTATAAATATTAATCTGATTGTCTAAGGAGTGGTAATAATTATTCGTTTATAATTTTGTTTTATTCGTTCATGAATTATGCTTTTCACGTACGTAATCTGTGATGTACATTTTTGTTCATGTTCCTCGGCCAACTGGAAATACCTTTGATATGTCCGCGTTATAAGGACATAATTAAACAATTTCGATCAATTTCTGAGTTCTGGTTTGTAGTTGCGGAGTTTAAATTGCACGGTGGAATTTTAATTGCATGCGTGCTATTAATACAGAATTAATCAACGATTTTTTCATGGAATTAATGTAATGATGTTTGTGTAAACACAATCATGCGATCACATTCACGTCATAATCAGAATGTTCTCGTAAGGATGATTCTACGGGCAAAACCAGGCCGGGGAGAATTTTTCTCTATCGCTTGCATGCGTGCTTCCGCCTTAACCCATTGAGTGCTTTTTATCCCTCTCCATTTCTTCTTTTCTTTTCGTTTCTGGAGGTGTGCAGACCTGAGAGGTCACGGGCCTATGAACAGTCGGGTCTGCAGACAGCCGTAAATTGTGATCTTCCCGAAATGCCCGCGAGCGATCGGGCACACGACCTTCGGCCAAAAATACTTGAAATTCTATGATTGCCGCACATGCTTCTTCTTAACGTTTGGTAGTTTTGTTATTATGCAACTATTTTCATTTACAGTGCTTGGCATTTCTCCTAAAGACCGTTCTGCCTTTCATTACAGCAGGGCTGCAGGTCTCTTCCCGTTTTCGCTCCGTGGAGCCAGGCCGCTTGCTCCCGGCTCTCGATGGGCAGCGAGGTTCTAGCGGTAACGCCATAGGAATTTTAAATGTCGAATTCAGAGGTTTGCGAAAAGCTTCGGGTAGCGCGCTGCCACTACTCTCTCGACAGTGACAATGCTTCGTACATGGACCAGACTGTTCATAGGCCCGTGGAAGGTTACGAGCTCAGGAGCCAAATATACATGTAATCAACTATTCAGATTGCCTTCTGATGGTTATCCTCGAACTACACTGACCTTTCTCGTAGATAATAATTAAACACACAATTCTATCAAGGAAAATATTTCAACAAAAACCAAAAAAGGTTTCGACAGGGATTTGTTATAAATTGTGTAATTACATTTATCTGTAAGTCCTACATTGCAAACTATACATGGTTGCAAAACTGTATAAGTATGCATTTCTGTAACAAATTCTCATTGATGATTCACTTGAAGTATTATCTTCATTCTTTAAGAGAATCATGCAAAATGCCATAGGATTAGTGCATTTCATGACTCACTAATATCATTCCGGTGCATTAAATTCCAAGATAAAATTATGAACAACCAAGTACTATCTGACAGGAAGAGCGCGTTTTCATACTATTTATTAACAACTGCTGAAAGTTCCTCATCGGTGTACTCTGCAGCATTTTTATCACATTAAACATTTACGTTCATGCAAATACTTTACCAAAATCTCCAGTTTTCGAAAATTAAAGACAATTCTTCCCATTCACTTCCACATATCATCGGACTATTAGTGCAAGAGCTGCTTGTTTTGCCTTCTATGATGTCTCTACTCAGAAAGTGCTCCATTATCTCTCGCGTGAAACTGTCGTCCGGCCCTTTGCGATCTTAAACAGTCTTCGCTCTTGCTTCTCCTCTTGCCTTCCGTTCGGCTGCTACTGACAGTTCTTTGCTTCCAATCCGTCATTCAGTTGAGTCCTGTCTGACCGGGGACATGTGCTCTTGATGGGAGAAGGTCATAACATTACTTATCTTCCAACAGTGCAGCCTATCTGACTGCAGGAGGCCACCTAGCGTGCCATAGTATCTGAGTGCCAGGGTCCTGCACGGACCTATTCGTTTTAGAATACCTTATAGTCCAGCGGTCGCCGGCCTTTTGACCTTATGTACTCTTTGTTTCCGACTTCACAAACCACTAATTTCATACTTTTAAAGTATGCTGACAATTAAAATATTTTTAAAAAGATAATACGTTTGTGATATTATGAAACAATGGTAAGAAGACTTTTATCCTATTAATAGGAAATGTGCCTATTTAAGGTTATTTTGTTATAAATTTTTGTCACAAACGGATCATTATGAATTTTTAATTGTGACAATCTTAGACGTTAATTCTCACGGTTATTTAATATCTTTGTCGATTTAACCGTGATTGCTTAGGTATTGTACATTCCTGGCCAGGGTGTAAATAAGACTTGGGTTAGTTAGAATAGTCTAAAATCGTGCTTAGCTGCTGTATGTCTGTAGATAAGTCGGAGGGATATGCCGGTGTAAAGTAAATGGTGATTGATCCGCACCTAAGTTGATGGGGCAATGCAGCTAAGTTCTAAAAGATTTGCAGCTTTGTATAAGACAAAAATGCTCATATACCCAACGGTTTGCGCTTTAGAGCATTCTAGTAGTAAATATTTAGCAATACAACAATCGGTTATCACTAAGTGTTGCAAAAACATGCTGTCAGAAGGCTCCAACGGTTCCTGTGCGCACACGATACTAGCGGTATGTGCTGAAAAATTACCTTGGGCATTAGAGGGTTAAAACAAAAGGAAAACAACCGTTTAATATGTGATTGTTTCAAAACCATTGAAGTTGAATTATTACAAAATTCTTGAAGCTTATTTAAGTGTTGCACTTTTTTACTGAATTTTATGAATGTAATTAATTCCAATGTTATTACTGCAAGAAGGAAAGCCGTTTTTCGGGACGGGGAACTCCGGAAGCCGACAATGAGGTAGGCGCCGAATCTCAAACGGAGGATGAACACTACCAAGTCCTGGAACATTACTAGCACAAGTAGTTGACGCGCCTGAAATCACTCACTTGAACTGAATGTATGTGTGTCGAATATGTATGTCCATACCCAAGTTCGCAGGTTCAAACCCGATCGAACCTGTGGATTTTTATGGTCGAAAGAAACTTTAGTACACCTTCCTTCGGAGGGGATGTAAAGTCGACTGCCCCATGTTGTAAATTTACAACATGTAAAAGACCCTCAAGCCTAAAAGAAGCCTCTGACTAAAATTAAAATTCTTCCGTCTCGTCGTCTGAGTGATATTTCCTTTACTAGAAAAGGGACGGTGATAGGAGCGTAGTGGAATTTGCATAGTCAGGTGAAAGAGCACAGACCTGAGCCTCGCCACGGAAAACAAGGTATGAATAGAATTGAATCAGTTTAAATAGCGAAATGTTCTGGTTGTAGAGCATGTGCAACCGACCCGAGCAGCCACTGCAGTCGGTAGGAAAAATGCAACTCGGTAGGAGGAGCCACAACTTCCGAGTTGTCCCGCTGCGCAAAGAGCAATCCCAAGGGGTGCGGAGAAACGTTTATTGCGGAGCGCGAGGGCGCGTCATGGCACGGCGTGGAGCGCGGAGGCGCGGGGGCGGGCCGCACGGTGACGGCGTCCACGCGCAGCGCTGCGGGGCGTACTCCACGGGCTCCGGCTGCCCGGTGCGCCCCACCTCCACCCCCCGACAGTCGCACCTGCGAGGGCATAATGAAGGGCATTTGAAACGATTTGTTTATATTTTTGAGATAATTTAAATTTTTAAAGCACCTAAAACTCTTTCAAAGTTTTGGGTAGGATTCTTATTAAAAGTCGGACAGTAAAACAATCGCGAGGTAGCGTAAAAAATGTTGTTTCATATTGATGCAATCAATATTGACAAAACTAAAACGGACATTGATAAAACATTAAAAACTACAAATTGGTGCTAACCAGCCCCGGTCTTTCCTTCATTCCAAGTGTCGCCTAGCTGTGACGACACCTCAATAGGTACGATAAGTCAAATCGTTTCGAGTTTCAATTCTGGCCCACATAATTTTTTTCTGAACATTTCCGTAAGTCTACAACACTTTACACTTAATTCAATTTCAGAAGTGCCATTTTCATAAAACATTTACATTTAAAAAAATTAAAGATATTAATTTTTTCATGTCTTTTGGATGTCGTGTAATTAAGAGGTTCAAGATAGGATAGAAGTTGCCTTATTTGAATATTACGTCACCTTTTCAGTACAAGAAAGTATATAGTGTTGTTTTAGCTTCATTAGTTTAGCAGGCACCTTATTTAGCAGGTTTAGCATAAGCTCTCACAGTTGCCATCAAATTTCGACTCCTAATTCGCCGCCAGGGAGCGCCACATCCACGCTTCTCAGCGCGATTTTTGCGCTATGACTTGCGTTTGATTCAATGCAAAAGTTAAAATTCTTATTTTAAATTCTCTGGCGTCTGACCGACGATTCCGTAGCCTCGGAAGCATCGCCTGCCCCGTAGTCATTAGCACTGGCGTTCAAATCCCAGCTTGAGCAATCATTTTTGTTTTTTGTTTAAACGTTTTTTAAGAATTCAACTCAAAATATCTAATTGAATGGTAGAAAGTTAAACATTTGATATTTCAAAAATTTAAAGATAGTATGTATTTTTTTCGAATCTCTTTCGTTTCGTTTGGATGAGAGTTTATCAAGTAATAGCTGAAGTGTGAGTGGAATGGCAGTTGCAATAATTATTACAATATTACCTAACAGTTACCGATAAAACAAGAAAGTATGTTCTGTTGTAGTTGTGAATAGTAAAATGAAAAATAATACACTGGAAGAATGTATGAATTCATTCTTACAGGGCCAGTAAACGCTCGGGATACGTGATAGTGTTACTCGTCAGTTTTTGAAAGGTGCGTGTGTACTCGTATCCAGGTGGGGCCCATGGATGGATGCCAAATTTTGTCCGCCAAGGTTTGTGCGTCGCGCGCCCCACCTCAGCGGCTGGCTGACTTATGGAAGGAATCGCTCCCTGGTTCATGAAGATCGTACACAGGTCGAGTTAATGTGCACTGATAAGATAGTCCAATTATAATATATGTACAGAGCAATACTCCTGCCTGTGTAGCCGAGATCGATAAGGACGACTTGCCTAAGCAGTCTCAGCTCTAAGGAACGTGAGTTTGAATCCGGCCTCGGCATGGATGTTTGCTTTAGTGGCGTGGCATGGTGACGCCTATCCAAACCACCATCTAACATCTTAAATACTCACTTTTTCCCCAGTCCTCTCCCTGTCCGAATGTGAGTGTGTAAGAAATTTGATTGTGTCTGCGTGCGTGCCAAGTGGAGCAAGCTCCATAATGGGTCTATGGGCTGCTACGCGATCCCCACAAGACCGATACCAAATTCCCTTTCTGCAACAAGTTGCAAGCTCTTGCTGCCATAGGCTTAATAGCTACCAGGTGCAGGAGACAGTTCTCGGCCACAGTGGGATTATGATCCAATGCGGTTTAAAGGAGTGGAGGCTAGGGTTTAAGTTCTCTGGGGTGTAAAAAGGCAGAGGAATGCTTTTAGCAATGGTACGGAGCGTCAGCTGATGATCGAGAGGTTATAACAGAAGTTAAAATGCCCGATGATGATGGTGATGAAGATAGGGTAAGGAGAGGCACGAACTCGTATTTCGTTTGACAGTTTTACACACTGATTTGTGACGGTAGATGCGTATTTTGACTGGATCTGTAAATAGGTGTACGGGCAAAACTATTACTTGTCCTGAACTTCTCATGGCCCTTTAGAAATATAGTTTTCAAACCTTTCACCCTCCAAACAGCTGCACTCAGATTGCGGAGCAGGCTTCACCCTCCTCAATCTGCAACAGAACAGAAGTTTATAAACAAGAAACGACTGAAAGAATTGGCGCAGACTAATATGCTTTTTTCCCGATTGGTCAAGTGCGAGTGCAAGTGAGAGTGCAATGTGATTTTATCCCCCAAGTGATTTGTCCCTAAAAGCAAATGCAGAGGACATCGTCAGTTTTGCGTCTGGACATTAACGATTCTCTCCCTCCCACGAAACGTCAAATTTATACTTTCGTTACTGTTTCTGACACGAATAAAAAATAAATAAAAAATTGTAACGAATTAACGAATGTGGATGATTAATGAATCAAAACGGTTTTCAGCGCAGGAGTGAAATATTCTCTACAGTAATACGTTATAATCACTACGGTGGACGTTGACCAGATAAAGTAGTCAAGAACACGAATTGATTCAATTTTGGCAACAAATGTACTTACGGATTTATTCAATGGTTTGACAGATTTTCACGTACTATTTTATCGTTGAGCGGTCCAAGCCATAGCGACGCACTATTCTACATACAAAAGAATGACACGGTTCTAGGACATCTCTGGAAGTTGCCACCCCAGCTCTTCGTCCTCCCCTCGGTTGTGTAATTTCGCGAGTTGCTGACATGCAAACCGGGAAGAGAACAAACGGCAGTGGCGATGGCCACGCACGGACTGCCCATTGGAGATCGTAAGCGACCCCGCTTAAGTGAGTGAGTGAATGAATGCATGAATGAATGAGCGAAGTGTGTCCCAAAAAGGGCAAAGGTCTCCTGCAGGAAGGGAAGCTCTTGTAAAACTCACGTGATGAGCTATTCCACGTAAGTATGAATTCGCACTGACCATCTGCACTTCCTAACAGGTGTGTCATAATCCTTCCAAATTGTTCTTCTACTCGCTGCACTTGACCATTGCGACCCCACTAGTGTATTGAAATAGTCGGCCCATCTGGTTCTTGGACTTCCTCGGCTTCTGTTTCTGTTGTATGGACCCCACAAGGTGGTATTCTGCTCCCATCTGTCTTGGTGTAGTCTTGCGTCGTGACCCGCTTCCATTTAATTCTTGTAGTCTGCTGAGCAGCATTCTTGGAGGATGTGATAGCTTGGAGTCTTGCATTTGAAAGTCTGTTCCGAAGTGAAATGCATATGATTTTTTCCATTTTTTTGGCAGATCTCTGATGAGCTCTTTTGTTTGTCCGTTAAGGACTAGGAGGCAAGCGTAGATTAGGACAGGAATAATGCATGTATAGGATCTTTAGCTTAACTCGTCAGATCTTTAGCCATTTCTGGAAACAGCCCTTCTTGTTTTGGCAATTTGACTACACATGAAATACCTTTGGCATCCCTTTCACTTTTAGCGACTAATGGCCGCGTGCCCTCAGTTTTCGGAGAAAGAGAGAAAGAGTGTATTTATTTGGAAGAAAGAGAAAGTATTTATTCTGTTCTCATTAGTCTTCAACGTACTACAGACACTACACTGGAAAGAGTAAATGCCTGTCTCTTGGCAATTGGTGGTCACTTAGAGCATTTACTGAACGGTCAGTTTTTTTTCACTTTAAGGAAATTATATTTTATTAATCATTTCCAATAACTATTAATTTACTACTCATTTATGTTTTATTGATATTTTTAATAATTTTATTAAGGCTTTATTTGGTTAATAATCAGATTCAATAATAATAATAATAATAATAATAATATCACATTGTTGTAATAAAAATGAAGAGTTTGGCGGTATTGTTTCACGAGATATCTTTCTACTTTCTCTCTGAGACGACCTTCATTAAATAATAATTGTTACGTCGGTGTTAATAAATTGATAAACAGTGATAACTTTCCTCCATATCTTCAGTATTACAGTTTCGTTTCTTAAGCATACTGGACAGAATCAACTCAAGAGACGTTTTGTTTTTTGCTCATGTCTCTGCTCACCCTTCCCCACCCCACCCACTCTGTGCAACGCAAAAAGCTTCCGGCATGTAAGGCGCGTACTGCCCGCCTAAGCTCTTGAATGGGGAAAACACAAAAACAGGAGAGTTGCTGCAGCTTATGACCTGACGGTCCTCTTCTCTGCTGTCTCAACGTGAGAGGCACGGTTGCCAAATGGTCAAAACAAGAAGTGCTCTCAGACATGGGTTGCGAGTTAAGCTAAAGATCGGTATGCAGAGCTAGGAAGGAGGGGAGAGTGTGAGGGAGGGCACTGGCCTCAGCTTGGGCGGGTTGGTGGCGGAGGCGGTCGCAGGCGTCGGAGGCTCGGGCCCGCCCGTCCACTCGGCGCCAGGGGCAGGCGCGCCGCCAGCGCCAGGTTGATGGCTGCAACGCGCTGCTCGAGGGCCGTGCGCGGCGTGGGGGCAGCGCCACGTACCCCCGCCGTCCGCCCCGCCGGTCGCCGTCAGCAGCGCAAGGCCACACCAGCTGTGTTTGCCCCACAGAACGCGCTCTTTCACACTAATGCAATAAACCTCTGTAGCGCCAAGCCAATTATCAATCGAGTCGGTTATTGGTGTAATCGGCCGTGTGTCGTCCAACTTTCATACCACATTATTATATGAAACATGTCACGTAAACATGGTATTCCTTTTCTTTGAATGCGAGTAATAATTCACATATTTTTCTGCTACTCATTTGTTTCAATTGTTCTTAATTAATGGTCACCGTTTAATCCTTATAGGAAAGTGCAGGATTTTACGTGGCTGTGTTTGGTTTCGTTATATCGATTGACAAAACATTAAGAAAAGTTTATTGACTCGAAAATTCTTAACGTTCGATAACGCCATGGTCACCTTAATAACACATCCCTTGGGCTAATTGTAAACCAATGTTTGCATTTATTCTACGCTTCAAAGCTACTATGGGGAGTTAATTTACAATGGTTCTGATTGTTATAAATTCGTACAAATTAGTTTATGGCGTATCAACGAGCATCCAAATAAGTTTATGCGAACTGGTATAATGTACGTGTACATGTGTAAATTTTGTTTGAATACTTTTCTAATTGTGAACACTAGTTGGAAGAAGTTTTTTCCGCACCGCCAGATTGAGAACGCGGTAGAGCACTGGGTGGGTGTCCGAGAAAGAGGGCGGGGGCGGCTCGGGCAGCGCCGGCGGCGGCGCCCGCGTCACGGCGCACGGCCCGTCCCACAGCAGGCACGGCGGCGGGCCCAGCGCCGCCACACGCGCCTCGTACGTCCTGCGCAGCGAACCTTGCCTAGACTTCTCAAAATTCGCATTAAATCCAACTAAAATTACGAGAAAACTATTCGTTTTTTAAAAAAAAGAACTGTTCATGATCTTATGTAAAGATGTAACTTTTAAGAATACATTTCCTCAAGCAAAATATTATTCCGTCAATATTGTACTTTCACAATGATAATTTTTTCATTAAAAAATAGTGTTGGATGAAAATGGGACCTGCGCAAGTTTTATCAGTGTATTTTGCTGCATTCTATAACATATACAAAACATTTAGATAAATTTTTGAGTAAATAATTATTGTGTAATTTCTTTTTTATATTTTACTCAAAATCACGCGAAAATACACATATACTTGAAAAACTGCACATGATTTTATTTCAAAATCTGTCTTTGAAAAACATGTTTGAAAAAATCGCTTTCTTCAAATTTGTAGTGGTAGGAAGACGCCGACACAATTTTGAACTTTTGCAAGTATCGAAAGTTCAGGTAGTTTAACGAAAATGAGACGATAAGTGGGTGAATGTTGCTTACATGATATTAGAACAACAAATATATTTTCAACAACATTGATGTATCTGATTTTTTCCTTTTAACATTAACTAAATCTCATGGAATAAACGAATATGTAATACTAATTGTGTATTTCGATATTTTTCTTGACCCATATTATAATGAAAAGAAATTCTATGTATCTCTTATCCTACATTTGAACTCTAAAACTCAACATCAAATCCCGATTTATGTTCTCTTTTATTACATTCCTCTCCCACTTGATATGAATCAAATGGGTAGTGTATCCATTGGGAGAGTTTTGGTCTGACCGGAAGACGCCACATCCAATATACTATTGCCTCCGTGGTTATGTTTTCCATGTTATGTTGCACGCTTTATTCTCTGAGAATTACGTTATGAAGTAGGTAAGTGCATGGTCAGTACTTTCTACAATTTAAAAAATGTAAGGAAAATTTAGATACTAGCAGTGATTCGGGTTTCCGTATGATTTCGAAATTGTTGGCGCCTTAAAGTCTGAGTGTTTTGGAAGTGGGAAACGGAAATTGCACTGAGTCCTAGCCATGCCTAAAAGCAAAAAAGAAACCGAAATGGACTACCTCAATGGAAGGAGATCCATACCCGTTTTAAGAGGCTTAATTTTCTGGCGGCAAAAATTTGTGCGCAAATTGCAAAGTGAAGTTCGGAGTAGGGGAAACTAAAATTCAAGTTCGAATCCCTCAATAAGTGTGAAGTATACTCCTTCTGAAGCACTCCAAGCTGAGGTATGAATGTCTATTCTCGCTCAGATGCGTGATCAGACACGTGATTCGACACTGCGCTTTAGTATTGTAGTGTACGTTTGTCATATTTTGACTGTTCTAAATACTACGTTTTGAGTTAATCGTTTGTGGCGTTGAATGTCGAAACTATGGGATATCTAAAATGGGGATCAATGAGAAACATTTTTGTCCTTGGAGCTGCTATCTAGTTGACCACGCATCTGTTCCCAACAACCCAGGTATCCAGGCCTCGGGGCGCCAAAGCCTTTGCGGACACATACGTCTCCCCCATGTAGGCCATGTAGGAGTCCCACATGGACTGACACAGCGGCGGTGGCTCCACCTGCAGCGAGGGTGTGTCCCAGAAGTACGGGTGCCGCCACTCGGACCCGTGCGTAAGGGGCTCCAGCTGGGCAGGAAGGCACAGGCGTTGTAAACAGGCTGGCAGACAGCGAAACAACCGACACCACGCAACGTTAATGCAACGTAGCTGCAAAATTACGGAGTTCCCTCGCCTAGCTGACGGGACCTAACCGCATCTGACCTTCATAAGGTAAAAATAATAAGATGCAGGTGCATGTCCGCGTGGACCGCGACTGCAAATTTGCGACCAAAAAAACAACAACAAACAAATAACCAATAAAAACAATGAACCAGCAGTCGATGCGACTACAAATAAATGAAAAAAACACAATCACATTAATAATAATAATAATAATAATAATAATAATAATAATAATAATAATAATAATATGTAGAATCAAGACACCAAAGATTTCCTTGCTAATAGGCAGTCCATAACCGTAATGGACGTCGTTACAAACGTAAGCTAGTGTCCTTAAAATACGTTTCTTTTAAATGTACAAAGAATGTATGTGTGTTTATTATTTATAAAAATTTAGTTTAATTCCGATCATTATGAAATTTTAACACTTCACCTTCGTGAAGGTGAATTGTGTACATGAGGTTTCGAAAACATTACCCACGAAAACTTAGCCCGGAGTCAGGCGCGGGGGAGGCGGTGTGGATTCCGCTAGCTCAGACGCAAGAATAATTGAAGATCAGTTGAAAAATAGTTGCGTCGTGGAGGGACAGTTTGGGGCAGTCGTGGTATTGCGGATTCGGGCGGAGTGGGATGATGCATGGCAGATAGGAGTAGGGATGTCACAAGGCTGGGCGGGGAGGGGCAGCACGCTTTCCACGAGGGTGGAGTGGTCGCCGGGGTCGGTAGAAATGAAAAAGAATAAAAGAAAAAAAACACAACAAAAAACAAACAAACAAAAAACAAAAAAAACAAAAAAACACACACCCTCAATTGTACACTGTAGACATAGAACTCCCTCGTTTTCGTACCTAAGCGCTGAATGTGATAAATAATTCCCGTCTATCGCGAAATTTTGATAGTGTTGGGAGTGTGGGCCGCACCTCCTCCTCCACACAGAACGCGAGCGGGCGCAGCCAGCGCAGCGGGGCGAGCGGGTAAGCGGGGGGACCCCGCGCCTGCGCCAGCGCCCCCGCCAGCGTCTCCGTCAGCGGCACCACGCACGGCCCCGCGCGCCCCCTGCACCACCCACACGCCCGCGCACCCCCGCGGCACCACTCTGCAACGCACCAAGCGCGCAGCGCACAGCTCGGCTTCCTGGAGGGTCGTTAAGGCGGGAGCCCGCGGGCGGTGTCGGAGGGTCGCGGTTTCGAATTCCGACTCGCGTGCCGATACTTGTGTGTTGGGGCACACCCGACCATTAAGTGTCGCCTTTCAGCCCTCTTCCTTTCTTTGCTGGTCTGTGCAGCGACTTGGAGCAATCGCGCTTAAGAAAGCTGAACACCGAGACTGTGAGTTTGATTCCTACGAAAAACAAAGCGTTGTTTTGTTGTTGTTGTTGTTGTTGTTGTTGTTGTTGTTGCTGTTGTTGTTGTTGTTGTTGTTGTTGCTGTTGTTGTTGTTGCATGCAGTGATCGGAGTTACCGCTATGCTTCACCCTGCAAACCCTCTTCCTTTGCAATCCAGACCGAGATGTCCAACCTCCGAACGGCTTTCCTTAGGGGGGATGGGCGTACGATGCGCTTCGGCTGTTCTGCTTACCCGGTGAGCGACGACAAATACGGGCCTATCACTCACTTTTAAAAGTCGAGGGAGCAAGGGGCCCATCCCGACAATAGCTTGGAACAGAATATAGGGGACGGAACAAAGACTCGTAAACTTGCAATGCAGAAGGTGTGAAGTGTCCGAATGAGTGGATGGCCGTGGCTGCCGAAAAGCTAAAATACTTTCTTATCAAAATAAGTTAAAATACAAAAGTGTTGGATTAGAGATAGCAAAAAAACAATCAAATTGGTTTGGTATAATTGCGCCACTGACATGCTCGCGGTAAGCGTTTATTGTTGCGTATGTGCTACTGAATCTAGCTCGGAGTCTTGATGATGGCGGGTTTTCGATGCCAGCTAAGTAGTTGAATGTCTGAATGACCATTCCAGAGGTCGCGTCCGGTGCTCGTTCTTTTCTGTGGCTTCCTCTAATCAATTCCAGGCGGTCGCGGGAGTAGTAGCACGGGTCACAGATTGCGCACCATTGACCTGGCGAACGTCTGATCTAGCATCATACCTCCCAATCAGCATCGCGTTGCACCTGAGAAGTTACAGTTCCTCGGGATGTGTTACTTAACAGTAGCATACCTATTTATTTTACACATCAACACGTTATATATAGCGGTTTAGATCACTGTTTTTTCTTGTTTCTTTACTATTGTCTAATAGATTAATAGACGATTTGGATGATTTTCCAGTCTTCTGTGACATTTCTAACTCGCAGATGTTATTTTAAGAATTGAAAGGGAGGCGAAAGTTAGGTGGACGAAGTTTGTTAACATAGCGAGAGGCACGCTTAATAACGAATAAAATAATGTACGGTACTCGAAGGTTAGCAGCTTTACTTTTAAGAATTTTCTGAAAGTTCGTTGCTCATGAATAAAGACTTCTATATTCATCTTTTCAGTAAATTAGGTGCGTTAAGCAGCCGCGGTCGTTAGGCGTGACCGCCTTTACTTCCACGGCTGTAAGGGCTACGGTATCAACTCTCACCTCATGCATTAATGTCTGCTTGTATGTTGTGGCATTAATTGGCTCCCCCAATCATCATGTATCACTTTGAATCTTCTCTCGTTGATTACCACCGTTCTTAACGCAGAATAAAAAAGTTCGTTCGAAGTGGACCTACGGGCTTTCAACAAAATGACGCAATGAAGGAGATGGCCGAATTTTATCTCAAAGGGTGAAATACCGATATAGATCCGAGGGCTACTTCGGAAAATACAGCAAGTGACTGTCAGAAGGGCTTAAGGGCTACCTGAGAAACGGAAAGTGAGGGCAGGGGGACATCCTGAGTGTGCGCCTGTAAAGTTCCCTTCGGCGCCAAACGTATGGCACATCCAGTGAATAGCAGAGCAATGGTTAATGAAATATGAGAGCCTTGATGGGGATTGGTAATACCTGAGGAAAAGCGAAGTTCTTTAAAAAAAAAATTAAAAGACTTATGTTTTGTAAATCCCTATCGGAGCCCCCCGGTTTTAGATCCATAATCGAATGGATCCTGCGGAGTCGTGGAGCGCAACGGGCGGGCACGCGCGCACCTGGCACGTCGTCGGGGTCGTCGAGCAGCAGCGGCAGCGAGTCGTCGGGGTCGTCGCCGAGGACGGGCGGCAGGTCCTGCGGGAAGGAGCGGATGTCCTTGCGCATGCGCCGCACGCCGCGCACGGCCGTGAGCAGGGGCGTCCACATGGTGAGGCCGCACTCGCAGTGGCGGCAGCACGTGGGGCGGCGCGGCTGCCCCCGCGCCCTCGGCCGCCACGACGCCGGCGCCGGCGACGAAGCAGCCATGCCGCCGCCGCCGCCGCTTGCTCGCTCTGCCCAACGCACAAGCCCATGCACGGTCCATGCCAAAGCCGGTGCGTTATAGACAAGTTGCTTACGCTGCGTTTTGAACAGCGTTAAAGATGTATAAAGAAAACAAAGTTTATTTTGGACGCAATTTTTGTAGGAAAAGTTTTCTGGTTGACAACAGTACATGACGTACGGACATGGACGTCGATATTTCGACGTATGTATCTGACGTGGTTGGATGAGCGGTTTACCGCGTCATCCCACGATTCGTTCTCTGCGTGATAGCCACGCGCGTCATGAGTGGAAATGTTTCTTTTTGACACGCTGTGCGTAAAACATGGTTTCTCGTGTTTGTTTTCCGTTTAAGAAACACCTATTTTTGTCATTCTAACTAGTGGCGTGCTAAAATATTACGAAGCGTGTTTGTTTGTTGGAAACCTGAGAAAGTTTGTTGGAAAGTTTGATGAATACATTGCAATGTGTGGATAAAACATCTTTTACTGACATGTTAAGAAAAAAATTATGCAACACGTGCGCGAGATGATTCAAGCGTTCGTCTTTTGTCGCCTTCGCAAATGCTCGGCCGAGAAACTCATATTACGGCTAGTGAGCATATCATATTACTCACTTGTAATTAGTATTGTAGGGTAAAGAATTGTTTGATTAGTTCCTTTACAGACACTCCCTTGAGCCCTCTGTTGTGTGGGTCTGGAACATAATTTCCAACATACCCCTGATCGTGTGGTCTGAGCAACTAGCACAAGATGGAAACTTTTATTTGCTTATTGTTACTTATATTCGTAGTTTAAAGATATACCCCACAAAAAAGATATCTCGGATAGGACCAACCCATAAGTTGTACATCTCTCTCTGTCTCTCTAGATCTGATGAAACACACTCTGAATCTGATTGTATTAAAATTTGGTATTGCTTAATTTACTGCCTGGATCAGGACTATCCATTCTGTGTATGTATCATATCTCCGTATTGCAGATCTCGATTTGGCATCTTCATTTTCAGTATGTAGAAGTTTCTCTGTATACATATCAGATACGTATTAAATAACTACCTTTTCTTCATAATTTGTGAAGTCATCGCGCCTCTGAAACAGCGATTGAGAAATTAAAGCAAGATTGAAACTTGGAGTTTTGTGCGTATTATTTTATTGCTTATGGATTAAGGAAATGTTACCAGTCAAAAAATTTCGAATAAAAAATCCCTTTAAACAGTAACAAATAAACATTTTCGATAATTATTCATCTGTTCATTCTGGTGCTAATTCTGCAGTTTTTTATTTCCCAAAAAGAATAGTCCTGACGAAACGTTTAAGAATACCAACAAAATACAGGGTCAATATTTTGATAAAATATGTGCGTTTTTAAAAGTACTTCATTTTTTCCAGGGAACCTTTTACATAATAAAAAAAAGGTTTTTTGAATGAGATCTTTTATCGCAGACAATTTTGGGATAAAAATACAAGAAAGGAAGTCTTAAAGTGATAAAAAGCAACAAGTGCTACATTTTGTAAAATATATGGAATGTTATTTTATTATTAATGTGAAGGTTTCGTTTCGTCCTGCATTTTTGACGGGTTAACCGTAGTAATTAGTAATTTCTGCAGCAAATATGATAAAGAAAATCCCCGTTAGTGCGCTCTCCGTCGTCAGCGGCTGGTGCAGGAACTAATACGTGAAAATTTAATTTCTTGGCTTCAATGGAGCGTATTAAGAGGCGGACCTATAGAGGAACATCATCGACTAATCTACAAGTCGTGAATAGACAAATTCAAGTGATTATGAACATGTCCCCTCCTACGCGTTCCACAATTTAACAATAAAATAAGCATTTCATTTTTTGTTTCGCTCCCATGACTCAACGTGTTGACTTTAACCTGAGAAAGGAAGTACCGAATGAAAAAATGCACAAGAAGGAACCTGTTCCAACGGACTCCTTCATTTTCCTTCGTATGTATGAGCTAACCTTTTGATTGAGGGTTATACCTATTCCACATCTATGGGCAAGCAACATCTCCTCCATCGCTTGCGTCCGTCACCACGATTTTAGTCTCGGTGAGAGTAGTTGTGGCCCTGCTCACAAGGATCCTAAAGAGGTATTTTCGACAGAAAATTTCAGATCTTATTGTTGATGTGAATCAAGTACTATATATTGTAGCCAACACTATAGTGTAGGGAAGGGAAATAAATGTTATGTTGCAAAAAATGACCGTATACAGAGAAATTTGTATGAAAGGATTAAAAACAGAATGAAAAATGAAAGGCTCATTGAAGGGTCGGAAACTGAATGGCTCGAATTATTTGTAAAAAAGTAGGGGTTTACCAAACTTGGTCTTCGATTATTCAGGGAATCAATCGAAAGCATAAAAACGTTTAAATAACTTCAAGTTGAAAACTAATTCAATTACTGCGGGCATTGCTAGTTTTTTTCGAAACCAAACAGAACTGAGAGTTTCGAGTAATGAATTGAGTCTGAAATTAGAAGAAAATAAGAACGTAAGATCTTATTATTTAGCCTTTAATTTTCCTTTTGGTCTCGTACTTTTTTGTCGTGTAGATTGTACGAACGTTAGGTTATTGCGAGGAACATTACCGCTCGTGTACCACGGAAATCGCTGGTAAAAAGGACGGTGGCACTTTCCGCAGCGTCTCCTCAGCGACGCTTCTTGACAATACAGAGCGCCCCTTGGACAAAGAATGGAGTTATGTGGGGACTCTTCACTTCAACTATATTGAGTCAACGTAAGAAAGTCGTTAATTGTGAATTGTTGAGTTTGACCACCAATCGCAGACACCCTTATTTCCGTTTCCGTTGTTGTGGAATTATTGGAGATACTACTGTAACTGGGTTTACTCCTGCAGAAAATAATTTAATTGGTTATTTTTAAAACGCTTTTTATTTTTTCTTATTTGCAACTATTATCTCACATGATTATCTGGCCAAATATTTAAAAAAGTAGTAAATTTTATCGAATCTTTTCCTCAAGGTTAGAAGATAAGGAGAGCATACTCTAATAAATAGCCATAATTATAATGTTATTTTTACTAGATTCTTGACCAGCTTAACGGTTTGGTTTTTAACATGGTCGAGAGGTATGAACGCATTTTCCTATGTAAGAAAATGTCTGCGTATATATGTATTAAATTGATACTTTTAGGAATCATATTTTCTGGCATCTTCGAATTTGTGACCCTTCGAACATTCTTGAACCTTTCTCGAAATTCGAATAAAACTAGTCTATATTCCTGATTTGTTCTTAAAAGACCCAAAAACAATTAACCGACGTATGAATTTCGCAGCGCATTTAAGCTTGCGCACATGTGTATGTGTGGGCGTACGTGAGTGAGTGCGTGTGTAACAGCGCAAGCAGACACTGTGTCTGACACTGGAACGAGCTGATGCATTGTCAAACATAGGAGTATTATACAGTATTATTATTTGCACAGATGTGCTTGTGTTGTTTTTGTATCCAAAATTAATGTATATTTTTAATTTTTATCCAATATTAACGTGTTATAAAATTAAGCGATAAAAAGTAGTTCATTTATTTCACTTACCTTTTAACTCTAATATTTCAACACAAACATCATGTGGAAGCACCATATCTTTTAAACCATAACTCGAAAACTATTGCATATAACGATATAATACATCATTTCACAAAATAAAAATATTTCGAGAAATCGACTTTTTAATTTCTTACAATGTATCTGCCCATTGGAGATGATTAATGTGTTTTCTATTTAAGTAATCTTTTACATTTATTTTTCCAAATAACTTCAGACTTCAATACTTTTACATTTTAGCAACTTGAATTTTTTTGAACATTTTACAATATATATACACTTTTCAAATGATACAAATACTCGGATCATATTTTTTATTTATTTTTTCTTTTTTAGGTTTGCAAGATCTTGATGTCGAGACTTTCGGTTATTAAGTAGAAGTTTACATTGTCAGCAAAGGAAATTCTTTCCAAAACAATGAATTAAGATAGAATGGTATGTCTTGTACCATTCTATCTTAAGTGCTTATTTCATTCTTTTCTTTTCCATTACTGTTCACATGATGGAAGGTGACATTTCTTCTTGCGGAAGAGTCGTTTGGGGCATGGTTTTCCACCATTTCGTGGTTCCACCTGCAAAATGTTTTTATTGTGTCATTATACATTATTTTGGAAACAAAACAAGACTTATAAAAATGTATCCATTGCTTCAAGCATATGTACACAGGTGAGTAAAACACATATATACACAGATGATAAAAAGTGTGTTCCTCGTAACATTGACAATTAGTAATTCCTTCACCATTTTGGCATCAGCCTAGAATCTCGTAGAAATTAAAAATAAAATGTCAGCTTTCTTCGCAGCCTCTTTTTCACGGCATCGTTAAGGACATATCCAAAACTCAAAGTGCTCGCGGACTGAGGAAGCCATTGGTGAAATTTGTGAACAGCGAGTGCTTTGGAATTCTGAGGGCCAGCTGACGGTTGGACGTTCTAACGACCTTAAATCAAGGGCGATACTGCACTATCATAATTCAGTAATTTGTCAAATTGTTTTTCTTCGTTCGAATTCGAAATGGTAGATTTTTCTTAGGCAATACTTAGGACTATTCTGGACTATTCTCACTACAACAAGCACCCAACCTTTTGGACACCGGAGACAAAAATAGTTAAGAAACTGCTGTAAGGGGATGAAGCTTTTTTACCATCTGAAATGATTTGCTCTATATATGAACATATCGGCGACTTGACAATCACCAATAAAAGTATAGAAACGATTCACTTATACACATATCATTCGGTCATTTTTTTCAGAAAGGAAGAACATCGATAATCATATCAACTTTACATAATCGAGTGTTTTTACTGAATGTGGAATTTTTTCAATTCATTTTATGTTGCAAAATCTGTCTGGTTCCAGATCGAAATATTGATATTTTAAAACGAAATAATGTGGGCATAATAATAAATATTACAAATATTATTTCCTTGAAAATGTCGATTAATTGATAAAATCAGGTCTGAACCGAGAAAGGAACTCGGCACCGACTCATCAAAATCGTCAATCATCTCCAAAAAGAATGCATGAGAATATAAAACATTGTAAGCTGGATTAATTTACAGTATCAACACTTTGAAGCCCAAGCTCACATGACCTACACTTCGGCTACGAGTATGCTTAATGCTCGAAAATCTGAAGCCCCAGCATAGCTCGGGCGCACGTTTCCTCGTCTTTCCGTGCACGTGCCCGAGTATACGTTGGTTTTGGGCACTGAGGGGATGTATCAATTGTAGCTGTATGTTGCCATGTGTTGGCCAATTTGAGAATCATTTGTTGTTTTTCCGAAATGCGAGCCGGTAATGTCACTTGCTTTTCGTAGTAGTTTGCAGTGACAGATTCAGTTCTGTATTGTAGCTCGTGCGTTGTTTTGAGTTTAAAAAGTTATTCATGCCACAAAAATTTTTTTTTTGGAAAAAATGATTCGAAAATTAGCTTCGTAAAAAAAAGCTTTAGATGAAATATATGAAAATGTTGAAAAACTTATATTGTTATTGCACAGATTTTTAAGCCATGTTTTTTGTAATATACTCGAGTACGTATGTCAAGAACATATAAAATTGGCACTTTAACTTATTTTTTATTTGTTTTCAATTAACAAAAAACGAACTTTCTGAAAATGGAAAGGGTTTGTTCATTTGTTTCAGCAAAACAGTTACGGATGTCGCTTAAAATACCTCTAAATTCTCTGGGTTCTGGGACTCAACCACCAAGCTCCTGAGGCTGAAAGTGTTAATATTTTAGTGACTTCAAATAAAGTTATTCCATATTATTTTGAAACAATTTTAGAGTACGTATGAAACTTTGATTGAACACCCTAGCGCCGAAATGTTTATTGTATCTATGAACTACGCCTGCTCGTTTCTAATAGAAATGTATATTAAGTTTTTCTTGAAGTGAAACTGGTTGCAAAGTACACGTGTAGAGTTTTAACTATCTGCCACTTACAGTTTCTCATTTTGTGCTGCATTAAGCAGAAAAACGATATTTTATGAATAATTTTATCGCTTGGTAGACACTGTGATATTTGTCTTAAACTGCAAATTTACAAGCCCAGATCAGGTTAATACGTATTGTATAATGTGGAGACATGATGCCGAGTACTCAGTGTAATAGGCATAGGAGTACGTACCAACACCGTTCGGGTCCTCAGTTGAGAGCCTTTCCCACACGTGGACGTGCAGGGGCTCCATTGGCCCCAAGCGGACACCACGCAGTTCACCGGCTGTTCGAAGTTGTCAGCCTGCACTGCATGGGCAGACGGGAGGGGCCCTCCTGTTGCGAAACAAATCATTCATCACCATTAGGTTGCTCGAACGTATCTACTTTGAGAGGAAACTGTATCTACAAACTTGAACACGGGGAGGGTTTGACCCTCGTTCATTGTGTACTCGAAATCTCTTGGACTGCGAGAGAACGCGGATCTATTGTGGCTGTGAGACATACCGAGCATAATGCTGCACGCTTGTGCGCATTCTTCCTGAGTCATGAAGTTGTTTCTGTTTCCTCGGCAACCGCCGTACCCGAAGGGCACGCACATCCCTTTGCGCGCCTCAAAGTGCCACCGCTCGAAATATCCTCGGCACGGGCCAGGATCAGCTTCCATCATGCACACCTCTGAAACAAACGAGGAACATTAACAAAATGTACACATGTAATGAATAAACATTTTTAGACATTTAGAAAGTTGTAACGAACACTTCATCAGTATATGATCAGTGTACGTTGAATACAAAAAAATCGATTTGGGAATGGTATTTACGTTTTACAATTTGTTTAGTCTTCCTGTTTGACTATATATTAAAGTCTGCAAGATTAAAATGATATTGACGAGTTATGTATAAATATAATTGGCCCTTAAGGTCATGTAAATAATACACATTGAAGTGTACATTAATTACACTGTCTTACTGAATCAGATGAACCATGCAAGGAGTTTTGACAATCGTAAATCATTTTCTTCCCTTTTTAAGCGCATTTTTGTGAAAAACATTGGTAAATATTCTACTAAATATCAAATATCAAATGTAACTATTTGTCTAAAATGTAAACTTCCACTTGCTACAAAACGAACACAGGATCTGGACTTTGTGATGGTTGACTATATTTTAAATCAATAGGGCTGAAGATGATATAGCAATATGCCGGCATATTTTAAGTGACTGTTCTTTTCAGTCTCTCGTGGTATTGATGTAGAAAATTTGTTTCTATATATTGCAACGCGACAAAAAAATTAACAGGACTTCAATTACATTTTTTCGGTTTATTCCAAGTTATTCCAATATTACAATTCAATCTAAAATAAAAATTAAATGTATTGCTCAGTGATTTTCCGTTGAAATGAATCACAGGCTTAGGTGGCTCAAGGTATGAACTGATGTCACTGCCTCTGACATGGAGGTCTTAGAGTTCGAATCCCGACGGTGGCAGGATTTTCGTCACTGGCTTGATAAGTCAGTAGCAGTCTGGAGATTTCTTGAGATCGGCTACTCTGATCTATAGGTTTCTGTGATTTTTTTTATTTACATCAGGTGAATGCCGGAGCAGTACCCTAACAAACGGGCAACGACCTGCGTGCGAACTTTCCTTCCTCTTCCTATCCTCACCCCTTACTTACAGTTACACACCACCCTTGCTTACATGCACTACACTTTCACCAATGCCAGGCGACCGGTCGAGAGCTCAGAGCTTGAGCAGCTGGGGCAGTGTCCCGCTGGTGGGCGATTTCTGGTTCGGGGAATCCCCGTTAGTCGATAGGTAAGTCAGCGCCGGATCTCGTTAACCAGCGGGGGAAGTACCCCGAGGGAAAACGTGCACTACAATTCTTGACCTTAGCCTATGACCTTAGCAGTTGATGCGCCCGAAAACCTCAATCATCAATTACTGAAATGAACATATTTGTTTGGAGAGGAGGGAGGGCTTACGCTTGGCGGTGGCCATGTCGAGGTGGCAGTCGCGCTGCTCCTCGCACGGCCGCGTCTGCACCAGCTCCAAGCGCGCGCTGCACGCCTCCTGGAGCTCGGGTGCCGCCATGAGTAGGCGCGTGCGCAGCTTGAGGCCGCGGCCGCACGTGGCGCTGCAAGGGCTCCAGTCGCTCCACTCCGTCACCGGGCACCGCGGGTCGCGCTGCGCAACGGCCAGCCTTGCACATACTGCTCAATTTGACAGCACTTTTCTGTGTTTTCTGGTTTCGTTCGTCATCGCCCTTCATCCCAATTTGTATAATCTCCAGGTGTCTCAGAATCAATTTTACAAAGTAGGGCATGAAGAAAGGGCGGTCGAAAACAGTCCCTTTTTGCAAATGCAAACATAGTGGAAAATTACATATAATGCAGTTATATGCATGATATTTGCTCCTAATTGTTAGGCAGCCCTCTATACAGAAGTGTCCGGCAGGTATATGAAATCTCCTTGACTGCAACAGGACGTGGCTTTCTGAACATCTGTGCATAAGGAGTTGCCTAAACATCAGGGGAAATGTCACATGTTCATAAAATTCTGTTATATGAATTTTCACTCTGTAAGTTCATTGGCAAAAGTGAGAATATGCTACCCTTTTGCATGCACTAGAAGTTTGCAACGTTTAGTTGGATATAACCTACTACATCTTTGTAATAGTAATAAGCTCAGTAGTGAATAAGCTTACTCAAGAAAATTATGTTTTTCTGGAGAAAACTACCACATCAACATGTGGTTGTATGAACTAATCTTAAGGCGTGAATTGACATAAAACACTCTTACTTGATGTTCTTCAATGATCTCAAGTTATTGTGACTGCGAAAACAATGAATCAACTTGAATTTTCAAGTTAGTTTTTTTGTTTAATGAAATTTAAGGCGTTTTCGTCATTAGACGTATGCTTTTGCTCAGGAACCAGGAGGAATTTAACTTTTCTGATTACAATCAAATGTGGAGATCGGTTAACGTTATCGAGTATTCTATTTATCTCATTTTCATCAAAAAAAGTAATCAGTTTATCCATAAGACTCAAATACATAAGCTAAGGAAGGATGGCGGTTGTATTCAACGCCATCGACAACGCCCTGCAAATGTGCTATGCTGCTAAGGGAACTATCCCCCACCCAGGGGTGAAATCTGTACAACTCGTTTCACTGCAACACACGTCCTCACGCATAACTGAGAAATGGTGCGACCTAGCCTTGCCAAAAATTATGCAAGTTTAAGAATATGGAAAATTTTCAGAATTTTGTTTAAGAACTTTATAGTTTAAACTTTTGACATTGTTGTAAATAGAAGTGGAAAACGTATGAAAGCTTTTAAGATTAAAGAGAAGTCTTGTTTGAATTAATAAACAAGAAATACGATGCATGACATGATTCACTGCAGTGTCTGTAGCACTGTCTTTACTCACAATTTCCGGAGTTGCTTGGCCACGGCATGGGGGCTGTTTACACATATCCTTTTGTCTGAGCTCGACCTGAGGACATTTTTTGAAGCCCATTCTGTCCAGGAAGTACCGAGTGCGCATGATTTCTCCAGTGCCACATGTTACTGAACATTCAGACCAAGCACCCCAGTCAGTCGTAGCGCACACCGCATCATTGTTTTCCCCCACTAGAGACAGCAAATCGTCGTCATCCAGATCTCCCCTGCAACGGAAAGAAAACTAGATTCTTCAGGTTAAGAAATATTTGAATTTTGGTGGTAAATTTACATAAAGACCCAAAATGGTGTGGAAAATTACTGTAATTTTTTTCTTTAAATGTTTTGCTCGAATATAAGAAAAGGCATTCATAAGTACAACATAGATCCGATTTTCATTAAAATTTCTGAAATTTTAAAAATTGCAAGTCTAAATTTCACCTCCAATATTGAAGCCGGTCTTTTCTTTTTTTCAATTTATCCCTCAATTTAGGATCTTTAAATTATGTGATGTACTTATTTTTTTTTGAGTAATTACACTAACATAAGGTAAAATATGTCACGCATTCCCATTAATTACTTTTTTATTTTATTTAAAAAATAATTTTTGTGTCAAATGTACAAATGTTCTCAGGAAGTGTCCCAAGGTAAGAAGAGATTCATTGGTGTATGTGTTTCGCCAAAAATGACGACATATTTTATTCAAATGCTAATGTTTGCTCTTTTGTCTGAACGTGTCAAACCAATGAGCACTATACTTACGGGCACGACGGAGCACGAGCCACGCACATCTCCTTCGCCAAGAGCTGGCGGCCGCAGCCCAGCATCGCTGCCTTGTCGGGCATGAGGTACGAGCGTTGGCGCATTCTCAGGCCTTTCCCGCAAGACACTGAGCAGGGGCTCCACTCGGAGTAGTCGCTTACGGCACACTCCGCTGCGCAAGGAATAAACATATTCAACACATGGGCGGGCTGCAAAAGTTAGATTATCAAAATTATGTTTGTTTTGAAAGATGCTGGTGCAATACAATTTTTAATAGAAATAAATCGTACACAACAATGTAACCCATCTGATAATTAAATTTACAAATTAAATCAACTTAGTGGTTGACTAAAACAGGAAATTGTGGATGTTTCGAGTTTGTTGGTATCCAAGCAATTAAAGTAGAGATGTAGCAGACGTGTAGATCTCCATCTAGTGGAAGAAGATCACCTCCCACGATAAAACGGGCACTACACCCACGTGGCTAAAGACCTTAGCAGTTGACGCTCTGGGAAACACTAATCGTTCAGTGTACGACATGGAACGGCCTGCTCTCGTTCCCTTGCAAGGAACGCGTAATCATAAGCGTCTCTCCCCTTCTGTTCCAGCCGCCAACTTACGCCTCGCCGAGTCCTCCACGTTGTCGGTCTCCTCGATGGCGAGGTCGGGGTTGGCGCCGTCGTCGGCGCCGCACGGCCGCGGGGTGACGGATTCGCGCACCAGGTAGAGGCGCGCCAACGGCAGCATCTCGGCGCGCGTCGGGTCGTAGAACGGCGCCCGGGGGTCCTCGGGGTACATGGTGGTGATGCGGCGAATCTTCTCTCGCGGGATGGTCGGGGAGTTCGGCGACTGTGCAACATTACGGTGAGTTGAAACAAAATTGATTATTAGTTGCCACAGCAAACTTCCGGGTAAACTTGAAGCGATATTTAGAAATTCTATAAAGTGTTTTATCCACTTTGATTATTTGAAGTAAAGCTTTATGAAACTGAGATCAGTCTGTAATACGGAATATTAGAACAAAGAATTCTTATAATCCACGGCATACTATCAATTACTACCAGATTCAGTAAACAATCTTTTTGCAAGATTAATAGTCAAATTACGGAATTTTTTGTACATTGAATTTTTAAAAAAAAATTGAGTAGAACTATGAATGGTATTTTTATTGTAATATATTACTCTACTTATTTGTAAATAACTGTAATATAATCATGTGCGCATTTGGTGCCTAATTCTTCATTTTCTATATTCTACTGAATATATTAAATTCTTCTTTGATCGCACATGGCCTGTGCGAATGAATAAATATTGGAGAGGAAAGAAATGGCTTCTGAAGTCTTCATAATTATTACAGCTATTAATTTATGCATGTAAAGGTAAATTCCGGGATACGAAAGGAAGATATTAATAAAAAGTTAAATGCAAAAACAAGTTATCCTCCTAATGCCAAATTCATAAAAGCTTTGATTTACGGATTCATCAATAATTATTAAAGAATATTTTTGAATCGTCACACTAATTCACAGGTGGTAGATTACAGAGGCACTGTATGGCAGACATGGCACGTGCTATGGGCGCTACTCATAGGGGCGCTATTTCGAGTATATCTGCTAAAAAAATAACAATCCTAATTTGAAGTATCCTGACTGGTGCAAATTCTATGATTGCCCTGGGCGCTTGAATACCGAGATACGCCCCTGGTAGACAGTGGCGGAATGTAGTGGGAGCGGCAGGGGCGGCCCGACCCGCTCGGACGTTTTAGAAGACAACATTTGAAAATAATAATAATAATAATAATAATAATAATAATAATAATAATAACAATAATAACAATAATAACAACAACAATTCGTAAACTTTTTACCACTTCATATTTTTGTCGCACCGACAATTCGGACAGATTGAAATGAGCACGAAATCTTTAATTACTTATTCTGTGGTTTCTTTAAATGAAAGTATATTAATGACATCTTGTTCATTGTACGAACGACTGGTAGCACCGTCTGTATTGACTTGTAGGGGTACCCTTATTTATTTTGTGCTTGGATTCTTTATGACTAATATTCAGCGAGAATGATTTATATAAAGAATAGTGTTCAATGTTGTATAACAACACCTACAAATTAGATTACAGTGCGGTCAAGTCTCCTCAGGTAAGTCCGTGAGTGACGCTTTGACAATTCAAAGAAAGTTTCATGGATGGACCATCAGTCGTTCAATTCGCATCAACTTAAACGAATATATGTATGTGCTTTCCAAACTGTAATTTTAGTGATATATTGCAAGTATGAGTAGTAATTGTTCAATTATTGAACTTTGTTGAAAATTGTATTGTTCGGGTATGCACACATTCGACTATGTATTAAATATTTTATTTTAGTTTCTTACTTATGTAATTGTATGTTTGACTGCTATGTTGTTCAAGTCTTCATTATGATACGTTTGCCTTTTAAACTGAAATACGTACCTAAATAAGAGGTCAGTAAAATTTTCCTCGGCCACGGGTGGCTGACACCCGCGCAACGCCACTGTTGGTAGGTTGTGTGTATAAATGTGTCCCCTTCAAATTCATCTTACGTTTGACTCACCATGTACGTGATGCCGTTGTCGGTGCCCGCATCGTATGGGAACAAATCCACTGTTTTGCGCTCCACCCAGCGGCAATCTCGTGTGCACAGGTTGAGACCTGACACGCCGACGATCCAGTCAGGAGTTGGTCCTTAAAATGTGAATGGTCGACATTTGATACTGGTGTTTTGAAAGATGACAAAAAGGGCGTTAGTATTTCAATCGCGCCCTTACGTGTCGACTAATAAAAACTTACCGAGCATGGAAATAATAGATAAGAGAGGTCTTCGCTGATCAACTCTGAAATTTGTTGAAGTGTTGGCGTTTACATTGGGGTACCACAAACCGCCTGCTTTGATGAGGGTTCTCAAATGTCTGGCCTGTAAAAATACAGAAACATGGTGACATTCTATATAATTTAATAATTGCTAATTGTTCACATTGTCAATTTCTAGGAAGTTCTTTATAGCGCGAACAAAAAGCAAACAAAACATTCACCTGGACATCCTGTTTCTTTCGATCTTACATTTGCGTTGGCTATGGAGTCGTGACTGAGGCGGTGAGTGAAGAAGGAGACATGAAGTAATGCAGTAGGATTTTCGATTTTTGTAGATCGAACAAGGATTGATTGATTGTAACAAGAGATTTTTACTAAGTTACGTAACATGTGATAGAGTATTTTCACACATCGATTTATTCAAAGGAATCGACTAACTTGAAATCTGTCACTACTTATTTTTCTGCACTGTCCCACTCTCTCATTGTCTGATTATCATTATCTCACTTTTTTCACAAACTTCAGTGTATGATTGACTAATTTTCTCCATCGCTTCTTCCTTCTTTCGCACACTATCATCACAGAGGGAAGAAGGAATATCTTCCTTCAATTAAACTCACTAACATTCATTCATTCTCACTAGTTTACTCTTTCTTCTTTGCTCGCTGACATTTCTTCCTCCCGACCGCCCAGCGCAGTTCAGGGTCTCATCCCCTCTACTATTCCGTTTCCCCGTACATCCGATATGCGCGCTCTGCGAGCCCCGAGCTGGATGAATACTACCGGACTATGGGGGCTCCGAGTAATATTGAAATATTGAACGGATGTAATCATAATTAAACATTTTACTTGCAAAATGAAGATAATTTTTTTACATTTAATATTCAAATATTTTTTCATTATAATTTCATTTTAATATTCAAATTAGTATAAAACTAACTGGCGGAAACTCTGGCCGATATTTTCATATTAAACATTTTTATTTGTGTGTGCAAGTTCATAGGAAGAAATTTAAATGTATTTATCTTGTCTATACCGTTCATCCTGGGACATAGACAGCAACACGAATAAGTATGAATATAAATATTTTTAACAATTTGTTTCATTAATAATTAGATTTAGTTATCCTCATACTGAAGAATCATGAAATGATTCATGTCATGCTCGAAAGACAGCATTGTAATTTAAAGGATTTGTTTTGCACCTCACGACAAAAAACTTGTTCTGCTAACCTTCCAGAATATTCTAGGGGTTCGGGTACAGATAGCACTCGTGTGATGAGAGAAATCGCTGCAAGAAGCTTAATACTAATCAAACCATGTTTTAAGTGCTATGAATCACCGCACAAAACCCTTAAAAAATCTGTTAGAATGTACTGTAAAGATCCGAAAAAATGTCCAATTCCCCACCACTACACAGCCGTACTGAATGTCGCTTCAGTTGCCTCGAATGGATTACCGTAAGCGGTCTAATTGTGAATAACGAACGGACACACGTATGTGACCCGAATACTACATGTAGGATTTTGTTTAAAAAAATTATTAGATTTTTTTGAATGATGAAGCATTATGGCTATCGACAGCAATATATATCTTCTGCGCATGCGCAGTTCGAGTTTCACATCACGTTTGAGCATCGCTCATGCGCAGAAGATCGATATTACAGTCGATAGCTGCACGCTACGCCGTGCGAAAATTCCCTACTGAGGCCGAAAGCGCGCGCTTAGTGTTAAAGAGTGGTTGTGCGTTAGGTAGCCCGAGGGTGGGCGTGGCACTCACGCTGGCGCGCAGCTCCTGCTCCAGGCCGCGCACGGACCCCCACTCGGCCACCATGCGCACGCCGTCGGAGGCGATCTGGCCCTCGCCCCAGAAGGAGAAGTTGCGCTCGTGCGACGCGCCGATCACGTCGCTGAAGTGCGTCAGCCACAGCGAGAACGGGAAGTCCTTGGGGTGCGTCACGTTGGACCACAGGCCCTCGAACACCAGCTGCAAACCAAATCAGTTCTGCGCACGGTCGAGAACGGGGGATTAAACATAATTTTATTCACAAGGGAGAAGTGTCAAATGTCTCGGCGAAAAATTTATTCATCCCACACCGTATATATTTTTTAAATGATTTTACGATTATTTAAAAGTATTGCACCTCAACAATACAAGCTTGAATTTTTGGTCGTAAAGATTTAAGGTTCTTTTGAGCTTTAGATTTGCGGTAAGACTAACGACTATTAATGAAGTTTCAAAGATGGCAAAAATTGCTGGAGGCTCCGAGAAGATACATGCAATTTTGTTCTCGAAAATCTAGATGTCTGTGTGGATGAGTGGAGGAATGGAAAATTGTTTTACTCTGTCAGATTAAACGTGTTTGAGCTGAAACTTCATCAGGAGTACAGGTCTAATTGTGCCGTTCCGGAGATCATTATGATTTCTTGGGAGAAACTTTACACAAGGCCACTATGACACTTTCAAATTTTTTTGGAAAATAGCTGCATTTTTCTGTAATAGATGACAGTGAATTTATAAAAATTATATAGTTTCTGTTTTCATAAAAATCTGTGAAAATGGCAATGTTCAAATTAAAACTATCTCTCACCTCCAATAGTAAAGCCAGAGATCTTTTCCTCAGTGAAATTTATTCCTCAATTTTGGATCTTTAACTGGTATTATTAAAGAAAAAAAATAAGTAGCTGTTGAATGATAACAAGTGACACCAAGAGGAGGAAATATTTCTGTATACCGCGCATTCCCTCTAGTTCAAATAATTTTTTATGTCCTTGCAATGGAATTGAATGATAATGAGCAAAAAATACGACTCTTGTAGTGAATTTTATCGCACTAAACAAAATAAATTGGTTATCAAAACTAGATACAAAATTAACGATCTCGCAAAAACCTAATTTGTATTAATACATCAGCTAACGATTACAAAGCGAAGTATGTCTGTAAGTAATGGAACAATACGATATTGTACTTTTCACTGTTAATTTATATATGCTCAATAATATCTTAAATGCTTCCCTAATCAATTTCTTCGGAATTTTCACTATGCCAGACCTTGGATAAAAATCTCTTGTTTGGAGTGTTTCAAAAAAATGTAAATACGGCTATTTTTATATTAAGGATATTACCTTTGCTCTAAAAACTCTTCTTAACTGTCTAGTATGCTCATGTGCACGTTATGATTTGAACTGTGGTATTTTACTGTGGGTTAATCGTTCCTCGACTAATAAACTTTTGTTTAGCTGAAGAGAACAATTGGACTTGTCTATGGTGCTTCTAATAGACCACGTGTAAACCACTTTTTATGTTCTTGGACCTTCTCACTTTTCCCTCTAGTATATCTATTCTGCTCATTTTTATGCTAAGAAAAATTACCGTTATTTTGTTATATGTTATCAAATAAATAACTATGAAACGCGCCATAACACAAATGTTTTTACAGAAATATGTGTATAGTTGTGTAAAGAAGAATTTTATTCATAAGCCAACTTACTTATTTAATGGACTTCCATAATGTGTAAAACATTTCCTCAAGTGGCGTTTGAGAGAGTTGTTAAGAGGAGATCGATATTGATTTACAATCTATATTATACTGCAGAAGAGTTTTGCAGAAAATACTGCAGAAAATTTGTGTCTGGTAATTTTATTCTAATCCTGACATTGCTATACATGTATATGTTTTCCTGAAATAAATGCCCTAGTTTGTATATCCACCAACCATGAAAAATTAAATATCTTGCAAAAGAGTGTGTGATCAGGTTAATTTGAATATTACGGTATATCTAAACAAGATACAAATACGAAAGGAAGTACATCAAGCGACGCAATTCTATGCACTTGTAGATAATCTCATAATTCAGTTCGATATTTCGCCAATATTACATACATAGTGGCATATAGGTGTGAAATAAATTTTTTAGAACTGGGGTTGTAAAGAATTAAATTGAAGATTCCAGAAGTAAAATAGTAGTAGTCAATAAGTGATTTGAAAACACTACTACATCCTTTTAACTTCAAAATGAGACCAATCACCTTCAAATGGAGGCTGAAAACATGCAAATTTGAATGTGGTTATTCTCAAATTAATCTGCTTAGAGCGAATTGTAAATTGGGAAAGTGTAACACAAGCTAATCTGTTTTTGCTAAGGAGCTTTTGGAAACATAATCGTCGTCGAAGGTGTGTTTAAACATTTTCTTTCTGTTTAATTTTGTTGTATAATACTAATAGTTGGAATATCGGGCAACGCGGTGGATCATGTTTCAGTTGCCAAAAACATCACACATGTGTCTATGGAAGAATATCATGGTAGGGTGGGGAATAGACATGGGTCGTATTAACTGGAAAATATGTGAAATTATCAAGAAATTTTGTAACTTGAATTTGACACCATTGAGAAGGCGCAGTGTAATAAAACAATTGGTAATAGTTTTATTGTACTCTTACTGGTATTAAATCACCCATTATGTAAGCTTCAATCCACACACGTAACTTTAATGCTTAAGCTTTTCCCTTACTTTGAAAAATTGAGTGAATATTGATTTAAACATTTAGGAAAAATGAAAATCAATTCAAATATACAGAGAAGTAACATTTCGTAAGGGAATGTCAGGAAACAGTCGAGAAGTAAGTTATGGGAAGGCACAAATTATACCTTTTTGTTTCTTTTTGGAATTACTGGACTTAAATGCAAACGTATTGGAGCGATCATGGGTTCGCGCTAGAAATGGCGTTAGTTGACTTTGGTGTATGCGTTGTTTCATAGTTGACCCCACACAATAATCAAATTACACAATAATTAAATTACCCGCAAGCGTGTGATCTGGTGTAAGGTCTAAGGAAGGTGTTTCGAGCATGTTGGGTAGTACCTGTTGTTAAAGAACTTGCAAAACAGATAACAATCATATTAAGAGTGTAATGTGAAATGGGTGTGGTGTTGTGTGTGGCGCGGACGCGGTCGCATGTACCTGGTACTTGGCCTCGTCGCAGGCGCAGCACTCGTTGGAGTCATCGTGGCCAGTTTGCGTGTCCTGGGGCAGCTCGCACAGGCGGTGGCTAAGGTTGCCGTCGTCAGCCCACCAGTTGTCCACGTTCTCCAGCACCATCGCGCTGCAAACGTATCATTCCTAGTCTATCGGTCGCCCGTTCGCTCTTTTCTTTCACACCTACGTTTTCTTCGTTTTTCAATGTCATTTTCTCTCTATTTTTCAGCCACCCACCGACTCGTCTTCAAATCTCTCTCGCTTTCACTCACATTCATGTATGCTTCTTCCTTTCACCTCACCTCATGTATTCTCTCTTCACTCACTCATGGTATTCTTCCTTTCACTCACTCATTGTAATACTCTTCCTTCTCACTACACCTCATTGTATTCCTCGATTCACGTCACTCATGTATTCTTCTATTCACCATCACATCATGTACTTCTCTCTTACCACTTCACCTCAATGTCATTCTTCTCGCATATCACTCACCTCATCCGTCTTCACTTCCCTATCACTCACCTCATCCGTCATTCTTACTATTACAACTCACTCATGTATTTCTCTATTCACCTCACTCATCGTATTCTTCTATTCACTCAATCATAGTACTTCCTTCCTTTCATCACCATGTATGCTTCCTTTCTCACATCATAGTATCTCTTCCTTTCATCTCACTCACTCGTATGCTTCTCTTTCACTCCACTCATGTATTCTTTCTTTCTCCTTCTCTTCTTCCTCGCTCACTTTTACGAAAAAAAACAGGCAATTTTAGAACATTAATTTTCTCAAACAGCTCCAGTTTTTTCTTTAAATTTTCTCCTCGTATGTATCAATGTAAACAACGATGCTGAACTCATTTCCAGAACTCTCTCTGTATTTTCGAAATTTGAAAAAATAACTGTAAATGTACAGTATTAAAACGAAGCTGTTCGTGCTAAATGAAATCTATTCTAAAAATCATATCTTTTAAAAAGTGTAAATTTTTTGAAGAAATGAGTAGCTTTTGCATAATATCTGCATGAATTTAATGCAATCTGTAAAAAATTACTTTCTCAAAGATGGTTCAAACGTTTTTCTTTAGATTTTTCTACAGATAGAGCTTAGGACTAAAACTGTGCGGGTCTCATTTTCTATGAACTCGGTGAATTTTCGAAAATTGAAAAAGTTAATAACAATGGGAGAAAATATGTAGCTGTAGTTGGAACAATGTTCGCCGTTCATCTCACAAAGCAGTTACATTCATATCTGGGAATAAGCGATTGAAGTTCTTTGTAATTTCCATTTTATTATTTATTAATTTAGTAGTTTGTGATTGAAATGAAGAAAATGATGATTACAAGAAGTAAATTTACGCCTTATAACTGGAATTCGTTTTTTTGATTTTCGGACCAAGGTCCCCTATTGGTTTTTTAAAGCAGTCCTATTGGTTTACACGTTACCAGAGGAAGTTAGATCTTGAATTGTCATCTGCTCATGTTGAGCTACGATGCCTGTGCCAACAAATGAAGGGGCCAAGAAGTCAGTTTCCAAGTAGGCTGTGTTTATGAATGACATCACGTCCTTAGAAGGCACAGCTAATGAGACAGAGCGACAAATCACTGGGACGAGACATTCAAAGAGCACGGCAGGTTTAATTTCCCTAACGATTTATCCTTGAATTGACGTTTACCCGGGTTGACAAAGAAATTTCCGATATGTATGCATCATGAGTCGTGCCGAAGGATAAATAACAAATCAAATGTGGTTGTAATTAACTTGTAAATCATGATTAAATATTAAATACTTTGGTTTGTGTTTCGGATAGCTCTACTGAAACGAGATATTATTAAAAGTAGATATTTCCATTCAATCAATATTTATTAGTGATTGTCTTCCATTGGAATTCTATGAGAAAATATCATTGCATCAACTGTATCAGTAAGACTATAATGTTTTCGTGAACGATTTCAGATTTAGAGAGGCTGGCCAGATGAGAAAAGTTATCAAGAAAAGCTTCGATTGTTACAGACTTTCTGCCGAGATTTGCATTTACTGAAAAACGAGTTCCTCTCCCCCTCTCCCTCCGTCACTCACCGGAAGACGATGCAGCCGGAGCCGCGCGGCGGCGCCGTCCACATGGCCTGCACCTCCGTCTTGGGCAGGTCGTTGGCTTCGGCGACGGTGTTGATGCAGTCGTCGTGGAAGGTGGTGAAGGAGTCGCCGAACAGCTGGAAGGTGCCGACGCGCTGCGGCGTGGCGTCGGCGCGCGGGTCCGCGGGCTCGGCCGTCAGCAGGAAGCGCGAGAACATCTGCAGGCGGCCGTGCGTGCGCGATCCCAGCAGCGACACTGCGCACGCCAACGCCCACGCGCCGCCCTCGGATATCACAATCACAATATCACAAGTTCTTCGACAATATTATCAATAATAATAATAATAATAATAATAATAATAATAATAATAATAATAATAATAATAATAATCCGATCAGATGTCCTAGATCGCTAAGGTAGTAGTGCCATAACGGTCTCGGACCAGAAGATCACAAACATAGGTGTGTTTGTGCATTGCTGTCTGTGTGTCATCCTTTCACCCCTCACTATCATCATCATCATCATTTCATCTTCCAAATCTCCAAGGCAAACAATCCTGGGACGTAAAAATGGAGTCAGCAGAAATGCTGATCCCCCTAATAAAAATTCATGTGCATACCCCCAAGGGAAAAATGACTGGGCCTTGGTGGGTACAACTGCACGTTCACGTAGTCTTTAGAAAGGACAATTAGCGACGATAATAATAATAATAATAATAATAATAATAATAATAATAAATCCCGTAGGATTTAGTAAATAATAATCAACTTCGAAACAATTGATAATAACGTATGAGCTAGACCAATTCTCGCCAATTCTAAATACATAAAAAGACTCAATACGGTCTGTAGTTACCTCCGGTGTAAAGCTCATCTGTGAAGATGATGTGTAAACCTCTCAAAATTATAGACACATGCTCCAAGAGCTATAAACCCTCACCAAATGTTTATCCTCCTATGGACTGATTGTGATATTGTACGATCCACAAATCCTTAGTCATCGTACGATAAGAGGAAACAAACCATATATTGTCATTTAGGATTTGGAGAAAGGTTGTTCTGTTTGTAGATATTGCCATGATGCGTCTTAAAGACAAGAATTCTGGAATAGATATCAACGGCCGTAAGGCAGATTATCCAACAGCGAAGACGAAGACTAAGGCGAAGGAGAAGGATAGATTATCCACCAGGCGAAGAAGAAGAAGAAGAAGAAGAAGAAGAAGAAGAAGAAGAAGAAGAAGAAGAAGAAGAAGAAGGGAAGTTGAAGTTGAGAAGGAGAGGAGAGGAGAGGAGTTGAAGTTGAGAAGGAGAGGAGATGATGTTCTTCTAACACATTATATATAGAACTCTGAAGTGAAGAGTAGTAAATAGTAGCGGACTAATACACATGCAACAGGTTGAATATCAGTTCATGCATTAAAATGAAAGTACTAATTATAGATATTTTCAGCCAGATATTTTCTGTGGTGAACTTTTGTCCGCTCCTTTTTCGACCACTGCTTTTCGTTTTGTTCATTACGTTCCGTTCATTTAACTTCATCAACTGCCCTTTGCCAATAACCGGATAGTCCCCAGATACGTCTATTAAACCATGTTAGTGACGGTTTCGTAAATTCGGAACATCTCTCTAGTATTTATGTTGGAAATTTATTTTCTATATCAAGAATATCATGTCAGCGTTACGAGTATCGTAAAATTTTAGTGTCATAATATATTTCCTTGTGAACATTTGAATTCCTACTTGTGAAAAAAAAGGAGACGTGAATAAATGGCGTATCCTTGTGATCCTTACAATGTTCGGCATAATGCTTTTCTCATGTTTTTTCCTCATGTAAACAGTGGTGTTTGTTAGATTCCCTAACAAGACTTCGTACTTCAAAACATTAGTTATATTTTGCTACTTTAAAAAACAAAAAGATAAAATTAAAAATGTGAAAATAAGTATGAGGTGGAAAGTATGCCAACTCCAGAAATGAATTTAGAAATAAAAAGCTTTCAAAATTTTTGAAACACAGACCAAATTATTGTCTCCAAAATTGATATCAACTGCTTACCAGAAGAGCAGGCGTTTATTTTTATTTTTATCCTCTCGGCTTAATACGTAAGGCTAGAAGATATTATATATTCCGAATGTCACTGACCTCTACAACATGAATTCTGATCATAACTTTGAAAACATATCAATCAAAACAAACCAATATTCATTGGAAGAGAAATAGAGACACCATCATAGCGGCCTGTCTACATTTAGTGTGGAATATATTTGAGGTTTGCCTAGAAAGAATGCTAATTATTCTCGCAAAAAAGGAGTTAAATTTTTTTCGCATCTTCCAAATTTTGGGGAAATCTATCGTGAAGACTGTTTTGGAAGTATCCTCATGAAGAAATGTATATACACTTCGTATTTGCTTAGAGTTTATTTTACCCTAGATCGACAATAAGATTCAAATCATATTTCTGCATGCATCTGGCCATCGCAATTTTCGATTTACGGGAAAGTTATAACTTGAGAATGTAATAAGGACTAAATGTTGCATTCATCCACATGCTCAGGTCCTGGAAAAACATTCAGGGTCTGCAAAACTCAACGATTTGATGATTGTTTTATAAATTTATTACATTAAAATGTTATTTTTTTAAAATTTAACAACGTACGTTTATGAGTGCAGAAAGCATTTGTTCCGAAATGGTAAGAACGAAAACCAGTGTCACAAGCTATGCTGCAGTGTTGGAACGACTTGTACTGGACTGCGACAGTTTACTTCCGGAAAATATCGTTAGGCACCAGGGAGACTATAGCAAATTTTGCACGTTCATTTAAATTTATTCGGATATTCATTCATATGAAAGGCGTGTGAATTCCTCTCCACACAGGAGTGTGTAAATTTGATTTAGGTGGATGATAGCTAACACTTGAAGCTTGAGGGTTTCTGCTGCTATTAAATGTTCACTGTTATGTCATAATTAGTCATCTGCATGAAGACGCATCGCAGAAAAAAGAGCACACTGGTTACTTTTCCGAATTTCCAGGCCTCGATTACTGGCCGTTAACATAAAGCAGTCAATTCACGTTTCGTTTTTTATTTTTTCAAGGGGTCAAAGAAAAGTAATCTAAAAAAATGGTAATTTTCCAGGACAACATGTTTAAACTGAACTGAGCCAGAGACGAAGTTTATTACTTCATTAATGGATATCTTGTGAACTTCTTAAATAAAATTATTTTAGTAAAATTATATTTTTTCGTAACATAACTAAAAATGACGATTTTTTAAATGTGACACTTTTATTGTACACCGACGAAAGTTCCTCCGAAATCTTGCAATTTATCGCTGCATCCCTGATCTCCTTGTTAGTGATTTTCCGGGTTCAAAGGGGGTTGGGGGTGGGGGGCTCCTACCTCTACATCTTAAGGGGGAAGAAAGGATGGTCCGCGGTTCGTTGACTGTTTTTAAGGTATAGTTTCAGCATTCTCCTGCAGTTGGTCGGAGAAAACTACTATTGCTTCATTTAAAAGCTGGTATTAAAAGTTTGCACTCGGCACTCGAATCTATAGGACCGTCAGGACTACGAAGCTTCAGTAGCTGGCACGCAACTTCAACAGACATCGTGAACGGTCACCAATATTATATTTCTCAATAAACTGTTAGCTTCATTTGTAGCCAATCGATTTACAGGGGGGGAGTGGAAACGCCATAACTGCAATTTCCATAGCGTTGTATCCAAGTCTGGCGTTGTGAAGGTCTTTCTTCCTTATAGAGGTCGTGTTAGATGCGTCACTGTATTTGTTGCCACCAACGAAGAGTAGGAAGCGGTGGCTTGCATCAGCGATTCGCGGAGCCCGTTCTGTTTCCGAGGCTGGGAGCTGGTCAGAGCAGCTATCAGAGATGCAAGCATCATATCCTCCAGCAAAGTGTTTATCAACGTGCGATACCCAAGCATGGAAGACAACAAGAATCTGCGAGAAACATAAATAACATGAAAACTTCGTATAGCGCATAGATGTAGTAGTAATATTCCTTTATATTCTTGGAACATTTCTTCGATCTCGTCCTGTTATATTTTAAGCAAATATTTCTAAATACAAAATGATTCAACTGCAAAAGATAAGTGGGTACTGAAAATACCATTAAATTAATAATATTGGATTTAATGTTTTCAAATGAAGTACAAATCTTCGATTTAAATATACTCTATATTACAAAGTTATTTTAATTTTGAAATATATATTAAAGTAAAATTTATAGGCATATGTCAGTGGCATTTCCTGCTATGTGAACACAGTGTGCGATCTGAACGTTATCTAGTCTAGATGATGCTATACAGTTTTTAAATATTCCATATTGTGAAGTCCATACGTAACATATATACTTTGAGAATTGCTAATTTTCCATTGATTGCTTCGACAATCATTTACAAAAACAACACAAAAATACATTGAAACATGAATAAATGCAAATGCTAATTATCTGTTTTCTGCTGGCATAGGCATTAAACTGGCTTGGGGACTACACTTTCTACATGAGAACTAAACATAATATTTAGAACCCTTTCTATATAAGAATGTTCTTTTCCACTTACTGTATCCTGCCATATGTAACACAACCACTTCCACAAACCATGTACTCGCGATGTCGCATCTTTTCACGTGAAAATTGTTGGATTTAAATTAATCTTTCGTTTCGCAACTATAATTTTTATTTGTGAGAGTTCACGTTGCACTCGGCACTTTCGCAACACACAACACACGTGAAAAATGTCCCAGCGTCGCATGACCGTCGATCGAAACCATTCACCTTGCACACAGCTTATGATATGATTTCAATGGCCTCGGTCCCAGTTTTCTAAAAGACTAACCCAAGACAGAATTTCACAGATATTTGATATTGTACATGCAGGATTATAGCAACGTTGATTATTTCAAACACGTAGATCAACTGTTAATTTGAGGTTGAATGAAAACTTGAATGCATACTAAATAATATCTTAATAAAGAGATAGATTGTAATGCAGTAGCGAAGGTTGCAAATTTTTCACCGGAAAACTTCTATTGCAGTGTTTCACGCAAAATTACGCGAAAATAATTCGTTTAAAGAAATGTTCATGACCTTATTTATGAACGTATTAAAATGAACTTTTAAGAAATACCTTTGAAGAAAAGATTTCATTAAGAACTATATATATATATATA
>BOPP01000001.1:18460381-18477881 GCA_017312745.1 Gryllus bimaculatus
CACACATACACACACATACATACATACATACACATATACACTGTTTTACTGGGTTTGCTACATTTAATCTCTCGATTTAACACGGGCGTCATAGGCCGTTTTGATAGCTCAACCAGCTGGTGGCGCTATCTAGCGCTGCACGGCGACCGAGGGAGTCTCAAGGGAATCCCAATATTGTCTTCGTCGGTTCGCTGCGACGTAATTTTATGAATTTCGCTTGTTATTGAAACTACACAAGTTCAATCAATTATTGACAATAATCAATGCATTGTTTATGATATTTGGAGAATTTATTTCCTTTTGATATTAGATTTACTGATTTTAAATGTACACTTGAATTCTTTGTGTAATGTTGACCTATCTGGTAGGAAGTCTCTTTCTCAGTAGATGCTGCAGGCTGCAGTAACACCACGGAAAGCGCTGGTGGAATATGAGCGTGTGTGTGGAAGGATCTTTGTTACAAAATATACCAGGGTGCTGATATTTTCGAAATAAAATTATTTTATTTGTGTAAAGCAATAGTGCTTGTTGCGATGTGCTGGAGTCGAATTAAGTGTACAATGGAAATCCAAGCCAGAACCACATGCGTGGGATGTGTATAATATGCTCGGTCACTCTCGGTCACTATGCATAAAATTATGTAAGTAATGATACAATATAGACTGTTATTTAACTTCGTTGTAATTAATTTGAATCGCTTACGGTTTTATTATATTTTCGTATTTTGAATTTTGGAAATTACATTTCCGTCATTCGATGGAGGTTCAATCTCCAGTCTGTTGGGGCACCAGCCGCCACTGGTACTGAAACCAGTTGAATTCAGTTTAATACTACTCTTGCGTACCTATGGACGTCTAGTCACTGTCCCTAAGTACAACAATCTGCAATCATGAATGAACAAGGCTTCTGTTAATTGTAGGTTACCTGTAGGAAAGAAGTATACATACACCTTGGATTAACTACATTCTATGCTAATAAGTGTTCAATTTTACTTCAATCCTATTTCAATTTTCGTAAAGTAAAACAAGTTATTACAAAATTGATGAAAGAGAAATGCGAAAAATTTACTTTTCACTCGTCAAATCTATTAAACTCTAATAAAATCACGTAAACAGCTTACACTACAAAATCGTTCACTTGGATAAACAAATGGCAATATCACTGTAAGGAAAATAACCACACGAAATTTCTCTCACAAATTCCTCGAAAAACATTATTTGCCCCTAGGTTATACATAAGTCCATAGGTACTACAGTTTGCCTTATATGACAAGGTTTTACCTTTATGTAATATTCTTGAAGTCATATTCCAACTCTACTACTCGGTATCCGAAAAATCGTGGGGGGGGGGAGTGTTCAGGCGCCAATAGACGTCAGCTGAGAAGAAGGGGGCGCAAAACCGATTAGACAGCGCAGCCTGAAGAGATAAGGAAACTACTACGAGAAAAATAATTAGACGTTTCCGGGTTTGCAGGCCGTGGTCCATACGTTTCAACTGCAACTGTGGCAGGCATCATTAGTGGCGTTGCTGGCTGGGGCGAAGTGTTCTTGGCAGTACTGCCTTGACTGACTGGTCAGTCACTTGGTCAGTCAACGCGCAGCTGCCAAGAAGAACTCTTCGCCCCCGCCAGCAACGCCACTGATGATGCCTGTCGCAGATGCAGGCAAAACATATGGACCAGTCTCCATTAGACCACAGCCTACAAACTTGGAAACGTCTAATTATGTGGAAATCGGCTGTGAAAGCATACATTGTGTTATTACGAAAAAGTCTGTGTCATTAGGTAGCAGAACTAGTTTCTTAATAAAATCTGTTGATTAAAGAACATATGTGTATTTTTTTTTTACTTTCCCTTATACGTACGTATATACGGAGTAATATACGTAGTATAAGGAAAGTTATGTAATGCTGCGGAAAATCGATTTCTAGATTTCAACGGAAATATATGATTTGGGGTCCCCTGATACCGAAAAAATATTTTTTTCAAAACATCCGCCCATCTGTCTGGTGTTTGTTAGCAACACTAGCGCCTGAACCGTGAAACAGAAAAACCAGCCGCGAAGAACATTCCGGATATTGCATTGGTTTTGAAGACTGAAACATAACTTACATAATCGATATAACAGTCTCTTTTCCAACCAATCTGAAGGAAATACACAAAAAAAATAATAAATGCCTGCCAATGGAAAATGAAATCAAATGTATGTGGGGTATGGCAAAAGTCATTGTGCTACCAATTTTCTTATTGGCACTACAGGTGAAATCCCCAACCCACTGAACAGATGTATTGAGATTTTAGATGGGAACTGTGATGTTAATAGTATATCCATTGAGAAGTCCGTGATTCTGAATGTATCCTGATGTCACACACAGTTTTTAACTGTTAAATAAATAAATAAATAAATGATTATGGAGAATACTAGAAGAGTAGATGGGAAAGATGTAATAATGTAATCTTACGTCAATTACGACCAGATCCAGAGACAAATTTTGGGAAGGGAAATTCAAATATATATATATATATATATATATATCTTATATTATATGTAAATGTATATGAGAAAGGATTTCACAACTACAATTTTAGTGAATCACACTTCACTTGATTGTAATATATTATACGTAAAAGAAATCAAAAAGATATAAAAGTTTAAGAATATCTATATATTATCAAAATTTAACAAAGTTTGTAAATCTTTGTTTCATTAGTCTATTAAGTAACATAACGACAAACTATATAACATATGATTCAGTTTATATCCATATTACTTATGTGTTTAATTTTAAGTTTTAACTTCTTTTGATTAATATGAAGATTTTTTAATTCATAAGGCAATTTATTAAAGTATTTTTGGAGAAATAAAAATAGCTTCTTTGACCAATTGTTTGGCGTGTCTAAACAATGACACACTTTTGATAAGAATATTCAATGGTCTGCTCTGTTCATTATAACCAATTATTTTAAGGATATGTTTTTGCAACTTGTCCAAAGGATCAAGTGATGCATCATATAGTCCATCCTAGCCAATAATAAACACATCTTGCAACACTATGAAAGAGTTCACAGTAAATTTACAACAGATTTTTGTTGTTGACATAATTGGCTTCTATCAGTAGAATACGTGTACTAAATATTTCTGCATTTTTCTGATATTATTCATATGCACATCTCACTTTACATTGCAGCCAAAAGTAACTTTTAAGATATTTACCACTTTGAGCTCTCCTTAGTTGCTGTCCAATTATTTTGATATCAATTTTATGAGGTGTAGAGTCTCTGCAATTATCAAATGTTATAAAATTTGACTTGTTGATGTTTAGTAATAAATTTCTTTATACAACCATGAGTACACATCCAACTTTAATTGTATCGTAGCTGCTAATACTGACCATGTTGATCCTGTCACTGGAGCTTCAGTATCATCTGCAATGGCAAATAGATATTGCTGTATAATTAAGAGATCATTTTTGTAACTTCAAATTAACTTCTCCCCATTGCAAGTCACACATAGTTTTTAATTGTTTTTTAAGTAAATAAATAAATAGATAGAATGAACTACAGTGGTCTATGATAACACCCCACAGTATTTCAATATTTATCTTAATAGGATGACTTTCAGTACCATTTAACTTATAACTAATCAAAAGTTATCTTGCAGATCCTTCTTCCATATTATGTAGATTAGATAGAAGTATCTAAACTAACAACAGTGTCAAACGTTTTAGAATAATCTAGAAAAAAAAAAAACATTGTTGGTTTACTACAACTCGGCATCAACACCATCATTAGTGTCCTTATCTTTCGGGAAGCAAATGCAGGAACTAATAATTTATTGCATACAAATTTATTTCACAAATATAAATAACTAAATTCAATTAAAAACTTTTTTTGCTTTCTCCCAAATACAATTATTGAGTACATTCATTTATACAAAAAAAAAGAAAAAAGTTGAGTAAACAGTTTTGCCAGCACAGTGGATCTTCAATTATTGTAATTAAATAGGGATGTTATAATTCAGATATGCATTGATAATTAGATAAAGCTCAGGAACAAAATAAAAAAGAACACAATAATTTAACTTTTATAAAATAAAGTTTCACAATTATAATACATTGAAAATACTAAAAGATTTCCATAAAAAACAAAACCAACAACAACAGTTTACGAGTCTTCTTGTTATACATACTTATGAATTATAAATACATGTGAGCAATATAAGATATATCAATGGCTTAGTGCACAAACATTGTATGTCCACTCTTAGTTATTTTTGAGTTTATAACATTTTTGGGTACCTGTTGTTCTTGTCTTCATTGTGTACCAAGATTGTATGTCCATATAAAGAGGGATCTTGCTTGTACTCTGAAAGCAATCTCTGATGCTTAAAGTAACTGCACCTTTATAAACTTGCAAGCTTGGTTTTCTTGAAACCAGGAATTCTGGACATGCAATATGTGTTTTTAAGCTATCAATAAAAATGACATGGCCAATCTTAGATGAAACATATAGAAAAGAGGTCATTTATTTGATGAATTAACTCCTTTCCATGAGACAAGGTCCCACAGAAGTTTATTAGAAAGTGTCTGCTTTTTCTCAAAATTGATTTGCAGAACTTGACTTCAATTGTAGTTCCAACATGTATTAGGAAAGCAAACATATCGTATTAGCAGTAATGTTAGCTGAAATATGTTTTTTTTAGCTAATTGAATTAGTCTTTTTGAGAAACACTACTTGGAAAATTACTAAAAATATTTCAATTTAACCACTTATTTTTCAATCAAGTTTTTACTCCTAATATATTTTTTGTATATATTATTAATTATGTTTAGACGTTTCCTGCCAAGAATGTTGGAAATTAATATCAATTCCTTGTAAATGTTGGTATTAATTAGTTAGTAAGTAATTAGTATAAATTTTTTCTAAAACGAAAAAAAATTATATCAGTTTGTTTGTAAAAAATGTGTATATATTCACCAAATAGATAACTACAAAAAGATATTAAAAATACGTACAAGCTCAAAACTATACTGATATATGAATAAAAAATGCATCTCTAATTTATACTCAATGACTACTGAGGTCCCAACTGTAATTCATCATTTTCTGCAATTATTCGTTGCTGAAGTAGTCTCTGAAAAAACAAAAAAACAACCAAAAATATGTGAATTTCTTGAAACTCAGAAATCATGTAAATTGTCAAGGAAAATTGTAAGTTAACATAAACTTCTTTTCAAGAAGGATCGTAATTATTTTATTATTCAACTTTCATGTATGCAGAAAATAAAAATTGATACTTTTAATTTTAATGTTGAGCAATTGTATATTAAGGAAAGGTATTGATAGTATGCTTTCTCAAATGATGTTGCTATAAGCATGTAGTTTAATCATCATTTTTGTGTAATCCATGAAGCAAATTCTATGATATAAATCTCAATGACGAAAATCATTTTTAATTTTAAGAGTTGATATTGAAAAGTGAAATAATTATAATATTTTACATATTATAAAATAAATTCCAAAGTACATGAATTACACACTTTAACATTGTTATATTCACACAATATTTTTGTTGGCAGAATTACTATTTCCAAAATTGAGAATAACGCTACCTGCCAGGTTTTCTTTTTCCAGTGAAAATTTGAAAATGAATACACTACAGAAAAGATTTATTTTCCTTTATATATCTAATTGCGAGAACTGAAGATGATTTCCCTGAAACATGTTTGCTTTTATGTAACATCTGAATGTAATGTTAAATACATACTTTATTGAAGATTATTTTTATTTTACCTGTCTATATAGATTTCCACAATATTTCAGCGTTAACTGATTTTATCTAAATATAATCTATCAAAAGTGTTAGATACAGACTTTTCTAAGAAAATGTTAATAAACATTTTGTTTCTTATGATTAGTGTTTTAATATAGTCTTATTTAACCTTTTTACAGACATTTTGTTGCAAATTATTTACAAATATGAATGCCATACATCCTGAATAAGAGGGAGATGTCCTGAATATCAACATGTGTTCCACTCCCCACCAGATTTTGCTGTGTCTGCCAAATGACCTGAATTTTTAACTCTGTTATAATTCCACACAGTCTTAAAAAAAACAACTGCAATTTGAGACTACTTATGAAACATCACATAATGTGCTACATACAAGAACACCAGCGGCTAATTCCTTTGTTAAGCAAATATTGTTATTTTTGTCTCTTTATGGTGCAATCTGCAGAGACCTGAAAAATAGATGAAGAAAGGTACTGTGCGTTTTGAATTGAAGTGCATTTGTCTCTTTCACAATGTGTTAGAGCAAGAGAATCTGGAAATCAAAGAGGAAAAGAGCTCAGTCAATAAGTTGTTGAACTAAATCATGCTTTATTTATTGTTTTCTTTAAATGCCCCAAATACTTAAGAAATTTTGTCATGGAAAAATCAGGAAATAATCTGGATTAATTGGAAAATTCAGGGAAATTCTTCCTTGGAAAAGAGTGGTCACCCTGTTATTTTTGAAAATGTTAAATAAAGTTTATCTTCATCCTCATTTTTACTTGTATCCTTGATATATTATTTCTTTGTTTTATGATTTACTTTATACACAATTTTTAGTTGTATAAAAAGAAACAGTTTGCTCTCAATGACCTGAATTCCTTTGTTGTCTTTATGGCAAACCTAAATATGAACCCTTGTTTGGAAGGTAATTGAAGCCCAAAGACACACAATTCTGGAGAAATCTCTTTTGAATAGACTGTGCTTAAAACCTTCCTTTTCAATATCAGTCATCAAAGTGATATAAGTGGTGTTGTGTTCAGTTGTGCCATGTTCCACCTATGACTAAAAAGTCATTAAAATCCATTAGGTCATTATTCTAGGTACCTTGATTAGAAAAGTGAAGCCAGGTAGAAGTTAACCATAAGGTATCTGTACTTTCATTTTTATTTACATATGTAGATGAAAATTTTAAAGATTTTTCACAAAATTGTTTATTTTTCACATTCTTGTAATTATTTCTCTTGTAAATTTGAAATAATTTATTCAATAAATTTGGACAAAAATCATTAGTAAAATAATAGTAAATTTAACCAGATAATTATTTTTAAAATCCATCTTTAAGGAAAATTTTATTATGAGAATTTGTTTATTCCTATTTATATGGGAGAAGACATTTCTTTTTGTTTGAACCTTTGCTCTAAATGCAATTTCCCATTTATTTAGTGTCTGAAAAGATGGCGATTGGTTTAATTGCTCTCTCAGCCAAATTGTACTATTACATGTGAGTAAGGAAGCAACAAAGCAGCACATTCTGACTCTTGCAGCAGCATGAAAGAAACAATTTATCACCCTAACCATCACCCATACCTAATTACCATTACATTTAGAATTTTTTTGTAAGTTAGAATTGGGTACTAAGCAATACAAATATTAGAGATGAAGAGAAAAATAGTAATGAAACCATATTGAAATGAAAACTTAGAGCATCTTGTGGCCAAATCCTTTAAAACTAATGATAATTTTTGTTTTCATTAGTACTCCTTATATTTTTCTTGAATAATAATTACAATAATAATAGTAATAGTAATAGTAATAATAATAATAATAGTAATAATAATAGTAATAATAATAATAGTAATAACAGTAATAATAATAGTAATAATAGTAATAACAGTAATAATAATAGTAATAATAATAGTAGTAATAATAATAATAATAATAATAATAAAACAATACATTATATCAATTCTAGTAGCAACTACATAAAGTTTAACAACATTAGTACACAACAATAAATTTAACAATATTGGTAACAAATTGGAGTGTCGATTGCTTTCAGTGTAATGGTTTGGCAATATTTATCCTTATCAATTCAATTATAAAAGGATAAACAATACTTCTCTTGATCTGAGGACCATCTTGTGCAGTAACTCTTGCGGTGTTTATTATTCCGCGGTGTATGATACGATGTGATGACAGTAGCAATGGCGAAGCTAGAGTCGTGCAGTTAGGTATTCTAAAAATCTTTTCTTACATTTTGTTGTAACTTATCTCCACTTAATTTTTTTCTTTCATTCAGCGAAAACTTCAATATTTTGTTCTTTAAAGCTGTTGTCTCTTCACAGTGAATTTAGCAAACACTTCTATAGTCGGTGTACTGAAATGACAGATTCTGATGTATCTCATGGAAATTCTCTGGAATGTCTTCAATGTAATCATATTCCTTTCGCGTAATGCTATAGATTGAGGGAAAGTTTGACAGAGTTGCACCATAGCCAGCTAGTACGTTTACTAGCGGGCGTACTAGGCATACTAGCGGACTAAAGTTGTATCAACTGAGAACCGTCGCTTGAATTTTTTCTAGACCAATTTGTCTAACAAATACTTCAGTTACAAATCATCAGACATGTATTTTGCATTATCAATGTATACATTTGTCTGTTCACTTCGGAGCTGCTCATGTATTTTGTTTTGAGGAAATAAAACTTTCCTGAACAAAAGGACGCTTTGTTTATGGAAAACCGCTTTTCGTCAAGAAGTTCAATAAAACGAAAGTTTTCAAAATCTTGAAACCTATAGACCATCTGAATCACTAATTTTAAAATAAACAATTTTGTATCTTTTAAATAATTCTGAACGTGGAAGTTAATTCACCGTCATGTCTGCTTTGATACGGCTTTCAGTACTCTCTTCATATCTAACACGATATATTACTACGTATCTATACTATTTACATCTCTACGGCATATTACTTGCCTCATGATTTCGCATCATTTCGATATCATGAACCGATTAGAAGTTATGGGACTGGCGCATAGTCAGTGGGACATTCTCTATAACACTAAATCTTTACATTCATTAATTGTTTCATATAGAAAACACGAAAAAATCACATAAACGGCAGATGCAAACTTTCCCACAATGTCAGGTGATGAGGTGAATTTGCCTGTCCGAGACATGGCAGCACATCGTGGTACAAGACCGTGTATATGCTGGGAGCCTAGTAAGTACTATACTGCGATTTTTCCAATTCTGCCCCTGGCAGGTATCAGCTGTTGACAGTTTCATCCTGCAGAAACGGACAGAAAAGAACCCGGTCCAGAGATAGTTTGGTTATACGAGAAAGTAAGGCCGCTTCTTGGAGAACTCTCTTGCCATACCCCTCACCAAAATAGTATGGCGAACGGTGCGACTGCATCGGAGGAAGACTGCATCCACAGTCTGTATCAGGGTTACGGGTAACTGGAAATCTCACTTCCCCAGAAGACATAGTTGAGGAATTGGCACATCACTACGAGCAAATCGCGAGTTTCGTACTCTTTCCTTCTAGCTTTTTGAATACCAAAAGAAGAATGGAAAACTATTGATTGCATTCTTTTGAGTCGCCTGGAGGAAGACAATAATGCTCCTTTCTCCATGGGCGACTGTTTCTCTGTCTTCGCTCGCGCGGAAGTTCTGTTCCAGGACCAGACCATTATATAACCAAATGGTAGAGCATCTGCCGGGAAAGGCACGTTTTCTCCTCCTAAACATATTTAGGCCATGACATAGAATTTGGCGCGAAGCTATTGTCCCAATTCTCAAAGAAGGAAAGGATAGAACAATCCCATCGACTTAACGCCTAATCTCGCTCACAGATTGTATTTGCAAGCTTTTAGGGCAATTGGCAAACACGCATCTGGTCTGGCTCTTGGAACAGAAATGTAACACCTTTTCAATGTGATTTCAGGATGCACAGGTCAGCTATGGGTCATCTAGTCGCTCTTGCCACAGAGATCACCACTTCTTTTGCGAGACAACATCTGGTAGCCATTTCCTTCGATATAGAAAAAGCGTACGATACCACCTGGAGTTATGCCATTCTTCGCACCATACATTCTTGAGGTATCAGGAACGGCACCAATTGTTTTTAGTAGACTTTTAGTAGTCTCGTTACGTAAAATACGTCAACAATTCAATTAAATTTCTTGCTTCAAGATAATACCGCAACTGCTGTGGCTCCGGTCACGAGTTGGAAAACGCTGGCGTCAATTCTGAGTGCCACTCTGTTTGTCATTGTTATTAATGAAACAGCATTAAAATTCAAGACCCTGTGAAAACACGACGAAGGTTGTGTCACACATATCACAATTTTTGCACCTCCAAGAGCAGGCAAGTTATTGCTAGACCATCCGTCCTATTTTGGATTATGGAAGTTTTGTGTGTAGGTCAGAGTCTTCGTCAACTCTCCGACCATTAAATGATATACTCATCACGGATTTACGGATTTACGGACATTTACGGATCACCGTAGGCGCCTAACACACGAGTTGCAACGAATGTCTTTTGCCTGAGGTTGGAGAACCAAGAACCAACTCTGAGCCGAACGCGAGATATTTTGATCGGCTCCTATAGTGCAAAATTATCTGCTATAAGTATGCCTATCCCTGCTATCCCTCGCGCTAAGCAGTCCTTCACTCAAGTCACCCGATATCATACGCAATGAGACTCCATCCTCCGGGTATCCGTCTCTATACGCTGTTGCACAAGCTTAATATAAAATTGCCCACCCCTGTAAAACTCAATGAAAATAGGAAAATTGGATTTTGTGTTTCTATCTCCTTTGAGGTAACAAACTTTGTGGGTCTTTCAATTCAATGAAACCTCCAATAGTTTGTTTAACTGAATCGAACGCAAAGTTATGTTGCGCGTTGAAAATAATTTCAAATACAGACTTCGTACTCCTCATTGTCGTTTCCGTCTAGGATACTATTCTGGGAAAAACACATTCTTCCATATTGGAATTACAAATAAGAATCGTACGAGTAATAAGTAAATTCCACCCACGTGATTTTTGTAAGCATCTTTTAATGAAGTTAGAAATTTGACCTTTGCCTTTCCTTTTGATTTACGAAGTATGCCTCAGTTATTGGGTTTATGACCCTCCATCTATGTCTATATTGCTGCGTGGCACCTTCTCCCTCCGCAACTGTAATCAAGGGGGGTTAAATGTCTTTCAAATCAATTTTTGTTTTCGCCATAGTGGTTTGTGCTGCTGTGCCACGCGATATCATGAGCTCGATATCATTAAGCCTTGCCAGGAATCGAGTGAGAGGAAATCGGGGACAAGTGAAATGAAAGACAATTTAGGACACAAAGGAAACGGTAAAAGGTGAAAATTGCAAAATAAAGTCAACGGATAGAGAAGTGCGTGGCACCCCTGAAATTGAAGATTTAAATACCTGCCATTGAAAGCAATTTATTCTATGTATAATGTTCAATCCCCCTCTTTGAAATAAGTTTTGGATACAATGTTCTAAATTTTACGCGACACATGCCAGACTTTTAAGGTTCATTGAAACAAAATATATCCGTACATCGCATTCGTTTTACATTACGGATTAATGGTTCAACATAAAAAACAATTATATTTATTAATAGTTTCATTAAAGTTGTAATTTTACTTTTTGTGGTATGTATTATTATTGCCAAATAAAATCGGTCATCTGCAAATACAAAAAATTAAACGAAAAGTATGCCCTTAGGGGCCGTTAGTTGGCCTCCCTCTTTTGCTTTAGGCTGCACACGACCATGCCTGAAGCCAATGGGATGTACGTGGATTTCCTTGCATCGACTGAATGGTCTCATTAATTTAAAAAGAAGTTAGTTAGGTCCACAGTACCCATTTAAAAGAAATTAAGGACAGGTCTAAAGAATTGAGAGATGTTCTTTGAAATATAGTTCTAGAAATCCTGCATCATTTTCAAAACTGCACAAAATATGTTAAAAACACTCTATTTGGCACCACACACCATTATAGCAGCAGAGATAAGTACATGCCTAATAGCAGTTTTCAATTTAATTTTTAAAAAATCCATTCGAGCTAACGACCTCTCTTACATATTATTATTGAACTTAACATCGACACTTTTGTATAAGCCTTTCTATTTACTGGTGAAGCACAATTCCAGCATTTTTGATATAGTTCATTACTCGTACAAATGCTCGCACAATCTGTAGCAAAATTGTGTCTATGCGATAGCAAATCTCTGGAGATTTTTTAAAAATAACAACGAACAAGTAAGTACTTTGATTCTAGGTGCATTTTCATGAGATTTATTTGATTTATTAGAGGCATTGTTACACATTTAATTACTACACTAAACTACACTAGGATGAATGAAAAAATCTTACACTTGATCCAGTACAGCTCGAAATTACTAGACAAACCGGTAACCTTTCAGTCGGAGCAGAAGGCAAAATGTTTCATTCGCGCGGCAGCGTGACGTCTATGCGTTCCAAGAAGCCGCCACAACTCGAGAACGGCACAATGCAGCGAATTGCGACACAGGCGGTGGATTATGACACGCTTCAAGCTTTATAACGAACATTTTTGTGTTTCGATCTCCTTTAACATCAGTCAATTGCACATCATATGACAAAATACGAGTTTTAGTTTTATTATTGGTTTTAGCAAATTATTATATTACGAAGTCGTAACACCATTATAATCAGTACGGTCAAGTGATTCGGCCTAATGAGACGGGGGCTTAGGGCAAGTGTGCCAAATATGTGGACCCAAAGGCTGTGGGTTCGAAACCAACTTAAGACATGAATGTTTTCAATGTTGAGGCGTTGTTGGGCATTGCGGTTCCCTTATGTGTTACATCTACACCATAATCTCTTTGACGAGCATCTGGGTGCAATCTGTGTGTATCATTGAGGAACTGGACTCTTCAGCCAAAACAAATATACAAGCATCAAGGTGGGATCAAGGGATACTGGGCAAATATGTAAATGTTCAGATCCGATATTGGTCTATCTGTTATTCAGGGTGTGAGAAAGGTGCTTTTTACCACCTTTCTGAGTGGCGGTAGGCACAATGAGTGGCCCCGGTGGTCTTTTAGACGCCGAAATAACGAGCACGAGAGAGTCTGTGCCATTCGTCATATAGCCCAAAAGTGTCATATAGTAGATTTATCATAGTATATATTGAAGCTAAAATAAATAGTTACGTATATTTTTGCCAATGTATGTGTAAAGAATGCATGACCTATGTTGTGAAATTGAATTGGAGCAGTGCCAAGTGCCTTGTCTGCAGTGAAAACGCTACAAGGAAAATCCGAGAAGCAGCAACGTGACATGCAATCTCTACTTGTACAGAAGACCTTGAAGCTTTTTCAACCGAGATGACGTGTTAGAATTCTGGAGATTAAATCTATTTCCTCTGAGTTTCGTATGATGTTAGTCCGTCCGACATGCCGTCCGCCCGTTAGCTCGCTCGTCAGTATGTCCGTCAGCCCGCACGTAAACCAGTCCGACAGTCTGTCCGTCCGACAGTCTGTCCGTCCGACAGTCTGTCCGTCCGACAGTCTGTCCGTCCGACAGTCTGTCTGTCCGTCCGTCCGTCCGTTCGTCAGTCCGCCCGTCAGTCCGTTGTCCGTTAGTCCAGACAATCCGTCTGTGTTTTTGTCAGCCCGTCCATCAGCCCCTCTGTCAGCCCGTCCGTCAGCCCGTCTGTCAGCTGTCCGTTTTCTGAAAAACCGCTTTAAACTTTTTCTTTAAATTTTCTGCTCATATGTTTCAATGGGCGTTAAGAAATAATGCAATAGTCTCATTTTCGGTGAACTCTCCGTATTTTCGAAATGGGCTTCATGAAAAGTACCCCCAAAATTTGATGTTTTTCAAATTCTTCGAGTCCAGCCAGATCAACTGGAGAATATCCGTTTTGGAAGAAATCCTATGTATGGTTTAAGTGGTGTTCACAGACGGTTGGACGTTTTAAAAAAAGTCTTTGTTGGTATCAATGTCCCACAAATTCTGATATCTGACTTCATGACGTGTTAGAGGGAGTTATTTACAACATATTAGAGGAAGTGTTATATACTCTTTGTGCATCAGACGAGTTTTTCAGTCGCACAATCGCCGTTATTGGCGCTGCTTCACATACCTTCCTACGTATATTACTCATCATATACGTAATACGTACTAAATTGACGCTAGTTTCTTTGGCGGCGAACTTAATACATGTGCAATGCCATCATGTCATGTACAATGTAAAAAAACAGTACTTTTGTGTAATTTCATCTTGAAATTAATTCACTTTATAAAAAAAATTTCTATAACCGCTCTTAATTTTTATTAAATTGCCCCCTCCCTACCGCAGAGACAAGGAACGCTTAAAGGAATTGCGCATGATTAATTTTCGTTGAACTCTCTGACTTTTCGAATATTTAAAAGTTAGAAATAATGCGAATGTGCTGTGTCCGGAGCACTAGTGCTTTGAACCATTTATAAACCGGATGAAACTGAACAGCTGGTACCTGCCAGGGGTAGAGTTGGAAAAACCGCAGTATTGCTCCGAGGTGGTCGCTTGGTCCGTTCACCGGCGCTCGGAGGCCATCTTTTCCAGCTGGCGTTGTGTGTGGCTAGCGGGCTGTTCGGCGCGTGCTTCGGCGTCGGCGCGGCGGTGGCGAGCAGCGCCCGGAGCGCGTGGGGCGGGGCGGGCAGCATGGAGCGGCGCGCGGCGCGGTGGTCGCGGCGCAGCGGGGCGCGCCGGCCGCCCATCAGGCCTCGCGCCGCGCTCGCGTGCCCGCCCGCCGCCGCCAGGTGCAGCGCCGTGCAGCCCGTCCAGTCGCGCAGCCCCGCGCCCGCCCCCGCCGCCAGCAGCACGCGCGCCACCTGCGCACGCAGACAACAATAGGCAGTAGCGATGCGACATCCGCATTAAAAACCCATCTGTATGTTTTTTAAACATCAATGTTTTAAACCTAATTCTAACATTAAATTCACGTGCAAAAAATTTCCATGGCCGTGTTTAAATTGCAATAAATATTTAATTGAAAACTAAGTAAAATATTAATAATAACAATGGGCAAAGCTAAGCCTCGAAGCCTGTGCCTCTAGGATAATCTCAAAATGCCAGCACTAAGTTCACTGAAGAAGATCCGAGAAGAAATAGAAAGACCCTAAGCCCCCGGTGTGCCGCACACTTTATCGTCTCTCCATGTGCGAATTATGAGGAATCACATAGGAAATGCCAGGGTATTGGGGTCGTCCTTCGTGGCAGAGGTAGCCTGCTCGACGAAGGTAATACAAAAGCGTTCGTTCGGGCGGATCACAGAAACTGACAGTGACACCAGTTTGTATTATTTCATAATTCATATTCGAACTTTTACAGAATTATGGGATGTTTTCTTCCACAAACTAAACATCGAAAACTTAAAAAGATCGAGCACAAAACATCGATTTAAAACATCTTCAGCTCCAATTGTTCGATGTTTAAAATATTGATTTTTCTATAAAAACATCGAAGTTTTTATATAATTATCAATGCCTTAAACTCCAATATTTAGTAGGCGAGTTTTTTTAACATCAATGTTGTGTTTTCGATGTTTCTTCGTTGTTGATATTTTTTTAAATGAAAAATTTCCATAACAATATTGTATAATCATTTTCAGATATCCGTAAATTGAATATTCTTGAGTGACCATCGGTGAAAAATGCATAAAGTAGAATTTTCGTAAATACAGAAGCTTGTATTATTTTTGAATTATCGCATCAGATTATAAAATTTTGTTCTGATGATTTTTTGGCTTGGTTTTGTCAATTAATCTCAATTAAAAATTAACAAACGAGACCACTTTCACCCGGTGAATGCCGAGGGGGGGGGGAGATGATTTCCGACCCAACCCTGGCGGAGGGCTGGAAACTCGCACCCGATTAGTCTTCGCACGAGGAATATGTGCGCACACGGCTGACGTCGCAGAGAAGGGAGTCACTGATATACTGTATGCCGTCTCCAACACATCCATTACTTAGTTTTTCGAAAGGCAGCTTCTGCTCAAAGAATTAAATTCGCTTTATTCATGTAAGAAAGAACTCAAGAAAACCAATGAAAAAAGTCACGAAAGCGGCCAAAACAAATTTCTGGACCCTAGCTCGCATTGGACTACTGAATGTTTTTTGAACAAGGATTGTATTTTTAGATGGATATACTATGCAGGCGTAGAGTTTCGGTGTCATGTGTCTCGCTCGCGATTTAATGGGCATAGTGTGCGCATACACAGATTACTGTAATATCGCTTTGACTGCTACTGTTTGATCACTGTTGGCAACATATCTGCAGGTTATGTCTATGAACTCATTTGAACAGTGCGTTCGCTTACAATTGTCTCAATAGTAAATGGGTTTAGCTATATATCTTGTATTAACACCGCCCTGCATACCATTCATTTGTTTCGCGGCCTGTCAAACAGGCCCCTTCTTAGAGTTTATCCTTATATCTCGCGCACACTCTGACGGTGCCATGGCATGCTGTCGTAGCTCAAATGGATATGAATCGTTTAACTGACAGAGTCCATTTCACGATGAATTGAAGAAAAGAATGTTGTGACAAATTTCTTCTTTTCAATCAAATTACCAAATAAAATATTTGCTTTGGTGTTTGAGGAAAAATAATAAGGTTTGCGCTACTCGTATGGGGAAATAGCTTCGGTTCTTCAAACATACGCGCGCTTTTTAAGCGGCTCGAAACAATCGAAATCGGTGGGAGGAACTCAGCATTTCATCCTCCCGTACCTGGAGAGGTGGCTCAGTGCAATTGATGTAACTGCAGTGCCTCTAACCGGGAGGTCCTAGGTTCGAGTGGCAAGGTTTTCGGCTATAGCTTGTAGCTTGTCAGCTAGGACGAAGTCAGTCGCCGTCTGGAGGAGAATTCTAAAGGCTAGCTGTTCTGATCGGTAGATTTCCGTGGTTTCTCCGAACAACGCCAGGCGAATGCCGGAGCAGTACAATTACAAACGGGACACTGACCGCGCGATCTTTCCTACCTCTTCCTTGTCATATCTTCACCTCTTATACACAATTACACTAACATGTACTACATTACCACGCATGCCGGGAGACCGGTCGGGATTGTTCCGGCTGGGGCAGTGCCTCGCTGGTGAGAGATGGTTGTGGAAAACCCTGCTGGCGGCGGTATCTCGCCATCTAGCGGGGGAAGATAGGGGAGGGGGAGGGGGAGGAGAGATAGAAAGACAGAAGATAAAACGGTTTTAATGGAGCCCTACTGTCCGCGAGAAGTAATTTCTTCCTTAAACTTACGTCTAGAGACGTCACTTAAAACTGCAGAACGCTTCACTGGGGGTCTGTTATCGCTCACACGAGTCTAGACAGATTCTGACAGGTGCAGGGGCTTACTCATTAACGCAAAGACAACGCAAGTAATCTGATGAATATTTAATTTGACATTGATTTATGAACTGCTCTCAGGAAATGTGCACACGCTGAGACGCTGTTCGCTACGACGAGAGTTTCTCGGTTTTACCCTCATCGTTGAATGTCAAATGGGAATCGTCAATGTCAGTGTGGAACCAGGCTGAGATTCCAGGACTCGTCGAATGGTGGGGGGTCCAGTGTGTCAGTTATTCCTGAGCAATTATCTTCCGGGAAAGTGAGGAGAGATTCATCGTGAACTCGGGGACTGAAGTACACCTTTCACTTGACGAATTTAAAAGCAGGTAGCC
>BOPP01000001.1:18482881-18486193 GCA_017312745.1 Gryllus bimaculatus
CCAGAGTGGTCAAATAGGCAGCATACGTCCGTTTACGCAAGGAGTAGGCATATGGCGCGCGCTTTCTGCAGATCCATGTAACCTGTCACTACAGTCACTCAAGCATTATTGCACTGAATGCGAGTCCGTTTCATGTTGCCCTAAGCAAAACATTGAAGACGTGCAGTTTATTCGGATTCGGTCGCCGCGCGCAGTTTCTGCCTCTGCACTTGACTCCTCACACCATAAAGACCGTAAATGTGTGACGTTTTGGTTATGGAAAAGGATTCGTAATGAAGCTTACATAACCAAGCGCTATCAAGTCAACAATTCGATAGTTTGAGTAACGTTGCCCAGTGTTCAGACTCTGCTGCAAACATTAATGAAGTCATTTAAGCATTCTGCATTGCATTTTGAACTTGGGCATGAATTACGCACGGCAATGAAATTGCGCTCCAATTTAGCTTCACAAGACTAACTGGTTCTTAACTCAACAAGACACATTGTTTTTAGACACGGCCTTTGGGTCGTGGAAATTTAATGGTTGCATTCGCCGCCTGTGATTTCTTTCTTTCTTTCTAGACATTACGAATCCTTCCACGCTATTAGCGAAAGATGCTAACGGTACATTCCTGATGAATTTGATAATGTGCACGTCTCTTATCAATTCATGTAATTTGAAGTTGTGTATTCCTTGTTCTGGACTTCAATGAGTTGCCACATTAGAAAATAGCTTTTGTAAATTCACATTTAACATAGCAACTTTAGCATTAGGTTGTTTTTAATTAGAAACTTGTATTTAAGATAAATTTGGCTTATCTCAGATTGTAATTTTTTCTCGTATTTATGTTAGTTCGCCCATTAGTTATCGCTTGCACTTTTTAATTTGGTCTGATGTATTGAAAGGTAATCGTGATTGTTGAAATATTTATTTTTATCATTTTACGAACCAAGTATCTAAACTATTAAAATCCAGAACAATTCTAGCAATGTTGTTTAGCCGCATCTAGGCCACACAGCAGGGTCCAGCATATTTATCAAACGAGTCCAATAGAATATTTGTGGTGGAAAATCTCTTGTCAAGATCTACACGATGTACACATATGACATTTGCTCCTAATTGTTAGGCAACTCATGATGTGCTGATGCTTGTCAAGTAAACACGTCTTTCTCATGCATAGGAACGAGTACCTGCCAACCTCCTTAATGGGGTTTCGCGAGTTTTCTAACAGAAACAAAAAGCACATGTATAACTTAAGTTTTATTCGATTTCATATATGTTTAGGTACAACGTGATCATTTTCAATCGCAAACATGCCCTAAAAGTTTGTAATATTTATTCTGAGATGTTGTACAAGTATGCCACATGGATAGAAACGAATGAAGGAACGTCAGTCAAGTGCCAGGTGACGTCATTAATAAATGCATCGACAGGGCATTCCGTTATGTTGCGCACAATAGCTGTCACACAGCAATGGTTCCGAGTGGCGCTGCTGCTGATCAAGCATTGGTTTAAAAAGAATAATTCAGAGAGATATTGCAGTGGCTCTGAGGTGAGGGCTAGTATTCCCGCCATTAGCAGTGTGGAAGCGCCTTCGTGCCACCGCCAGCGGAATCCAGTTCTAAATAAGAACCTTCACACTTGGCGACTCGGACGCACCATTAATCAGCTTTACACGTCGACTGAAATGCTGCGGCCCAAAGAGGCGTGATTCGTGAATCTCTCCTTTCTCCATGCTCAGTGGGGCCGTACACCGACTGCATCCCATTGTCAACATTGCCTAAGACGTTTCCCTACTTCCCCAAAAAGACTTAGCCCGACTGCAACTCTTTTCATTTTACTCCTGTGTGGAATTGATTTCTACGTTTACCGTGGTCTGCTTAATATTGCATTGATCGACTACAATTGATCCATTTGTCTCTTTCCAAAAAATATTTGTTCGTCCTTTCAGAGTACCATCAACTTTAAGAACCACACTTGAAAGTTTGTGGAAAGAAAACTTGAAAGCTATCACGAACATCTTCATACCCTGCTTTCAAAACATACACAATTCCGAAGATTCTGCCATATTCACCTATTCGAGGTTTTTGTCTAGTTTGGTAGGAAAACATTCACATGCACTACTAATGAATGACAACTTAACAAAACTTGTGGAGCTGAAACACGTACTTTGTCGCCCCTACTTTCACGCAAAATTACGCGAAAAGAATTCGCGTTTTGGAAAAACTGTGCATGATTTTATTTCAAAATCAATCTTTAAAGAACAGGTTGCATTATAGCAAAAAAACTCACTTCGTAATTGTAGTTGTAGGAAGACGCCGAAAAAAAAAATTGAATTTTAGTAATTTTCGAAAATCGGTTTTCATCGAAAATGAAAACTGCACCATTCTCATAAACGACCTTCATACTATCCAACAACAGAATTTAATAAAAAACCGAAGGTGACAAATTTTTGAAAATTTTGAAAATGTGCTAGGCGCTAAATTAAAATCACCTCCCAAAATTAAAATATCGGTTTCAAATTTAAGGGGCCGAGACATCAGCCAGATCGATTGAGAAATACCCATTTCGGAGAAAATCGACTGATCTGTTTAGCCGCCAGCCTTGTTCACAGACGGACGGACAGGCGTTTAGCCGTCAGCGGATTTTTCGGCACCAAATTTTTCTGCCGAAAATTCGTCGTTTTTTCGCAGCATTACATACCTTTCTCTCTACTGCGTAAGCGGTAGTGAGGAAGTAAAAGTTTACTCCTTTCGAGATACCCCACTAACGAAAAGGGACCCAGTCGGGTCAAGTTAAGAAAAGCGAAAAAAGATTAGCCGGGAAGCGAGGGTGGGGGAAACTGAGAGATTCCCTCTGGGTTCAACTACTGGGTTCAAACCCGATCGAAGCCGTGGATTTTTAAGGGCGAAAACAATCCTTCGTACGCCTTCCTTCGGAGGGGAAGTAAAGTCGGCTGTCCCATGTTCGTAGATTTACTTGCATGTAAAAGATCCTCAAGCCTAAATGACGCCTCTGAGCTAAATTCAAATCGCCTGTTTCTCGCCCAAGAAATACCTCGTTTCTCTCCTAGTTGGTGAAAGGAGCGTAGCGAAATTTGCGTGGTCAGACGGAAGAGCGGGCCTGATGTCCCGAGTCTCGCCACTTACAAAATAAGGCATATTCAATTCAATTCAATTCAAGGAGCGGGGCCCAGCGCGGCGCTTCTCGGTGGCGCTGGCGAATGGTGCTCTGGCTCCCTACCTGCGCGTGGCCGGCCTCCGCGGCGAGGTGCAGCGGCGCGCGTCCGTCGTCGTCGCGCGCGGCGGGCGCGGCGCCGGCGCCCAGCAGCA
>BOPP01000001.1:18486244-18507944 GCA_017312745.1 Gryllus bimaculatus
CAGCGCCAGCGGCTCACGCCCCCAGCGGTCGCGAGCGCCCGGCGCCGCCCCGCCCGCCAGCAGCGCCGCCACCTACGCACGCCCGCGCGGAGCCGGGTCGAATTCTGACGCTCTCTGGAAGAGGGCGCTGGCGATCGGCTGCTCGAATCTGTAGATTCCTCCGATTAATTGCAGCCGACGGCTGTTGGACGGAGTTGTTCATTAATAAACGGGCCGCGGACAGCTTGCGATCTTTCTTCCCCTTCTTCGTTCTAGCGTAACCCCTGACATACGCACACTTACATGCTCTACTATACCAAATATTTCATATTTCTGTTTTAATCTCCTCTTTTTATCGGAAAACAATTTTTAATTGTACTTACGTTAATTTCATTATTTGTATTTTCTTTTTCTTTATTCTTTTTTTTATATTTTATATTTATTGTGTATGTTTCTAGACTGAAAACGACTAAGCCGTCCAAAGCCAACTCTCTTAATAAATCTTTTCACAAAGGTGACTTTCATTATTTCTTAACCACCTCATCGACATTTCCATAATTCATGTACAATTTGTCAAAAATGTGAGCAATTTGCGTGTAATTTTGCGTAAAATATAATCAATTTTCGAATCTGCGATTCTTGTGGAATAAAGCAATGGGAGCTACGGTGAGAAAAGTGTGTTGAGAAGCAGTGATATTCGAAGAGTTCAGGGATCGGTTGTTCGATGATTCAGGCGCGTTCAAGCTGCACGGGTCACGCTCCAAGGCGCAACTTTCGAGCCTCGGCGCGCTCCGGCCCCTCAGCCACCGGCGCCCGATCCCCGCGACTCCATTAGCGTTCGCAACTAAACGCGCGTTGTTTGTGTGTGTGTGTGTGCGTATGTAATTGCGTGGTGCTTCACGAGCAACACCGTCGCCTCCGCAGCATTGTTTGCCGGGAGATTTCAGCGTGCGTTTCCCGACGGTGACTCATTTTCAACAGCAGCTAGAAAGCTGGGTTGGATTCAACCACTGTTTAGGAGAGAATGTACTTGCCTGCTTCTCTGATCGACAATTTTCTGTACATCAGGTGAATGCCGAAGCACTACCATAATAAGCGGGTCACGGTCCGAGCGCGCGGTGTTTCCTTTCACATGATTGTCCACTTACGTGCACTATCACACATGTCTGGAGGTCAGACGGAAGTTTAAAGCTTGTCGGTGTTGCGGGAGGTACCCTGCTGGGGGAGATATTTGGAGGGGAAACACGGCAAGCCGACGTGTAAGTCTGTGCTGGATCTCATATTGAACTCCACCATCTCCCACATGGTACCCTTATGAAGCTAATGACCGAAGTAGAACGTGTCCGAAAACAAATATTAACTCATTCATTCACTTACAACCACAGTGCACTTCGACTCTCCCTCAACTGGCGTCTGATCTCTGCGTCGCAACAAAATGCGTTATGTTAGTAGTAGTAGTATGTAGTTGCATGAAGCCTTGGACTGATATCTTACCATCGAAAGTTGAGAGGTTCGAATCCTATTTGTGGTGAATTTTCGACATCAGCCAAATAGCCTTAAGTCGAGACTGGCCTCTTCCTGGATAAGGATTATGCAGTCCAGCTCCTCTAATCGCTGACTTTGGAGATTTCCTCCGCTAATGTCCAAGGGATTGTCGGATAAGTAACGTAAAGAGTAGTCATGGCGTAATCCTTTCTTGCTCATCATGTCCCCATTTTCCTCTTAAGGGCTGAGAAATAGGCTACGCGTGAACGTCCAATTCTCCCATGGCCTCGCGGTGACATATAACCCTGCTCTGATCGACCGTTTCCTCCGATCCATTTTGAGCGTTTGCTACAGCGATGTGTCATAGTTTGCAAATGACAGTTCTTCCCCTTCCTGCCCTCATTCCCTATCCTAAAGCAGAGTTGATGAGCGTACACCGTATTTTCGAATGGCCCATCCCCATCGATTGAAAACAATTCTGACAAGCTTGAGATATTCGGGATTCGGCGATAAGTTGTGCGTCCCTCGAGGCACTGAAGTTTGTGGAGCTGAAGAATCTAGGTCGCACGGCCCGTCGAGCGGATTTTAAACACCTTCTAAATGGCTAGAAGTGGACAGCGATGTGGATGAGAATTAGATTGATTGTTGATTTGATTAGCTATTCTGAGCGCGTCAAAGATTAGTCCCGTAAGTGATGTGCATGTTTTATCGTGAGAGATAGAGGTGATCTTTACCTGCTGGCTGACGAGATCCGACGCTGACCTACTCGTTGAATTGCGGAGTTTTCCCCAACCACGTATCTCCCATCAGTAGGGCACCGTCCCTGCCGAGTCAAGCTTTTAGCTTCCGACTATTCGCCCGACAAGTTGTGTAGGTATGCCATTAAGTATAAGTTTGTGAGGTGTGTAAGTAAAGCGTTCAGGAAGTCCTAGTAAGTTTCCTAACAAGAAGAGAAAGAAAAGATTGCGAGCCTGTCTGACTTCCCTATCTGCTTTCCCTATTGTTGATCTCCCCAGTTTGCCCGGCTGCTCTGAAACGGGGGGGGGGGGAGGAGAATGGAACCATGCGTGATATCAGGCTTTACCATTCATGATGCAGTGAAACACATTGTACATTTCTGAATTTACTACCCCCAAAATTCCTATAATCTAAACTTAATCTATTTTTTTCATTGAAGGGGGTGTTGACTCTGCCAGGCCGCGTGTGCTGGGCGCACAATATTATCTCGCCCAACGTGGAGACTCATGTTTGACTAATAACCTTTCGCGGTTCACAATAAATGGCATCACGGGCTGCCAGTTGGACAACCCTGATCTAGAAAGTCTCACAGAAGTATAATTTTCAAAATTACGTTTTGCCTGCATTGTCTAAAATGTTTTCTCCGAATATCCCTAATTCAATGTAATTTCTCAAATTTATTCGGCTTCATCGAGCACTTGTTACTGTTTATTTTTGTTTTTTGTTCGGGTTAGTAAGCCGATTGCGAGATTGTTCAACCGATTGATTTAATACCAGGGAGATCCTATTATGAAATACACATTGTGTTTACAACTGAAATACTGTTCAGAAGGTTATGACATTGCGCTGAAAGTTTTACCTACCACATATTCAAAGGTAAGGTTACTCTTTGATAGTGGTATTTGACAATTACTGACAACTATCATTTATGGTATTATTATTATTATTATTATTATTATTATTATTATTATTATAGTTATGCAACGCTTTTGACCCATAATTCCACTATGATAAGCATTGCGTTCTCTCGCAAAGCAAACTTGAACTTGCCTATGAATTGAGTTCGAATCGAATACCAAAGTCATGAGGAACTTTCAGAGTAGTCGACTATCCAGTATATTCCAGAAACTTCATTGCATACTTCTTAAAGAGTGAATCATTCTAAACAACTTTCTTCAATAGTTAGATCTTGCGTGGCAAAATATGATGGGAAAGAAGATAATAAATCAAGAGCAGATCCTTGGAGAACAATTGAATCTACTCATTTTATGCCATCTTATTGATAAAACAAATTCATAGCACGTGTTGTAAAAATCAACTAGCAATGGAGGGCGAGAGAGTAGAGTTTAATTTAACGAACTGATTAAACAGCACAACTTTCTCTTATTACTATATTTGCAATTATCAAAAATTCGGAGAGATCAACGAAAAGCTACGCCATTTCCTTAAGAATTCTTTGATCTCTCCGCGGGAAAAAATAAGAAAAAAATTTCGAGCCGTATGAGGAAACTTTTTTTATACTGCGGAAACTACTCTTTTTAAAAATGTACATTATCTTCTTTAAAATTCTGACTTTTTAGAAGATATTTAAGACAAAATCGCTATCATCAATGTTGCGCTTTTGCCATATTTTTTTTAAAATTTTTTGAAAATGCAGTGTGTTTGCGAATAGGGGACCACAACCAAAAGTTTTAAAGAAAAAAAATTGGAGCCGTTTGAAAATGTCCTATATTTCATGCAAAATAACATGAAAACTACACGTATTTGCGAAACATTTTACGCAACCTTATTTCAAGATCCGTCTTTGAACAACAGATTTAATTTTAAAAATCTACCGTTAATATTTTAATTGTAGGAAGACACCAGAAATATTTTTGAACTTACACACTTTTCAAAGAATCAGACAATTCAATGAAATTGAGACATGCGCCATTATTTAAGCATTGTTTACGCTATGCGAGGACATAGTTAAGACATTTAGAGCCAGTTTTGTGAAAATTTTGAAAATGTTGAGGCTTTATGTAAATTACTCCTAAAAATCACAATATCCGTTTCAAACTCACAGGGCCTTCAGTTTGTCTAGATCAATCGGGGAATATCAATTTTGAAGAAATTTGACTGAACTATTTATGCGCTAGGGTTGACCACAGAAGAGACACGGACGGATAAGCAATCCTTTTACCGTCAATCGATTTTTCAGAATCAAGGACTGAAACCCACAAACGGATTGTGACAACATGATAGAGGAAGTAATTTACTACATGGAAAGACAAGATTCATTCAATTTTTCGTTACCGGGGACCGACAATAAGAATTACTCTGTTGAAAAAATACTGTTGTCCCCCACAGTATTAGAATACTTGCTCTTCATATGAAGTAAACCTGGAAAGTTAAATCTAGAAACGGAGGGTGATAATAAAGCAGATGTTTGATATTTGTTGCACCTGAAGTGATTTTATATTTTTCATTTTTTCTTCCCTCAGAAAAACCTACAATTGGTATTTTTCTATTTCTTTAACTTCGTTAATTAAACAACTGCGCTTTAATAAGGATATTTAATACGGAGTTGAAACTTAGATATCATATTCATATATTTTCTAACATAGATAATGCTCTTTTTATAGCTATTCATAAACTACACTTCCTAGGAGTAAAGGTGACTCCTGATGTTAACGGAATCATGTTCGACTTTCCAACGTTGTGGTACGACAATTGCCATTCAACGAAAGCCTGACATTGGAGTAACTGCTTCTCACGTTGTTCAAGCCTCACCTTTTTCACGATTCTGTTCGTCAGGAATTATTTCTTTCGAGCTTCAACGCGGGACACAGCTCAGGGGGAGACATAAAAAACCCCAACGAAATTGCTGCAAACTGCCATTGCACTTCGCGGGATAGTGCCAGGCAAGAATTTCTAAGAGCCACAGTGAAGTTTGCAATGTGATATTTGAACACAGTTCGTCGCGAAGTGACAAAGAAGGTGCAATTAGCATGAGAATCAGATAACCGAGTTGTTTCTTTGTTCAAACTATTTTCCTGCCATCGTATCTTGCCCATCTAGCAATGAAAAGAAGTTCTATATAATACACTTGTTGAGAATTACATGACGTACTTAGTACAACGTACTATGACCCTCCAACAGCATATACTTTTGCACTTTAAATTTAGCAAATTTTCAAAAATTCAGACTTCAACGAAACGGAGGTCTGTGCAATTTTTTAAACGTAAGCTGTATGCAAATAAAAAAATTAATGAAAATAATTGGACACTTTTGAGAAAAAATCATTTGTGGTGTTACAGAGTGGCGTATATACTTTCTCGCTTTAGTTAGTTTTCATGTTCCTTCAATTTAGTAACAGGGCGTAACGCCCTGAGGAAGGTCGCAGAATGGCGACCGAAACGTCGGCACCTTCGCCATGGACGAGGCGTCACCCAGACAGCCTAGTAAATACTGACTCCGGCTGCGGAAGCCTACGCTCTCTCCTTCAATTTTAGCTAGCTTTTCGGTATTCCTTCATACTCTTCCAAGCTATTATCAATCGTCGCTTAAACGACATTTTTTCACATTTTCCTATTTTTTCGGGTCTCTAACAGAAGAATTTGCAATATGTCTTGAATATTAGAAAAGAGTAAAACAGTCATACACGAAAATTTCCATTGATACATTTTGACCTGTCCTTGAGAAAATGTTTGAGCATTACTATTCAAATACGCAATTTGAGCTCATTTTCTCAGATCCAGAAGTAAAACAAGGGTACAATTTCAAGATTTGCTCAATTGGACTAGGATACTGGCGAACAACATAATCGATTTATTGGTCATTGACCGACCCAGCTGAAGTTCATTATTTATTTCAGCCGTATTTAAATGGGTGTAAATTAGAACGGTGTAAGTGACATTTTATAAATACTGAGAAAACTGTGTTTATATTAGGCTACATTCAGTGGCAATGAATTTTCATGGTTTTAATGAACAATTGAAATGCCGGGGTTTTAATGGTGAAACCGAATCACCACGACTTTTCAGTGATATTGACTTAAATAACCAGATTTCTCAGAATTGATAAAATGTCTCTTATAACGTTCTGGTTTTCACCCATTCAATTAGTCTTTTAAAATTATACGAACGCTACAAATGTTAACTAATTCATTAAATATGATAGCTAAAATATATATTATTATCTTTTTTGATGAGCAGTATACTCACTAATTATATGGAAACAGTTATACAGCAGGAAAGACGTTACTCCGCCCTTAAACTTCTGTATCGATTTATGTGCTTAAATGTTTAATCGGAAGCATAAACGCAGCATAGATTGTTCGCAAACGAAAAGTTTTGAAAACCAATTGCACTGAACTTTATCAATTTAAGATAAGAATTTACATAATATTTCGTCGGGATCCTTTAAATCATTCTCAAGATTTAAATATATGCTTTTTTAACTTCTCGCTTAAATTTACTCCCAAAATCTAGAATTTTAAATAGTTATTATTGTGACATCAGCTATAGGGTCCTCCAGTAACTTCCTACAATTGCCTGTAATATGCAGGTGCTAGAGCATGTAGGTCGAAAATAATCACTTTTTGCCAAACAATAAGGGGTGAGAGATCGCATATTACGGAATTACACAGGTGGCATTTACCCGTCGGCAACTCATCAAGTACTGGTGTTGGCAGGTACATTCTGATTCAATCAACGAGATTTCGTGTACCTGCAAAACACCAATGTCTGATGAGTAGCTTAACAATCAGGAACAAATGTCACCTATGTAACTTCCGTATTAGACATTTCCCACCACATGCAATTGTAGGCTTCCACGGCCAGTCATGTGAAGGCTCTCGGCTGTCCGGATGACGCCGCGGCGAGGGCAGTGATGCCGTCGTTTCGACTTCCATGTCTTGGTCTTTTTCAGGGCTGGAGGGCCTATACTGATACATCTGTACCCAAACCAGTGGTTCTATTGCTGTCCAACCCTGAAGAAGACCACGAAATGATGATCGAAACGGTAGCATCACTGTTCTCGATGCGGCATCATCCGTACAATCGAGAGCCTTCCCACCACATGTTCACCGACAAAATGTGATAATCTGCGACCCCCTTAATGCCTTAGAAGTTTGTAACAGTTATTGAGAGGCATCTGTATGCAAATCAGTGGTTGCGCTCTAGTGTTGGTATCGCGAGCACTGACCGCCTCCGCGCGGCCCGCGCCGGCCGCCAGGTGCAGAGCCGTCCTGCCCCCGCGATCGGCTGCCGCGGGGTCGGCGCCCGCCGCTAGGAGCGCGCGCAGCGAGCCAGCCACGTCCTCCGCCTCCGCTTCGCCCGCCGGCCCCACCGTCGGCGCCCTCTGCCCCTGAGCGCAGCAAACGTTTGGTGGATGAAAATTTAGGAAATTGATGTACTTTTCTACTGTTTCAAGCCATCTTTGGATTTTGGAAAAGATGGTATACATATTTATAGTGCTTAAATAACAATACAATTATTATAACTTTACTTAATCGTTACAATTAGTACGAGATAATCTGTGCCATTTTTTAACATAATTGTTTTTACATTTGATACGAAATCGTCAAGACACATTGAAAGGCGTGGGAATATTAGTTTGAAAGAAAACACTTGTATCATTGTAGTGTGTGTTTTTTGGTAAGAAATTCATATGACTCATATGATGTACAATCTTGAATCTGTTTTCTTACTTCCGAAATCGCTGGGCAGTAGATTTCGCGAACCTTGATCTTTCCGTTTTTTGAAACTGATTTCGATATTTATCTGGATTTGCAACCAACCTCTGCATTTGCTTTGTAAAATAAATAGGTTCTCGTTTAGAATCGTAAAAATTGGCCTACATATTCATCTGAACATGTATACACCATAAAAAAAATGGTATAACTGGAATATGACATCCTGGGTTTGAAAGTAGACGACTCATATATCGTTGCCAACTTATTATTTGTTCAGTCATGTGAGCAATTTTTTGTCACTCATTGATGCCAGACAAAATTGGGGGTGGGAGGCGTCGTGTAGAAATTTTTCTGGTTAACCTTTACTTCCTATTATTCTTGTGATTCTGCCAACTGGATCAATGTAAGCGCAAATGTTATCAATGTAATACGTGATACAATTAGGTACTTTTGGCCTTTCCGTTTGCATTAAAACCCAGCCCATTTGGCCAGGGGTGCAGGGAAGGGGACAGCTGGGGAAACTTTCCCTAGGTCCAGACTTAATTGGAGCCCCGATTCTATTAAATTCAAAACATTAAAAAAATATATTTACTTTTCGTTCAAATTAACCGCTATAAATCATTTCTGTTGCGTGGAGAAATGAAACTTGTTTATATTGGAGGCAGGGCTGAGCATTGTTTTAAAGTATGGCCTCTTGTTTTCTCTGGGCGCCTCTTCATATGGCTGGCGGAAGAATACATTTCGCAGGGCCATGCGATCTTTTGCGATGTTCAACTGTTGTAGAACCCTTTTAAAAAACCGTCTGCTGGGCCGAACGGATTATACCTGCGCTAGGTGGTGAAGCGCGCTACGTCCGTAGTAGTCGCGCGCCGTCACCAGGTCGCCCATGCTCCTAGGCGGCGTCTCCGCTTCCGCCCCCGCCTCCGCTGCTGCCACCGGCTCAGCCGAGGCCTCCACCTCCGTCTCCGCCGGAGGGCGCGCTGCTGTGGGATCCGGCTGCGCCGCGTCCATCGTCAAGGTCTCTCCTGCAACGCCAGTCCAACGTTTTACATGCCCTACAGCACGGCGATCCATGGAGTAGTGGAATAATTGATTATTTCGTGTTTCCGGGCGCGACAATTGCTAAGGTCATTAGTCCTGTAAGTGTAGAGAATGTTTTTTTCTCGGGAGGAGGAGGTGCTTTTCCCCCACTCGATGGTGACATCTGGCGCCGACCTACTTATCGGCTAGCGGGGTTTTCCCCTTATCAGGTATCTCCCACCAGCGGGGCACCGCCCCTGCCGGAGTATCTCTACGCTCCTTTCTGATCTACCGACATATGCTGTAGTGTAGTGCATGTAAATTTGTGTGTAAGTAAGGGGTCAGAGAAGAGGAAGGAAAGACCGCACGCGGTCCGTGGCCCATTTGTTAGGGTACTGCTCGGGCAATCTGCTGTTGTTGATCCCAGAAACCACGCAGAGCAGATGCAGATGGCTGCTAGAATTCTCGTCGAGACAGCGGCTGAATTCTGACCCAGCTATGCAGCTAGTCCCGAAAATCCGGCCAGGGTCAGCACATTTTTTGAATATACGGGTTGAATAGAGCATGAAATTAATGAATTATGAATTTGAAAATCAAATTATTGAAATCTGGATTAAATGTATTCCACTGCCTCCGATGCTCTGGTCCAAGAATATTCCGGTCGGTTATAATCAAAGTTTCCTTAATATTTAATAGTTTATATTTGCAAAAAGAGTGCTCGTATGTACTAAAATGTGAATGTGATATGTTGCGAAATGGGGCTTTACTGCATACCGTTCGTCCGGTTCAACAGCTTCTCCGCAACACTTTTGTTGACGATCGAATTGTTAGCAAATCGTTTTCAAATACTACTGAGTGCTTCAATCACCCTGTCTCACTCCATGGGGTTTCTGCTTGGGGAGTTACATGGACGATTTATCAGGGGATCACTCCTGTGCGTGTCAATCTGAAGGGTAGCCAATCAAAAGAGGAATCAGGCCTACCCATGGAGGCTTGCACGCAATCCTGGATACTGATGGACGGCAAATCAGTAACATATTGAAGTCTAACGCTACTAACACAGAAACTATGCATTTTGAGCCATGTAGCTACAAATTATAAGTTTTTCAGTTAAATTGGTTTTTCATTATTATTTTCCCCATGTCCTTGACAATGTTTACAATGTATCAAGTATGTGCGACCATACACACTTCACATAAATGACAGTTAAGAAGGGAAAGGTTTACTATAAACATCCGATGTTTCCTAGTTATTTGTGAGTTGAGAAGTACACTGGTGAAGTTAAGAAAACTTGTATCGTTCACCAGTCTGTCAAGTTTCACTTTTGATTCGAGAATATCTTATAACGGACGCGCTTATTTTATTGCAAATTGCCTTGTTCAGCAGCATTCTGAAGATTGAGCTTCTGAACCCGAAGCTCCTAATCCTGATCTTTGCCTGTAGTATCGGCCTCTCTCAAGACCATTTCCACCAATCCCTCTGTTCTATAAACACGGCTAGTTTGCATTCAGATAAAATTTCACAATAGAACAAATTCATTGTATGATTGACTAAACATCCATTGTCTCTGAAACTACTGGCTTCCTGGACAGTAGCCAAGCTTTTGATAAAGAGTGATACACTGGAATGCTATTCAAGATAATTATTCCTTCCTCATTGCATCCTAATTATTCCTTCCACAAGTTATCTTGTCACGAAACTTTCAAGCAAAAATATTTTAGGATAATCATTAAAACAAATAAAATGGTATTGCAACATGAGCTAGTGTAGCCTACGCCATTTAACAAAACCTGTAATATGAAACCTTCGTCCATTATATTTTGAATTTCCTCTCCCAAAATTCGTCTCTAGATCCCCCCTTAAATGATATGTTGATGTACAAATATTATTTTCCATTTCTATTCTGTTGTTCATATTAACATTACTGGTGTTTTGTGTACATTATTATGAGAATATATGTTTAAATGTTGTCCAATGAAGTTTCTGAAAAACTTCAAAGTTTTCTCTGAAAGTAAGATCAAAATTCCGTGCTTTCAGAAACGTTCAAACATTTTATTAAAATGACTCCAAATTGTTGGACGAAAATTTGCATAGAGGACCAGATTTTACTATTCTGTAATTTTCTTAAAGCCTTATTATGTTTAAAATTTTCTCGGCGTCTTCCTACAACTACAATACTGAAGATAGATATATTTTTCCTAGTGAAATTTGTTCTTCAAAGACAGATCGTAAAATAAGGACATGTAGAGTTTTTGGAAAATTTCGCGTAATCTTGCGGGGAGTATAGACAAATTTTTAAACAATTACTTTCTCAAAAACAATTCAAAACTTTTTCCTTAATTTTTTACTTCGTATGTATAAAAGTAGCCCTCTGTGGCTCGTTAGTTAGCATGTTCGCTTTCCACGGCGCATCCCCGGGTTCGATTTCCGGTCGGTGCCAAACTTATTTGTGCGCTTTCCTTCCAATGTCACTGTATTTGTTGCTGTGTGACGATGATAAAGCTCACTTCTCAGGCTGGGAAAACTAGAAATGCAGCGTAGAGATGGCTATGTGAACCCTTAACCCATGGCCGCAAGGGCGGGACGTTGATGGTAGGCCTTAGCTCGTAAAGAGCCAAAATACATACATGTAGTAAAGTACGGACAAAAAAGTGATTCTGTTCCCATTTTCGGCGAAATTTCTATGTATTCAAAGAATGCAAAAAAAAAAAAAAAAAAAACAAAAAACATTAACATTGTAAATGTACACTACTGATCATAGAAATGTTTCCTTCCATATCTTAAAATCCAAATTTAAATCTTTAAAAAAGGTCGTAACGATGAAAAAAGGAATATTAAGGGAGGAATAGGAAAGAGTCCGCGACTGATCCTTCTTGTCTGAGCCCATGTATGCATATGAAGCGGAAATAACTCAGCTTTTACAAGGCATGTAATAACCAGAATCGTATCAAGAGGAAGGAATTTTATCTAGTGTGAAACGGAAGTAATTTCATCTAGAAATGAGCGATAGGTCATGTGTGTGTGTGTGTGTGTGTGAGAGAGAGAGAGCGAGAGAGAGCGAGAGAGAGAGAGAGCGAGAGAGCGAGAGAGAGAGCGAGAGAGAGAGGGGGGGAGGGAGAGAGATAAAAGTGAGACTATCCGAAATTCAGAAATGTAAGGAAGGAAGATACCAATGATGCAAGAGTTTTGACATATCATCTCGAAGTAATAAACTACATAAAATACCCAGAAGACGCTATTCTCACCCTGATAACACACGTCGTAAATATGGGTACACTCTTCAGACAATATGTCGTGTTGGAGAGCCTCATGCCCCTTCTCTTGACCTGTACTGAGCGTCCTCTTCCGGACAGTGGAGTGTTCTTCTCGGAACTCATAAATGCGAAGACACATGTGGCGGTCGTTCATGATTCACTGCCTTGGAAATGCTCCGTTGGAACGCGTCAGCCAGGGAACCCCCGTTGTCTCAAGGCACTCCCTACGCTTCTGGCGTGCGTTCGAACGCCAACTCCGAAATCCTCTAGCGCGTAACATATGCTATTTGTCATTTACGCAAAGTTAGCGCAGGCGTAAAACCAGGAGTTGATCTTTAGGTATGATATTAATGTAATCATAGATCTCTTAGATTAATTTGGTATGTGCTAATTATTTTTTTTTTGTTTTTGTACATTTCAGAATCGAACATTGTGAAAGAAAATGAAGGCTGTTGCCCCGCAAATATCCACACAATAATCGTTAATGATTTTGTAAGCCCATTATTGCTATCGCTGAATTGATCTTGAAGATCATCCATTAATTACGTCATACATTGTGCGTAAATTTAAATCAGAGGCAGACCAACAATACATGTAAGAACGTATGTAATGTATTTTACGTTTTCACGTTCATCAAAACATCAAAAGTATGAAAGACCCAGGACGGTCGGCACAAGGAGCTGATTGACACTGCGATTCCTTCATCTGCCACGTAGCTTCCATTGCCCTAGCTTTGTGATTCGTGTCCTCCATTGTCCTGACAAACTTCCAATAGCGGTCTCAGAATAATCAGTAGAATGATGGTTGAACCGTGGTATCCGATGTGTTCAAGGGCTTGGAGAGTAATATTCCGTTCGGGCCTGGTTGGCACTTTTCAATTGGAGTTGGTGACAGTTGACCAGTCCCATCCTCTGTCTGCCAACCATCTCTAATATAAAAAGTACTTTCTGATATTTTTATACTCACCTAGCACAGACATACAAGTAGTGGCAGCAGTTACAAAACATTTTGTGTGTCTTCGATTCCGAAACATTCTTTCAAACAATGTAAAGAAAAGATTTGGATCTATTTTTGAGAAAATTTTGAAAATGTCCCATGATATTCATGTAAATAACCTCCAAAAATTAATTATTATTTTTCAAAATCACCGCGCTTCCAGTAGGAAATAAAGAGAAATGAAGACACGATAAAGAAAGTTCGAGTTGAAAATGACTCTGGAGCTTGATGTAAAGACCTCTTAAAGAATTATTTTCAAAATCTCAAGGTTTCGATTCGAGCCAGATCGATCGGGGTACATACAATTTTTTTAAAAAAAATCCTACGAATGGTTTAGGTGCTAGTGATATTCGGACGTTTTGCCCTCAATTGATTTTTCGGTATCAAGGATCCATAAAACAGATTCTGACTACAAATTCTGATGTTAAATAATTTTTTTCTAAATTTCGCAACTGGATTTATCCACTTTTTCGTTACCACAGCCCGAAAATGAGAGCTTTTCCGCCGAAAATTCGCCGTGTTTTCGCACAGCATTACATAACTTTCTCTATACTGTGACATACCGGAATGTCACACGAGTGTAATACAGCGAAATGAATGCATCTAGAATGTTAATATTCGAGGAACATGCGTAGCATAACAACGAACCATAAACATTGTATCGCCATGCTGAATGATAATTGTATTGTCGAGATGTCATTAACATGGAATTGATTAGAATAGAGCAACATGAAAATTGATTTTTAACAAAATGTGATGAATTCTGTGTCTCACGGAAGCGGTTTAGCAGTTCACATGGTATTATCATTATCGTAATTCTGCGATAATAGATTTATGTTGTGGGTAAATGTTCGTTTGGTTAAACCATAATAGTGTAGGCTAAGCAGTATTGTTTATTTGAGATTTAATGAGTAAATGTTTGCATTGTTTTAATAATAGTTACATTTGTTGTCGTGAATGAATTTTGCATTTAAACATATTTTGACTTCGTGTTAGTAGGTTTATATGAAGTTAGTTCTGTAATGGTAATTATAAATAATTAATTTTATGGAAATAGTAGTATCGAATAGAGGTTTCACCCGAAATCTATTGAGCGAAAGTTGCGACGCGATAATATTAGAGCAGATGTAGGGATTTCCAGAATAGCGGACTGTGTAATTATCAACAGTCGCGTAACATTCAAAGTTTACACGGACAGTAGCACAAAAATTACATCAAAGGAGGACTTAGAATATCTCCTTTGGAGAAGACGGCGCCATCATATCAACCGAGAAGGCATTCCGTAAGCTTACGAACTTTATGGATAATGTTCCAGAAGTTCCAGGAATCGTGATTTCAGTCCAGTCACACATCTACGTGCAACAGACTCGAACTCATGCACGATATTAATAAAAAACTGAGCTAGTCCAATTAAAAATTATTAGAGCAGTTAAATTACAATCATAGCAGGGCCAATTAAATTTAAAAAACTCATAAATCGTTACAAATGGTTACCCAGCACCGGGAATGATAAAGTAACTTGAGTTACAAATAGTTGATGAATTAGAAATTATGAGGCTCGTTGCAAATTGGCATGCCCAACCCGGGGTAGGTTCATTTTGGTTACAATACTCTATAATTTTCCCTATACGTACGTAAACGAGATCCGTATATACGGTCGTGTACAAGAAAGTAAAATTACCATTACAAAAGTAAAATTTTGATGATAGTTTTCTGTTAATTGAAATCTGCTCTAAAAATTTTTTCTTTAGAAAAGGTCACATACATTTTTACTTTCTCGTGCTTAAGGAGGACCTTCTTAAGAAGTGAAAGTTATGTAATGCGGCGCAAAAAAAAAAAAAAACGGGGAAATTTTCGGCAAAAAAACCCTTTCTTGCTGGGCCCTGGTAACGAAAAAGTTGATAAACCAGTTGCTAGATTTTAAAAAAACCTCTAACACGTGGTGTATCAAGAATCCATGTTTTATGGATTCTTGATACCGAAAAATCAATTGAAGGCAAAACGTTTGTCTATCTGTGAACAACGCTAGCGGCTAAATCGTTCAGCCGATTTTCTCCAAAATATATATTTCCCGATCGATCTCACTGATGTTGTGGCCGCTTGAATTTGAAATTGATATTTTAATTTTGGGGCGTACATGAAGCCCCTGGGACATTTTCAAAAAAAATAGCGCCATCGATTTTGATGAAATTTTGTAGTTGCATGGTCTGAAGGACGTTTAAGAAAACGGTGTAGGTCTCAAGTTGGTTGAAAAACCTAATTTATCAATAATTGAAAAATATCAAAATTTGTTCGGGAGCTTCCTACAGCTAAAATATTAAATATTGAGATTTTACCCTAAGTTCCTTAAAGACAAGTTTTGAAGTAAGTTCCTGTACAATTGGTAAAATTTGAGTTTTTTGTCGCGTGTTTTTGCGTGAAATATAGGCAATGCTTAATTTTCTTAAACAATTCTTTTCTCAAAAACGGCTCTGTCGATTTTGATTAAATTTTATTGTTGGCTAGTCTGAAGGACATTATGAGAATGATATGAGTCTCATGTTGGTTGAAAACATTGATTCTGTCTCGGAGGATTAGTAATTACCATTACTAATGGGATTGTTACAAATGGCTGTCCAAGTGGAGTAACGAAAACAAATATTAAATATTTGAATAAATAGGAATGTTACCGAAAAAGTGTTTTTTTTTCAAAACGTCATGAAGTAAAGTTTTCATAAAGGTTCTCTCCATATTCAGTTCTTTCAACAATGTCATGAACATTTTTTGAAAATTTTAATTGTTTTCTTGTAATATTTTGCACAATATGTGCAATTTTAAAAAATAACAAAAACAAGATTTTCTGAAAAGCAGCTCTAAATTGTTCATCACAATTTTGGTATGAAGAAGACATCTCTATAAGAAGACTCTATAAGAAGACATAAACGCCGTATTGCTCTATGGTTTTGCTTTTTCAAGAATTACAAATTGTAATTTCATTAACTTATCTCGCACATCGTTAATATTTTACATTAGCGGCGATTTGTTCACATTATTATGTTTATGAATACATGCACTTTAATTAATGTCAAATTAACTTTCTCGAAAACTCAACAGTTTTCTGGTAAAGTGAGCTCAAAATTCCACGTTTTCAGAAATGTTTAAAGGATTTTTTTTCAAAAATGACTCAATTTTTTCTTGAAACTTTTTCAACAAAAAGTGCTAATGTTAGGTTTAATATGATGTTAAGTTCATTTTGAGGCATTCTTTTATTTTTTTTCAAAAATTTCACAAATATTTTTTGAAATATCTCTAACGACTGTAGTATGCACATTTCCCGCGATTTGTATATATTATTGCTTTTGTGAGTGGAAGTGCTTTAAATGACTTGAATTGAAGCTTTTCGAAAATCAAAAGTTTTTGTGAAAAAGAGCTTCAAATTTCGCATTTACAGTAATGATTAAACGCTATTTTCTTAAAAGCGGCTTCAAATTTTTCAATGACAATTGCCATTTTGAACGAGGTTTTACTCTTCTGTAATATTTATTAAAGTAATGTTACTGTTATACTATTTGAAAACAGAAAAATTAGAAAATTAAAAAAATGAACTTTGGGCGGCGATAAATGGCAGCTGGCACAAAATGTGGTTAGTCCGAATAGCAAGCGAAGACTAAAGAAAATAGAAAACTAATACGAGAAAGTTTGTACCCACTAGTTTTTTAAAGATGGTTCTAGATTTTTCATCGAACATTTCCATGTAGGACGAGGTGTTACTCTTCTTTAATATGTTAAAAGTAATATTTTGAATCTACCATTAGGAAACCGGAAAATTGATAAAACGTCAAAAAAATAATTTGGGAGCCGATAAATGGCAGCTGGCAAGAGGATGGAGCAAGACCGTAAAGCTAGACCAGACCAAAAAAAAGTAGAAAACTAAGTAGTACGAGAAAGTCTGTGACATTCTGTTGCACCACTAGTTTTATTTGGATTAGGAACAAGCCCCGCACCCAATCCTGCCCAAAGGTCTGCGGGCAGGGGCCCAACTGGTGGGATACCAGGTGAACCAGGCAACCAGAAGCGTAGCACCGCCTCCTCAGTGCACCCACTTTGGCATTAACGACGTGAATTCCGCCGAGAAACTAGGGTCCTGGTGGACGATTCCCACCTCCACCAAGGAACCTCAGGCCCTTAGACCGTTGGTTTTCCCCATTGCGGGGCAATACTGCTTCAGAAAAAACAGAGTAGCTCGTACTAGTTAGTTTTCTAATCTCTTTAGTCTGTGGTATCGTACCGGTATTGTCTCAGCCTCTTCTTCGCTGTCACCTATCGGCGCCTAAACGCCACTTTTTCACATTTTCTCAATTTTTCAGTCCTGCAAAAGAAGAAATTGAAATGTTACTTTAAGAACATAAGGGAAGAATAAATGTTGGCCCAAATTAAAAATTTACAGTGAAACATCTGAAGCTGTTTTCGAGATGTCATTTGAGCTTTTCTGAAAATGATCAATTTTCAGTTCATTTTCACGGAAAATGTTTTTCGAGTTTTCGAGAAACTTCTTTCAAAAATGTTCGAAGTATCTGCTCTCGCAAATGCAATAAAAATAAATAAGGTAATAAAATAAGTAATAAAGTGAATAAAAAGGTACACAACGTAAATATTAACGACGTGAGAGATATTTAAAAAATACAATAAGAGTGCATTTTTTGAAATACCAAAAGAGTATATAAAAATGACGTTTTGTTATCAGTTCTTATAAAAGTTAGAAGAAAAAAAATCGAGTCAGTTTTTGATAAATTCGTTTTCTACTGTCTTCGTATGACGTACTATTATACGTCGGTGTAGACGAACAATTACGCTAATACTGAGAAAATGGATTTCAGATTTGAAGAAGTGCAATGTTTGGAAACCCCCGGTATGAGGAAACGATTTTCCAAAACGTCTCTCTCCTCCTCTTGTCTCTCCTCGTCCTTCTATGAGCAACACTAGCGGCGCGTAACTATTCCTAGGATGTTTCTCAAAAACATTAAGTCTCTAGAACTAATTTACATTCGATATAGATCGCGGACCATACCTACTTAATAATACAAGTAAACAGCACCAATTCGGAACCTCAAGGACGCAGAATATTTTTTTACGTTTTTAGGACAAGGGATCCGCATTATGCAGTAATACAGGAATCATTTATGTTTTGCAGGACCGCGCAGTTATGTTTACATTGGAAATTCGCATTATACACGTTCCAGCATTGGAGGCAAAAGTTTTACTAGTAATTAAGCTGCGAAAGAGTTTCGTTTATCATGTTTGCATAAGATTCTAATATCTTTCAATGGTTGCGGACGTTTTTTTTCAATTACTCGCGGTCGCGATCAACACCGGACTTCCTCGTAATGATGAACTCGGCATTTGCCCCGTTCCTCTAAAAAGAGGGGTGGGGGTGGGTACCACGCGTGTGATAACAGGCCTACCCGTCCAGTACACAGGATCAATTGGGATGATTTTGAATTTCTGAATATAATAGAAACAGAATTCCTTAAATCTAATAATTCACCTGCACTTTACATTAAAGGGGGGTGGTTGAACCCTAGTAGAGCGCGTGCTGCTAGGGGCACAATGTCTCGCGACGACGACTTTAAACTTTTGCGAATAACTTTCGGGGCCACAGTAAATGGCACCGGCGTGCCGGCATGCGCCCGGGCCGTTGTTGTATGTACAACTCCTGATCGAGATCTACAAATACGTCGTGATCTTTGCTTTCTCGTTTAACTATCCTCACTTCCTCGCCCGATCTTATCGGGACCCGCAGGAAGTGGCACGATCGATGCAGTAATGTCATCTTCTTCCAAAACATACAAAACAAAGGAGTTATTTGTAAAAACGTATTCATGAATTGCCCTTGACAGTGAAACCAACCATGAACAATTTGTGAGATGAATGTTAAGAAAACTAATGGTCCGGGAATATGGTAACTCGCGAAATTGCACGTAAATATATATGAACTGGCATTAGGCAGACGGCTTGACATTAAAAGCTAATATGAAATGACAATGAAGCAATCTCTGGTAATTATACGAATGTACATATGTAAGTAATGTTAGCATAGCCACCACGGGCCTGGCTCCTTCGAATGTAAAGCGTCTTGTGCTTGCGAATATGGGGTAAGAAAACGTTGGGAAAATGTGTTGCAGAGACTCAAAACTGTTTCGTGTAAATCGCGGACGTAAGCAAGTGTCTTGTCGCCAAACTCTAAATGCGCAGCGTAACAATCGATGAATATATGAGAAGCTTAGTTCAAGTTAGGCGGTCTCTGTTTTAAACAGCCGACTAACACAGTGGACCTCGAGTTTTGCCACACTTTATCTCTCACTTCTTAGAAACTCCTTAACCATACTCTGATTCCTAATTTATCACATTGGTATCTACTATTACTCGCCACCGTAACATACTTCACACTTCCCTACCTACTATTATGTTGGGGTTAATGTGCAATTCATCTGCAAAATTTCTAAAGTATGCCTCGGATCTGTTCTTACTTTGTTCTCTATCCCGTCTTTTCTACTTTCTTTTAGAATCTCTGCTAAATGATGTAGATAATATTGTGCATTATGCTGCAAGGAAAACGGAGATTTTCGGCAGAAAAAAATAATATTCTCTGTATCGGTAATGTTCGGTTCTAAGCCGCCATTATGATTAAGTTTTTTCTGGATTTACTCAATCGCTAAAGGCGTATGTCGCGATGGTCCCTAGTTTGGTAATGCCAGTTGGAAATGTGAATTGCCTTCCCCTATTACTACTATTTATAATTCTATATTCAATTAGTTAGGCGGTAGAGCAGGCCAGTTGAAAGAAGTAAATCATTCAATGAACTAAAATTTGTGTTAAATTATTTTAATAGAACTTAGTAATGTTAGAAGTATGCATCATTTTCTTCAATGATCACACTTTGAAATTCTCACTCAACTGAATTTGGTATTACACGGACAATGTCATTGTGAATATTTGCCATGTCCCCAGACCTAAACCAAACAAGAAATCGTTCAGTCCTGTGTGATGTGATGTCATGTTTGCGATATATCTTAAACTTGAGAAATCGAACGGCAAAATTTAGGTTATGTAAATGTCTCTCATCTCAGTAAAATGTAAGATTTGGGGGGAAACTAAAACAGTCCGTTAACTACTTTATCAGTTTCTTCTACTTCTTTTTTTTTTTTTTTTGTATAAACAGTTGACTCCCTATTATACTAGGGAACAATATTTTTACCCCCAGCAAGGTAGAGTGCACAACGTACTCAATTTTATACGTACCCATCTGTTTATGAAAATTACAAACCCAGAAGGAATTGTCGGAATCTCTTAAAAATTTATAGATGTGTAGAAAAGTGTGTCCATAAGATGTGATTAAATTTGCGTATAGATGGTGTTCACGTGGGTATACCAGCCCTACAAACTGTGACAAGCTCTTTCGAATTGTTGAACAATCACAAATAAAAAGATTCTATGAAAAGATGAAACGTTTCAGAGATAAGTCTCTATTTTAACGAAATATGCAAATATGGGCTGATAATTATTCGAATATGCACCAACATGTAAAATATGCTAAATATGCACATTTGTACATATATGTGCATATGTACTAACATATTAATCAAAATGGCATCTAAATCTAACTAAATGTAAAGAAATTTCACTTAGCTATGCCCGGAAGCAACGGACAAAAATATGCAAAATCATAGAAATCCACTCCCTAGTGATGAATATGGTGATCAGTTTCATCAAGATATTCCTACAATGGAGAAGAGATACCAAGGGCATAAGGATCCTGCATTTATGGATGATTCTTGCTGGTTTCTTTTCAGAGAGAGTAAACATGAATTTGTACAAGAGTAAGTAACAAGGCGCAAAGCATTTTTAAGGGAAGATTTTTGCAATAGGAATTTCCCCTTCCAAGATGTTTAGATATTATTGCACTTATATGCGTATTCCATTTTAAACTTGCTCTTACCTCGTTTTGAAGCATGCTCATAAACTTTTGTAATAATATAGAAGCAGTGTAAATGCGGAAATTAGTATACAAATATGTTTCTATCAAATACTAAATATGTTCATATATTTTGAACCCTGCGTGATAGAAACATTTTAAAATGATTTTCAAAATCAGCGTGATCGTTTCCTTTAAAATCACTTACTTTCATCCTAGAGGTATGAAAACAATTTTTTGTTCCCTAGTGTTTTCCGTGAAATTGAGTGCCCAGCACGGTAGCTCCGTATAAGTGCATTCCGCGGATAATCCGAAATAGGCGGAAAATCAACCCAAATATGCTTTTAAAACGTTAATTTCAACCAAAATTCTATTCTTACAATTACACACGCCCGATTGAACGATACTACTGAACGATATGTCTTACACAGTTTTCTTACTTTTTTACGAAAAAATCGTTTATTGTTTTTGTTTTTTTTGTGAAAAAACCTCTTCTTTAATTTTTGACTGAAGTTTCTCAACACACGTAGGAATTAAACGCGTGATTACGAATTCGTGTTTTCTGTTTTGGGACTTCGGTATTAGACGCAGCTGGACCAT
>BOPP01000001.1:18508256-18549553 GCA_017312745.1 Gryllus bimaculatus
GAACTATCCTTATCTGTATTGCGTTCTACATGATGCTCCTACATAATCTTCATTTGTTTCTGTATGGTGCAGCAAAATAAACAATATTCGTAGCAAGAGAATTAAAATTTGACACGGAAGTTTTATTGACAGTCAATGAAGACTATCGAGAAGGCAACAAGATTCACACTTTTACGAGCTTGTCTCATTGGTAGGTATTCGATTGTAATTTTGCCTTTTGATTAATTAAATCTATTCTTTGCCGCAGTGTCAGTTCCTCAGATTTTTTTTCTTCTGGAAAGTCCGTTTGACAATTTTCTCCATTCTACGTCTCCGTGCACGACCTTGCTCCTGCAAGCCAACAATACACTCGACACCGTACGTTAAGTGATGTCAGAGTTGTTGCCGACACCGCGTAAGTGATAATTAATTACTTTTATTTAGCACCCTAAAATTCTGTCGATTACTTTAACTTTTACTTATTAACTTTTGTTCATCACATTGTTTTTACTGTTATATGATAAATTTTTACTTCTTGTTAATGGGAGATGGTGCTGTTATTTAGGAAGGGTTCAAGCGTGCGTTACATGGGAGAGAGGAGGTAATTAATGGTCGGCCCCTTGGCATTTTCTTTCCCCTGCTTGAGCGGTAAACTCCTCTTCCTTATCGGATGAGGAAAACTGTCGTCAAACGCCGACTCACAACTGACACTGCAGGTGAATTGACGCGCGAGTTTCGTCGCCGCACCCGCTGCGAAAGTTTCGCGCCGGTCTGTGAGTGAGCCTGGTGAAACAAGCCGGAATGAGCCTGGCGAGACAAGCGAATTACAGTTATAGGGTACCTCTGGTAGGAAGATTTTACACGCCTTAGCGGGCAGCAGTCGACAGTAGTCTCGATCCCCTGCGTATGCACAGATGCATTAAAGTGATACGCACGCGCAGATACGCAAAAACTCCCCTTTCCACCTCGAACAATAAAGCAATCGACAGCACTATCGATCTTCTGCAAATGCGCAGTTCAAGTTTCGCATAAATTTTGTGCATCTGCGCATGAGTAAAATATCGAGATTGCAGTCAATTACTGTCAGTTTAGGCGTCCAAACCTCCTAATAAGGAGTTTTTGCACCCTCCTCTTCTTCTTTCCCTTTGTGCCTTTCAGCGTCGGGATAACCATTTGACATATTCCTCCTTATTTTGTACGTTGGGGCTGGCAGGAGTGTAGTTATGCCCACAGGTAAACACAATTAAAACATCAGCAATGCCCTCCTGTAATGGGAATACCCAATTTGGGAGAAAAGTCAGCAAATCCTGCTCTCCTCTTCGTGGCGACCCCTGGGTGCTCTCTAAGGTGAGAGGTTGGAGAGCAACTACTGAGAGCAGGACGAGGGCGAGTCTCCGGCGCATAGAAACGGGAGCATTGAGATAAGGGAAGGAAAACTCTGGCAGAAAACCAAGGGTGGGGAGAACTCTGTAAGGCATAGTGAAGCCAATCTCTCTAGGGAAGTAAACCCTACACAAATCAACCTGTTGCCTTGCGGGGGAGGGGGATTTCGAAAGGCTAAGGGAGACAACTCTGAACCAAAACACGCGGGCCCAGAGGCGGAGAGGGGATATTCTCCGCTGGACAGTCACAGAGTTAATCACTAACCCATACTTATAAGCGGATTCAGAGTAATTTAAATTTTGCACTTTCGAATGTTAAAACAACCGCAAGCGCTATAGACTTTCTGCGCATGCGCAGTTCAAGTTTCGCATCACTTGTGCCCACCTGCGAATGCGCAGAAGATCGAGATTGTAGACGATTGCTGCCCGCTAGGGCGTGAAAAATCGCCCTAGTAATAGGCGTGCCTAAGGCGTGCAAACCCTCCCTAAAAAAATCGATGTCGATGTTTTCAAAACATCGATGTTTCTACAAAAATATCAGTTTTAAACATCGATCCTTCTTATAAATGTGTTCCAAAATGCTGATCCCGCTTAGATTCATTGGGTTGCAAGAACTCCTACGTCCAAAACAAAACACGAATAATGAAAAGCAAATCTAGTAATTTTTTTTAAAAGTAAGGATGCTTACCAGCGGATAGTTGAGCAGACAGAGATGAGGATATCTGTAGGATACGACTTCCCGCATAGTTGTGAGAAACTTCCTCTTATGACAACATGCGTTCGGAAACCGGGGCTTCTCGATTTCATTTGGTCTCACATGGGGAGACGGATGGTCATTGACCGAAGGGGATTTTTCTATGGACTCTACTCTGCACTACTGCGGGATCGATATCTCCGTTCGGGTCTCGCGGTGCTAAAGCAGGCCTGGTCTACGCAATACGAATTCCGACAAAATGGTACATAACACGAAAAATGGTGCATGACGTAAATGTTGTGTTTTTATGCCTCCGAGAACTTAGTCGAGAGCACACGCACTTGCTCTTTTGATTGAGGAAGTGCCACACATAGTGGTCCTGCAGTATATGCCAATAATCACGAATCCAAAATTTGTTTTTGAGCAAATATTACAATTTTTGCCAGATTCCAGATCTTAAATATTCATTCAGATAATAAGTTTTGTTTAATATCTTGATACGTTTTGACTGTGTTTTGCCAGTTGATTATAATACACAAAAAATTCACCTTAATTAGCAGAGTATTGCACAAATTCTAAATTAAACAAGTATAAAATATTTACATTTAAACATTTGATTCATGCCAAACATTTATTAGTTGCCTACGTTTCGACCATGTGGTTGCAGCCTTCACAGAACTTTGAACTTAACCGTAGTCGTAGTGTACGACTGAGAGCCAGCTGTTCTCTACAACTACTGTCAACATATTGTCCTGATGAAGTCCACAACTACATAACCGAAACGTATACAATAAATGTTTGCATGTATCAAATTTTAAAATGTAAATATTTTGTACTTGTTTAACTTGAAATTTATGTAATCATCCGCTATTTAAGGTCAAATTTTTAATGTATAATAATAAATTCAAAGAAGAAAACGTACAAAAACATATTGTTTTGCCAGTTAAATCTCAATAAAAAATAATAAATGCGACTTCCGATAAAAGCCCTCACTCCGCCACCGCGTGAGCTTTTTTAAAAACTTCGACGATGGGGCGATGTTTTATTAACATCGCTGTTTTAATTTTGAACACTGATGTTTAGAAATATCGACGTTGTATTTGCGATGTCGCATACCTGGTTCCCCAAACCAAGGACGGTAACGCCCAATAAATCTAAAGATGTGGCTAGGAGGTGGATGAAACAAGATGTAAATGATGTAGATATGAATTTATAGATTTGAAATAGTTTATGTAAATATAAAACATGTTAACTTTGTGTAATAAATAAAAAAAGCTGGAGATATAAATACAAATGTAAGACGATCTAGCAGTTAGGATTGTAGCTCATGGTCTCGCACCTACCACGTCAAAGCCATTAAGTGGCGATGTAATCTAATTGTAAAAAGGACAAATAAATACACATGTATACCTGCTGGGTATCTCAGAGCATCAATTGATATCACTGCAGAGATTCTGACCGGGAGGTCGTAGGGTTGGAGTCCCGACGGTGGCAGGGTTTTCGGCACTAATTACGTAGCTAAGTCGCATTCAGCCGCTAACTGGAGGAGAATTCTAGCGGGCGGCTGCTCTGATCGGTAGTTTTCCTTGGTTTCTCGAATCAACACCAGGCGAATGTCGAAGCAGTACCGTAACGAACGGGCCATAATAAAAGACCGCGCGCGATCTTTCCTTCCTCTTCATTGTTCTATCCTTACCCCTTACTTACATACATTAAAACTTGCATGCCTTACTCTACAACACATGCCAAGAGAACAGTCGGGAAATTAGAACTTGTTCCGGCTGGGGTAGCGCCCCGCTAGTGGGAGATACCGGGTTGGGAAAAACTCGCCAGCCGACGGGTAGGTCGGCATCGAATCTCTCTATCCAGCGGGAAAAGATCACTGCCACAGGCTGCGATAAAACATGCACTGCACTTACGGAACTAATGACCTTAGCAGTTGACGCGCCCGGAGTCACAAATCATTCAGTCAATTTCTATGAGGTTTAAGCACAGCGTAGCATACATTAGGCGTCAGCAATATCGCATTCTTCTGCGCATGCGCACCTTGAGTTGCGCTCATTTTGGGTGAGTTTCTGCGCATGTGCTGATGGTCGAGATAGCTGTCGATTGCTATACGCTGCACAGTTCTTAACTTCCTATTGTTTTTGGTTGTGAATAAACTTGGGGTAATTTTATTTTCATTGTTTTCTTGGGCGATTTAACAGTTTAGTGGAGATACAAAAAATATTAAGAAACTAATTTTAATTTTTCTCGGAATTTTTAAACGATAGATGATTTTAATGGGCAATATCAGAGGTAACATCAGAGGAATGCCATATCAGATTCCATCAATTAGTGCCTTCGTTTCGTAAAAGATGCCTTCTTCCACTACAAGGGTTAGGCCTGGTCAGGGGCGGATCCAGCCGATCATTTTGGGAGAGGCCATCATACATTTTTGCTAAATATAGAAATAGAACATATTTGTTATTATATTGTATATTTTATAGAGTATATATGATACTACACAATATCTTAAGGAACATAATTACATTATTCTAACAAATAAATATTTAAATAAATTTTAGCTAATAAAAAAAGGGTTTCCTCTAGGCCTTTTGGGGAGGGGAGCAGTGTTTCCCATCCCTCCTGTATCCGCCTCTGGGCCTGGTTGCCTGTTCCGTCCTCAATATGTTTTCAATGCAAATTGCATTTTGCGTAAAACTAGTAAAATTTCAGTGAGCATTACACAATTTTTGCTACTAAAATTAAGTAGTTAGATGCAATTGGTATGATTGTTTCATTAAGACGATCCTCTCTCAACTAAATTCCTCTCTAATTATAAAAGGCGCATGAAAAAAGTAAGTTTCACTAAGTGCTCAACAAAACGAAAACAATTTCATGGACAATCTTTACTGTAGCAGATACAGCACGTTGCATTATTTTCCACATCATCACCACGAAAACTGAGATATTTGTCTTACCGAAGATCAATATTTGTATCTCTGTGTCGTAGAAATCTACCGCCTGGGATAGGTTCCAGTGTTTGACACCCGCACGCAACTCTTCGTCGATGTGATAGTAGTAAATGTAGACCGGTCAAGAATTTCTTGAGGTGTAAGAAAAAAATGGATGGGGGTGAACCGGATCATTGAGTGAATGACTCGGAGTACTTACTGTACTTCAGCACGAAGTCGAAGTATATTTCTTACGCTGTGGTGGATGGTCGTACGATCACCCATGTACGACTCTGCTCACAACGTTTCCACTGGGAGATGTTTGAGATTTTCGAACATAACGTAATAGCAATTATTAATATTTCACCTCAGCGAACAAATATGAACGATGTTTTTATGTAACAAAAGTTAATATATGTATTCCAAAAATTGAGCATGGAGAGATTGAAACGAGTTGTTAACATTTCAAAAATGCAATATATGAAAAAATAATGTAAAAACTTTTAAACACTTTTACCATTTTGCGCATTATATAACGTTAATAAAGAAATGTATGACAAAAAAGGCAGCATAATTGGAATAAAAGTTTTAAAAAATTAAGTATTATTTTGATGTCTGATTTCAAAAACTAGTATCGATTAAGTTCATCGTAAACTATAAAGATGGAACGCCCTTGAAATGCAATCTTAGATGTTCTTCTCACTTTTTTTAAAAATACTGTCAATAATAATCCTACGCAAACATAAATTGCTTTGTTGCGAAGATTTATAAGTAAGTTGGAAATAAATTTTAATGACTTATTGGTATTTAAACCGTAGTATTTGTTTCTATAATTTACGAAAACAGACTCGTCAATAATAAATGGATGGTAATTATTTATGACTAACTATGTATTTCGACATATGCTCTACAAGTTGTAGGTGAAAATAAAGTAAAATGTCAGATGATCTGATCAGATTCTTAGCGAAGACTTTAAGTTGGAAATTGTGATATTTAAAGCTTATAAACTAACAAAGTTCGCAAAAATACATTGCTTTCTCAGCACTCACTGCGTTTATCTTGAAAAGCTGCCCGCTAATTCCCGCCACTGACCAGCAACTGTCTCGCTAGAGCTGTGTTCTCTGTGGTCGGGCGACGGGGGAACCCCATAAATTACATTCCATGGATATTGTTTGTCTGGTTTCCCCCTTTCACGTGATACACATGGACGTGTGTGTTTTCTGGTGCAGCGTTTTTTTTTCTATCGACCATACAGTACAATCCGAATGAAATGGCATTCTGTGTCTTATAGGTATTTATTTTCTTCAAATTTGATTGTTATCAAATATTGTATTTAATATAGTCGTTTTCTTTCTTTTAGTAGCATAAATGTGCCACCTCCGACTTTGTAATTACGTTTTTAAATAATGTGCTGCTAAACGTAGTCACAGTAAAAACCAATTTAGAACAGAACCTTTAAAAACAATTTTTAAACGACTGGTAAGATTTTTAAACGACTGATATTGGTAACAAAATTGACTTGGAGGTTCCCAGCGATTACTTTTTGTGTATTTGGCCCAGATTATCGAATAATTGATGCAAATTTAACTAACAAGTTGGTATCGAGACATTTTTTTCCATGCGAAATAATTCTTTTTAAATATTTTCACAGAAAAAATTGTAAGTGACGCGCAGCAGCGTAACTACGTCAGTATTGTCGATAGTTTATATCGAGTGTTTAAGTCGACTTCAGGCGGCAATCGAGTTTAAACAGACCAGAAACTCGCACACGAGAGAGAGAGAGAGCGAGAGAGAGAAAGAAAGAAAGAGATAGAAGGAGGAAGTGTGGAAGCGGGGGCGGAGAGGAGAGAACTGGAGAGAACACTGCGTGAGCAGCGAGCTACTGTCGACCGCAGGGTGCCCAATGACAAAAGTGACAAGGACTACTCATTGAACTAGTTGTTACGGGAAGTATGGGGACGGGTAAAGTGTTCCCTTCTTTAACAACATGTTTTATATTTGTTTCTTATTTCTACTTACTAAATTGCGCGTCGATCAGTCGGAAGTTAGAAAATGAAGAATTTCTCAGCAATCCACGTTACCACGATCATGAAGAATTGACATCTTTGCTTCGAAATATGGTGCAAGAGTATCCGGATTTTGCAAAATTACATTCAGTTGGGAAATCCGTTCAAAACAGAGATTTGTGGGCCCTAGAGATCAGTGAAAATGTTAATCAACGAAGTTTGGGCGAGCCTATGTTTAAATTTGTGGCCAACATGCACGGTGACGAGACAGTGGGCAGAGAGTTGATGGTGTATTTGGCTCAATATCTTTTGAAAAACTATGGTACCAATGAACGGGTTACACGACTCGTAAATACAACTGACATATTTCTCATGCCATCCATGAATCCCGATGGTTTCGAAGCTTCTTCGGTGAGTATTAAGTAAATCATTTTCCCCCTAATAAATTGGTGTAATGTGGTTTTTGAAAAGGCATCATCATTTTGTGAGCTTGTCATAAACACGGTGTATAAGTAGTCATAAACTAGTGAATGGCCAGTGAACAGACTTACTTTTACAGGAAGGCACATGTGATTCCCTTCCCAATTTTGAAGGCAGGGAAAATGCTAACCATAAGGACCTCAACAGAGACTTCCCTGACCAGTTTGATAATTATGCTCCTGGGGCTGATCTTTTACAAGGCCGTCAGCCAGAAACTGCTGCAGTTATGACATGGATAGTTTCTAATCCTTTTGTCTTGTCAGGAAACCTTCATGGTGGAGCTGTTGTGGCAAGTTACCCCTTTGATGATTCAGGGTAAGTTCTGAAAAAAATAGTACCTTTTAACGTAAATTTTAGTTTTATGGTAAGTTTCCATCACATCACTTAGGATAGAATTTATTAAGAAAATCAGTTACATAGTTTATATCAATATGTATTTTGGTCCAGTGATTCCATTTCAGATTATTGTGCCAAAACATTTACTTAAAAAGGTAGTTTTCATACTGTTCTAAATAGTTGAAAATTTTGAAAGATACTTTTAACACCTTAAAAAAATTAAAGCTATTTTGTAGCTGTCAAATGATGTAATTGCAGTGACCAGTTTCTTTGGAATTTTATCTATTTTATTTCGTAAGAGTATATATAGTGATGTCTATGTATTTTTCTTAGGAGAGAAAATTCTGAAGAGGATTGTTGTCATGAGAGTCCCTCTCCAGACAATGATTTGTTTCGTCATCTTGCCACTTCCTATTCCAATGCACATCCATTCATGCACAATGGAAGCATTTGTCCTACTGATCATTTCCCTGGTGGGATTACTAACGGAGCTCAATGGTATGAAGTAAAAGGTAAGTTTTTTGTACACAAATTTATCAATTTGTTATTTTGAGAATTTCCATGAAACAACTAATGGATTGAATTTCAGAATGTAATGTTGTATTCAACTTGAATTCTCACATCTAAAGTGAAAAGTCTCTCTCTTCTCTCTCTCTCTCTCTCTCTGATTTGCATTTTTATGTTTTTCTGAATTGTTTTAGAACAAACATATTTTTTAGTAATTATAACTACTGTACTTTTCAAACATTCTTTTTGTTCATCATGGATCTGTCTTTCAGTAGGTTTCGAAAGGACATTCTTATAACGTGAACTTTTTTTTGTAGGAGGAATGCAGGATTTCAACTACGTACACTCAAACTGTTTAGAAATTACGTTTGAGCTGAGTTGCTGTAAGTTTCCTAGTGCATCTGCTTTGCCCATGGAATGGAATAGCAATAAGGAACCAATGTTGCTTTATCTTGAAGCTACACATCTAGGCATTAAAGGTAATGATGTACTTATAATAATCAGTGAATGTTGTGAAAGTATCAAAATCTTAATTCTCAAAATATGAAGTAAAAATCTACTTTCAAAATATCAGGTTAAATGGTTACCTGATTAAAAAGTTCTGTGTATTACCAGGTAAAATAATTAAAGTTGAAAATGTTTCTCTGGAAATTGAACTAATTTTTAGTTGCAATAATGACTCATATTTGTTATTTACGATTTGACCCGATATTTGAGAACTCTCCAGTTCTCCTTTGTTTACGATTTGACCTGATATTTTAATTCTTTGATTATCTTAAAATTGCGTTTCAAACTGCCACAAAAGTCTTAATAAAAATTCAGCATTGATCAAATACACGTAATTTCAAGTGAATATCTTGCATTTTGTAAAAATTAAATATATTGTTATTTAATGTGAAGCAATTGCTCTAATGTGTTCTTTCTTGTAGGTATTGTGTCAGATGTTAATGGGAATCCTATTGAAAGAGCAGAAGTGGTAGTGCAAAATTTGAATCACAATGTAACTACTACGGCTCGTGGTGAATTTTGGCGGCTACTTCTGCCTGGTTCCTACAGTGTATATGTTACTGCATGGGGTTATGAAACAAGTGCACCAGTGAATATTTCTGTGGTAGAGGATCATCCAACATGGGTCAATTTTACTCTACAATCAGCTCCTGTTCATGAAGGTGAGGAGATCACTGAATAAGCAAATTAACCAAGAAAATGTTTTGCAAGTGACTCGCAATTTATAATTATAATGAAAATGATATTAGTACATAGATCTCATCATGCTTTTGTTAAGCATCACTATTTTTTAAAGATCTATTGGTGGTTTGAATATGGGCAAGTAGGGTGGGAGCATACCGGATTTTAATTTCATAAATTAAAGTTAATGTGTTGCAAGAGAAATTCATTGAAGTACATGAACTGTAGATTTATGAAGCTAGGATATTGCAGTTCCATTGAGTCAGAAACCAGCTGTGAAATAAATTATCACATCTTGATGAAAGCTAGTAGCTTCACAAGAATTGATTCAACACTCAAGAGCAAAATATTTCACATTTGGGGGATAATTTTTTGATATTGCATATTTATTATGTATTGCACAAAACATTTAGCTTGTTTTGTGTGCTATTTACTATCACTTCATTAAAGAAAGTATGAACATTTCCTAACATACATTGAACCTTTAATGGGAAATTGCTGTGTTTGAGTATTCTTGTAATTTGTATTTTGTCAGTAAGCATGTGAATTTGATTGTATTTTTTCTTTCATTATGAGAATATTATTACTAAAATTTAACCAATAATAACTATTAGGAAATAATACATGTGATAGACACGCTATTGTGATTCTGCAATTTATGGGAATGAATAAATTAGAAGACTTATTTTCTATGTTTTGTGCATTACTATTAAAAATGATGGTGATCTCGATTTATTTCTAGTTCTTAACTAACACTGCAATAAAGTTCTTATTTAACTGAAATGGGAGTAATTTCACTTCTTTCTTTCTTTCTTTCTCTCTGACATGCTGTTAGAGGTAATTCTACAAATTAATATTGATCAAGAAAGAAATCTTGGGTATTATCATGCTTATTGTTCAATGATAAGGAGGACACAAATATTCATTTGTCATGTGAATATTTCAACCAACTGAGCTATTTTGAATAACTAAGTAGTTTTTGAAACAAATGTTAATTCCTTATTTTATAACAAATATAAATGTCTAAGAAAGCAAGTGTGTTTTTGAAAACTTATTTGCAAATGTCTGCATGTACTTCATGAATTTTTTGTATTAAGTTTATGACAATTCAAGGTTCAAGAGATGAGGCATGCTTTTGCAACTGGTTTAAAATGTTACTTAAAAAGTAAATAAAAGAAGACTCTCAAGTCTAGAGCATAAAAGTTATTGCTTATGTATTAAAAGTAGCCCTGGTATTGGAATTTTGATTTCGCAATGTACTCTATTTCTATTCAGAAATGTAATTGTATTTAGAAATGTGAATGTCATTGTTTCTATTTAGAAATGTGTGTATATTTTCATTATTTTACCTGTTCCTTTTGGAGCATGACTCAGTGAAAGCAATAATAATGGTGTTTTATATATGTAATTGAATGATGCCGATTGTACCTGTCTATGTTACCAAATGAATTGAAAACTTGAAATATTACCAGACATCCATATTAGGTGTGATTGTCTTTCAATTTTTAAAGGTTATAATAGTGTTGGTGGAAATGATAAAAATAATTTAAATCATTCTACCTCAGTTCTATTTAGTCCAATAAAATAATCATAGTTACCGTGACATAAGACAATGAAAATATACATTTCTGATTGAATATGCCGAATTTCTGTGAGAATAATGTCGATGCTTTCATGTGATTTCATCTTGTAATCAGTCAGTTTGATTATGATTTTTTTAATATAGTTTCTGTATATTTTTCTTCTCTCTTTTAACCTTGGAAGGTTGTTTTGCTCTCTACACTATAATTACATTATCTCCAATCTTTAATGACTTTGGGCCTAATTATTTAAGCAGATGAGGGTAAGGGTCACTTCAAAATTATTGGATAAAAATAAGTACAGTAACTTTCAGATTTTGCAAGATTTATTAGCAACAGAGATGTAATGTGAGAATGTTGTTTTTGAATATGAAATACCTTTTGATTTGACTACTATAGTTGAGTATGTTGTGCTTGTAAAAATAGCCGTGTGAAATGGCATACTCATTTTGTCATTTTATAGAAGAGACAAACATTTTTTAAATAATTATCTTTCTTTGTGTTGCTCATTTTAATTCACCATTATATTTCTCCTAATTAAGGTATGATTAAGGTACAACTAAAGTACCATGTCTCAGTAGTTAACTTTTCCTTAAGCATAAATCATCTTTGCACATAAATCATTTTCGTGAGAAGTGTTCATAGCCAATTTTGAAGGCACAACAACCTAAAATTTTGGATTTCATAATTTCTATGCGTGCCACGTCTGGCTCGCAATGCATTGATTGGAAAGCCTAGTATTACTTTGAATAATTTATGAAAAGTAAAAATTTTATAATGTTCATTTTTGAGAGTTGTTTCCCAAGCTCTGTTACTCAACTTGTCAATATAATTTTCCCCCATTTGTGTTCATTTTGTGTAGTAAGAATATAGAACCTGTGCAATACTCATGGAGCATAAAGCATAACATGCACAAAACAGTCATTGTTATGTTTAATTTTCTATTGGTTATATTTGTGTATACAATTTCAGTGTTTCTTACCAGAAGTTCAAATACTCAGAAGTTAAAAAATTGTTTTTATTTATGTTATAATGTCTGATTTCACTGGACTGTTTTTGTAAAAATGTTTTGTAATGAAGGTCTGTAGTTTGAATAGTATGACCAAATATACCAGTTACTGTAATGTGAAACCTGAAACAAAGACAATAAATTTATTTTAGAATGCAATATGTGTCTTAATATTTGTAGTAGGACCCCTTATTAGTTATAAAACATTTTTACTGAAATAACATTGTAGACATGAAACCATCATGTGCAGGGCTTGGGAATACACATTTTAAAAATAAAATGAAGTCTAAAATTCTCAAAGAAGCTAAGCACCAAAGATTAGTGACTACTTATTCAGAACATTTTTTTGAAATATTTTTAAAAACTGTTGTACAAGTACTGCATGCTCCAAAAGTTCCAAAATCTTGCAGTGTCAGGTGTGGAACAGTGGGGCAATTTGATTTCCACCACAGCAATTATAACTGAAGTTTTATGTGGACTGACAGGACTTGGCATCAGTGTTCCATGTTCTGTCTATATGCTCAAGACTGAACAGAGACATTGTTAACAGGTCTATTGGACTATTTAAAATTTTGCATGTGCTCAGGAAACATTTACAACTACATTATATGAAGACCATAAATGGAACCATTTCCTTAGATTTTCAAACTGCCTTGTAGATCTGGTATCTTGAAAGCTATGAGGACTAAATTTTTGAAATTTGGAAGAGTTACAAAAGCAACTGAGTAATTACTAGTCACTTCATCTCATTGGTCTGCCTGACTGGAAAGCTTGTGTTCAGGTCTCTAAACACTAATGATAATATTGCTGCTTCTGTAAGAATCCCGGAATATATTTACATGATTCAATCATAGGAAAAGTAATTCATTTTCTTTAAAGTATCAAGTACTTTGGTGCTTAAGACTTCAAAAATTTGTCTTTTGAATTAGTGTTTGGTAACTAGAGCAAATCGAAAAGACAAAATTAATTGTAGCTCTGATAACAAATTTTATACTATTCTTTTTTTTCCCTATAATTGTCTGTTGGTTAAAGAATGTTTCTTTGAAAAACCTTTTATATATTTAGGGCAAATTCTATTATTTCAAATATTTTTGAGTAGATTCTTCACTTTACAATCAACATGATCTAAATGACAACATGATATTTGCAGGTAAAAGTGTTAAGGTGGTGACGCCTCCATATAATGATGAATATGGTTTTGTCATTCCTCCAAAGTTCCAGCATCACAATTATGATGAAATGGTAGAAGTATTGAAACAATTATCAGACAATTACCACAATCTAACTAGATTGTATAGTATTGGTCGCAGCGTGGAAGGAAGAGAATTGTATGTTTTGGAGATATCTGATAAGCCTGGGGAACATGAACCGGGTAAGTTTTTTAGCAGCATTTTTATTAAAAATGTTTATCAAACATAATAAGTACAATACAAATAGTGTTCTGAACAAGGATAATAAGTACATATAAATATGTAGGAAGATATAAATCACATTTGGAAATGGAAACAGAAGTGGCAGCATGAATATATGCTAAGGCCTAATTAAAAATTTGGTTGTTAATTTTTAAGATATGTTACTGTATTTCGATGGTTCATGTAGATCAGTGGTTTTAAGTAAAAATACCATGAAATTTCTTTTTTTTTCACATGGAAAAATAATTTAGTAAATTCTTGTTGTATTGTAGTTTGAAGTTCTCAATTTTTGTATATTTGAGGAAATTTTGGCCATCAAATATATTGAAAAATAAAAAATAAAATAAAAAAAATTATAATATTAGTATTTTTATCAATAAATGAAGAGTGAAAATGGGAAATACTTAATGTGTCAAAGTAAATACTTTCAGATATAGATACAAAGGCAAATAATTTGGGTGAGATGTGCAATATCACAATTTTTTTTCTTGCACTTAAAAATGTGTCTAGTTGATGTAGCAGTGATTAATTTCTTTCAGTAATGACAGTGGTAGATGAATAAGTTGAGCAATCGAGATGGGCACTTCCTGCATTTCCTATGTTCAGTGTATTCTCACTGATGGATCAGCAAAAAGTATTTCGGATTTAACCAAACATTTAATTTTCAGATTCTTAATCATTTTAAGATTAAATCTTATTCAATGTTACTTGATAATATGATTCCTCATAATTAAGTAAACATTTTTTTCCTGTTATTTAATTTCTTTGAAACTGTAAAAAGATTGTTGCAGTGTGTGTTGTGTCATGAGCAAGTATAAACATGTGTGTTATCATGCTTGTACATTGATCAGGTTTCCTATTAGCCATTACAGAATAATAGAGAAAAAAATTAGAAAATATTTTATTTGGTGATGTGTATTTCTTATGTTGTATTTTATACTTAGGTGAACCTGAGTTCAAGTATGTTGCAAATATGCACGGCAATGAAGTTGTGGGAAGAGAGATGTTACTGTTACTAGCAAAATATATTCTGGAAAATTATGGAACTGACACACGGATTACTAATTTGGTAGACAGTACTCGTATACATTTCATGCCCTCAATGAATCCAGATGGATACAACGTTTCTCATGTTTCAATTCCGGGTAAGTGTCCCTGATAAATACATGTTAACAAAAATTGTTTTGACTATTTTCCTGGAAGTGTTCTGCCTGAAGTTAAGGAATTTAGTATACAGTTTCGAATGTATTGAAAATTAAGTGTGTATATAAATGAAAAATTGTTTGTGTGGTCAGGTGATCGGGATGATTTAGATGGGCGAGCTAATGCAAATAAAGTGGACCTGAATCGCAATTTCCCGGACCAGTATATTACTCGCCGTGTATGTATTTTACAGTAATTTTATGTATATTTACAGTTTTACTGTTTTTCATACCACATGTTAATATTGTTCTTGTGTTTTGTACAATTGTCTACTTTTATTTTGCAGGGACATACATTTGAACCTGAAACATTAGCAGTGATGAAATGGATCCAATCTCTGCCCTTTGTTCTTTCTGCAAATCTTCATGGTGGCTTCTTAGTTGCAAATTATCCGTATGATAGCAATTCCCAAAACCAAGGAGGAATTCCCAACCCTAGTCCTGATGATGCTGTTTTCAAGATGTTAGCTCGAACATATTCTGATGTTAGTAAATATTTTGAGAATACATTATTTGATGCTGTTGGAATAACTTTTCAATTCAAAGTTATGTGCATATATTATAGATTCATATACACTGTATTTAACCAAATACAAGCAGAACTTTTTCCTAAATATCTCAGTCACGAAATGCGAGATCTTCTTATATTTGCAGTTTAAGTTTGGGCGGTTAGGGCTTAAGGTTTAACATTGCCATTCTATGTCATTAAACTCATAAATGATGGTGTAACAATCAACTGCAAAGACAGTAAAAATATTGTATGTATCTATAATACGTAATTATATTTGCAGTTGTATTCTCGGCATCCATTTGGAATTTGCTGGTCGATTCAGACCAATATTTTTGAATAGGCTAGTAAAGAGAGTATCTCAAATAAATGGCATTGTATCAAATGAAACATAACATGAAAATTAATGCTGAGATTTTGTTACACGATGCGGGTGTAATGAGGCTGCGCGGAATCTCAGTTCAACACGGCGAGTGTGAATCTACATTTTGAACTGTTAAAGAAAATGGACATCAATAAGTGTGGGACAGACAAGAGAATATTCTTAGGTGACACCTGATGAAAGATGAAGAACAATACAAATTCAATGCACAAAACTTTCAAAGGGACATAAAAAGTCAGAAGATGTCACAGCATGGAAAGAGGGGACCCAAGTGGGAACCTTAATGTACCCCAAATAAAACATCTATGAGTTCAGAAGTGGTTTCTCTAACAGACACATACTGTACGCAACCCAACAAATAATGACTGAACCACTGAAGTAGAGATCTGCATATACCAAAATGTTGCAACTTGTAGAGAAGAATGGAATGATTCGCGAATCGAAGGCCCTACTGAAGTCCATATAAATACTATCGACTTGAAAATTGTCTTCCATTCTATTGAGAGTGATATATGAGATTGGCCTCAGTGCTCCTTCCACTAACAAAACAAAAGTGTCTCTCTCACAGAAATGGACAGATCAAGCAATTCAATTTATTAACAATTATTGATTCAAATAGTTTAGGAATTACATCCAGGATTGTAATTGTTTTATAATTGGAAATACAACTTATCACCAGATTTTAAGATTGGTACAATGTATGACGATTTCCACTCAGTTGGAAACAAACTTTCAAATACAGATTTATCAAATTACCCCTTCAGCAATTGGGAGAAGACAAATTTACATTTTTTAAATTAAGTTGTAGGGATCCCATCAGGATCTGTTTTCCCTTTTATATCATGCTCTTCAATTTTTTTAAGTTCATCAGAAACACTCAAATAAATGAGTTCAAAACATAGGGTGCATTGTGCATATTTATTTCTGTTGCATTAAAAACAAAGTTATTACCTGTGATGAATTATTTTCTTTAATAACGTCGCTTTTGTTTTCGTAACTCATTGGAGATAAGTCCACTATTGGCAATATGTAAGACTGGCGATCTTTGAAGAAATTAGTTTTATTCTGATCTTTACTTACTTGTGAATTTTCCCATTTTTTACCTTCTTTGGTCTTCCATATTGTCGTTTGGTTGTAGCAACGTCGTCATTATCTTTGAGAGGTTTAGAAGAATTTGTGTCTTTGCATTCAAGAGAAGTAAGTCCAATATCCCTGCCATTTAAATACTCTGGAGTTGGAGGATTTGGGTTTATTTCAACTATGTTTGGTGAATTTATTTTGAGTTCCTGGTTAATTTATCAAAAACTTTCTCCCCAGGGAAAAACACCCTCTTCGAACGATTTGCAACACACTTGTCCAGCAGTCTTATATCTCATGAAATACAAATTGCTCGGTCATTGGGTATCCATATTAAATATCCCTTATTGTAATATTGTAATCAGAATATCTAACAACGTTTCCATGTTTACTTCTGCTTTAAAATTTGCCTTTGCCAGGTGTCTTGTATAGAATATAAATCTTGGTGGCATATGCCCACATTTCAGAAATGTCTGGGCGTTTTCCGTTCCTTTTTTCGTAGAGAGTCACCTTGGGCAAGCTCTTCGTAATACACTTGTTTCGAACGTAGTTTGCAGTCACAATAGCTCCTACCCAGAAAGATGAAGGCATTCTGGACTTTATCAACATGCATCTAGTACATTCGATGAGGGTCTGATCTTTACATTGAGTAAACCCATTCTGTTGAGCCATAACATAAGAAGATGAAATTAAATTAATTTTCAGATTCGGCACATACAAAGTATTTTTCAATGACACTCAGTCACATACATTTCCCTCTGTTGAGAATTGTACATGGCCTATACTTCACCTTCGCCAATACTTCTGTATCAGAATAGTCAGCGAGTATTAATTTACTCACGGTATTGTTTGTGTGCTCGAATGCACTTTTGTTATTGCAAATGTGAGAGGTACAACTACTGTCAATGCACCACAATTTTCCTGTGTAACATGAATTCTCATTAGAATTCTCTATGGACGGACACAAACAACCCTTTTCAGTATTGTTTTCTGAGGTTTTAATCAATTTCTTCAAGTGAGTCAAGTCAAATTCAGCTTCTTTATGTTCCTTTTTATTGTGAAAGTTACACTTTATTTTAAATTTTGAGTCCTTTAGTGTTTGTTTGCTTTTGAAATTGCTTTTGATGTTGTCTCTAGGTTTCTTGAAAAAGCATTGATTGGTTTTCACAATCATTGAGGTTGTCAATCATTCTTTGGTTTTCAAGCATTGTGCTCTGCCATAATGTTTACCTTGAGCATCTCAGTGTCTGGTAGATCATCACGAGATTCTTTGGCACATCGAAAGTTGTCGTAGCTTTCAGAAGGCTGTACAGCATCATAATAGCCAACAAGTCTCCATTTCATTGTCTCCACATTCATTGTCTGCAATTTGTTAACAGCTTCTAAGAATCCAGCAAGATGTTTCTTTATAATATCACAATCTTTCATTTGATGTTGTGTCAGGCATTTCAATAATGTCGCTTTTGGCGTGGGTTCCTTTGATGCATATATGGACTTGAATTGTAAGCCATACCTCACGTGATGTGACATAAGTTCCAACTTGTTTTAATTCTGAGGGATTGATTGACAAAATCAAATTCGTGCATCCACCTTCTAGCTTGGCTGTGTTACCGGTCAGTTCTGAAAGTTCAGGAATTTCTCCAGAAACATCTCCCTTGTCTTATTTTTTATTAATAAAGATTCAGCTTGTGTAGCCCATGTATCATAGTATGAGTTGTGATTGCAATCACATTATGAGTTGTGTTGCATGTGCCATTTCGAGTTCGCTTGTTGCTGAGTCAACTTTTAGGTATTATGACAACTTTTGAGTATTGTCCATTCCTTTAAGTTTCCAAAATCCTCTTATCAATGTGAATTGTGCCTCCTGGGCACATAACCTGTTAGATTAACTATTTATCGATAAAGTCACACAAACTAATCTTCTAATAAGAAAATGTATTTTCATTACACAGATACAATGCAAAACAAGTTTGTTTGACAAAAGACTGGCATTTTGAAAGAAATACTCAAGGTGACCTAAAGCCATCTGTAATTAAGATAGCATGGAAATTGTACATACTACTAACATAATGAGACTAATAATTTTTGTGATTAATTGTAAAAGATATATCTTTGTTTGAGTACCTTGTGTACACCAAAAAATATTTAAAAGGCATTCGAGCCTTATGTAGAGAAACTATTGTAATTTTGAGTAAAATGTGTTGTGTGTGTGTGTGTGGGTGGGTGAGCGCGCGCGCGCCCGTGCGTGCGTGTTTCAGGAACAGATCCAGAAAGCATTTTGGGATATGGGGAGCAGTTTCGATACAAACATACCCCTCTCTTCCCAATCATTTTTGAAATAGTATTCTCTTTTACTAATTAGCTTGAATTACATAATGTATATTTATAATGAGAATACTCTTTTAATTGTGATGTAAACAATTACACAAACAGGGTAATTGCATGAATAAATGTTAAAAGAAATTGTCTTTGGAGAGGGGATATGGTCCTAATGGCCTCCCCTTGGTAGAATGATGAATGATTTTAAGGAGACCTATTTCTCTGAAACATTTGAAGCTCTTGGTGAACATGTGGCAGCAATGGTGTAAAGGTTAGCATATCAGACTGTTATACCCAAGTTGGCAGGTTCACCCGATCGAATCCATGGATTTTTAAGGACGAAAAATCCTTTGTACGCCTTCCTTCGGAGGGGAAGTAAAGCCGGCTATCCCATGTTAGTAGATTTACTTGCATGTAAGAGATCCTCAAGCCCCTGAACTAAATTCAAATTGCCTGTTTTGCCGTCCAAGAAATACCTCCTTTCTCCGCTAGTTGGTGAAAGGAGTGTAGTGAAATTTGCATGGTCAGACGGAAGAGCGGGCCTGATGGCCTGAGTCTCGCCACTTAAAATAATGCATCAGTTCAATTCAATTCTTGCTATCCTAAATATCTTGTTTTTCAGACACATCCAAGTATGCATTTTGGAAAACCATGTCCAGATTTTCCGAAGGAACACTTTGAAGGAGGCATAGTTAATGGAGCTCACTGGTATGTGGTGTCAGGGGGAATGCAAGACTGGAATTATTTGAACTCCAACTGTTTTGAATTGACTATAGAAATGGGATGTGTAAAGTTCCCTGATGCAACATATCTTCCGCAGTTGTGGAAAGACCATAAGGAACCTCTTTTATTGTTCATGGAACAGGTGAGCACTGGCATGTATACTGAAAGCATATTGCAATCAAATAAATAGAAAAGACGAATGGTGGTTGTGCAACAGCTTCATCTTAGTTGTTTTTGCGTAGTGATAATTGTTGTTGTTTTTCTTGTAAAAGGTTCACAAAGGAATTCATGGGTTTGTAAGAAGCACAGGGGGCAATCCTATTGCCAATGCGACTATTACTGTGGAGGGAATTGACCATTTTGTGCGCTCTGCGAAGGATGGTGACTTCTGGCGACTTCTAGTTCCAGGAAATTACAGAGTTACTGCATCTGCTCCAGGGTATGAGAACTTAAACATTTTTTTGTGAGATTTCAATCTAAAGATGTGAAATAGTTTTAGGTTGAGTAAATCTATTTACAAAATGTTAATCAGGGACTAATTGTCTGATATACATTTTGGAATGAAATCGTCCCTTGATCTTAATTAGTTATTGAGAAATGTACAAATTATTCTTTTACAGATATGAAAGGGATACTTTAAATATAGAAGTTCCGAAAGAAACAGGCCATGCAGAACTGAATTTCACTCTAATGAGAGATGATCCAGAGAGATGGTCTCGTCAGTATGATTTTGGCCTTGCAGGGAATCTTGCATCATCTCCATACCTTTCTAATGCAGAACTCAGTACTTCTCTTGCTACCTTAGAGAATGAACAACCTTCAGTGGTGGAATTTCATTCTGGAGATAATGAGGATTCTATGTCAATCCACTATCTTAAAGTCACTCATGAGGTACAGAATTTATAAGTTTAAATAATAAGTTCTCTTGCCGTTTTCTTAAAATCACCACTTATTAAACTGTGTCTTTAGATTTTTCATTCAATTGATGTTTGGCATAACATATAAATGCAGTTTTCCTTATTTCCTCAAACTGTTAAGAAATGTTAAACTTTTCAGAAACTTTCATGACACTGTTGTATTCCAACCAACTAGCTTGAGAAACCATACTGTTATCTTTTAATTTTCTTTTTCTATTAACATGCAACTACTGAGTGTCACTTCTGTGTCACTTCAACTGTCATTTTGCATTATTACTCCACAGAAATCATAAGGTTCTTCTTAATTTATTCATGTTTTATCCATTACTAGCATAACCCAGCAGACATTCTGCTCTTCTCCTTTTCTCTCTCTTTGTCTCCCTCACCCCCTCCCTCTCCCTTTCCTCCAGTAAAATTGTAATAGAATGTTCAAAAAGATCATCTCATCTTATTGATTATGGTGCGAGAAACATTTCTTTGAGGCCTTGGGCCTCTAAATTTTAGTTTTTAATACCTTGGAACGCTTTGTTTAGGAATTATTTAACAATATAGATTCAAAAACTTCAGCGGAGTGTGTAGTGCCATCGCCATCTAGTGAACCTAGTGAAGTGCCATCTAGTGAAATTTTCCAATATTTTAATACTTAATCTGCTATTCAGGATGAACATGAATCTAAGAACAAATCAGAGAGAATTAAAATTGGTCCAGCCGTTTTTGTGTTATAAATTCTAGCTCGACTTGGTTAATATTATCCAATAGTACAATGTAAGGTACATGCTTCCATCTCAAGTACAGCATTGCACATAGTTTCTCCCATCTGTTGTAATATGTTGGATCTTAATAATAGCACCAGTCCCAAAATTTTATCTTCTTAAGGTTGTTTTTCTTATTCTACTGGAATTTTTCAGTCATAACAATCCTGTAATGGCTCTTGATTAAATATGTAATTGACATGCATTGATTCAAGGTAGATATATTGTTTATTATAGGAAACCTAATATAATCGTGTAATAATATGTTACTCAGACTTGATTGAATGATAATTATATTTTTAGTATATTTATTTGTCCCAAAATTAAAATTATAATGGAAGATCAGTTGACAGTTTCATCTTCTTGTTCATCCTGCTCCTCTAGATCATGATTCATCAATTTAAATACAATATATTCCCATATTGGCATTTCACATTAATGTCATTTATAATTGTAATTGGAAGTCATTGTAGTGTTCACGTTTTAATATCTTAAAATGCTAGAGTGAAAAAGCACTTACTGTGAAGTAAATATTTCTTGCATATTCATTTTCATGTCATCTATTCACAAAATTTAATAGAAGTTAAATCTTAAGTATCTATTTACTTGAACATGAAACTTGTCTCACAATGTCATTCGTGTCTTGAAATTCAGATGTAGTTCTGGTAATAACTTATATAGGTTATGGATTCAAATAATTGATTTAATTTTCTGAATGTAGATCTTCGAAAAATAATTGCAGTGCTTGTTTTACAGTTGGGGGCTCCTGATGAGAAAAAGTTCCATGTGGCCCTTGTGGGTGGATTGTTTGCATCACAACCTGTAGGACGTGAACTATTGAGGCGTCTTTCTTGGCATCTTGCTGCTGGAGATACCCGCAAGGATCCTGCTACTCTAGCTATTCTACAAAATGCAGTTATTCATATATTACCTGGAGTGGATCCAGCTTTTGAAGGTGTTGGGACTTCTAAGGATTGCCATCCACCTCCAAGGGCTGATGAGATAGGTTTCCGCATAGCACAACATGGCAATGGCTCTGATCCTGTTACCAAAGCTTTTATTCATATGATGAACATCAAGCAGTTTGATTTAGTTGTCTCTCTTGAAGGAAAAGGACAATTCATGAGGTAATTATTCGAATAGCTGTAAATTTAGAATAGTTTGGTACTATTTTGCATTCTAATAGCAAAGTGAATACATGAAGCAATTTCATTATATTGACTGGAATATTTTGTATTTTTTATAAATCTAGATATCCTTCAGGACTAAGTACAGCATCAGAAAAGTTATTTTCTATGCTTTCTAACTTGTACAACTCTAGTCATACTCAGTTTCAACCTGTAAGTACCTTGAATTTTTATTAGTTTCATTGTAACATAAGGTTTGTTTCAAATGTAGTTGGTCAGAATTTTTTGCCTTGAGGAAGAGGAATGAAGGGAAGTCTTTAGGCAGGTGTGATGGTGGGTGCTGTTAGGGAAGTGTGGCAACCAGTGGCAGTTGACGCCAACCCTTTGCAAAGTATAGATCACTCATCAAGTAGCAAGAATGCTATACAATCTATGCAATTAATTTGTGCTTACAAGTCAAGTTGTTTCAAGAAGAAAGTGATTGTTGAAGTCATTGTCTGCTCAAGTGAATCGCTGTGAGTTTGGGCCTGTGTTATTATACATATTTTTGATTTTTAATATGGGAATCTTTGAGAAACAGTGAAAGTTAATTGTTTGCATCTACCCAATCATCACCAATTCTTGGAAGCTTTGGCAATATGCCTTGTAACACTGAGCTCATAGGTGTGGCTTGGCCTGGTCCTGGATCTTGACTTGGACTCAACACAACAGGGTAACATTGACCCAGCCAGTCCACAGCTCAATGTTGCTCTCCCAGACTTCTTCCTCTTCCCCAGCCTCCAGTTCACCCTGAAGTGACATTGCCAGTGCATGGTCCAGGCAATACAGAAGGCCATGATGAAGGAAATGAGATTTCCACTTCTGTGTTCCAGAAGGCCCCCCAAAAAATGACTACTGTTGGAAACAGTATGTTGATGCCCATGGATGCTATTTCGAAGAGTATTAAGTTGTACAAATATTGGCAGTAACTTTCTTGTTACTAAATTGGTCTGACTACTTTAGGGAAAAAAAACTTGTATCTTGTTACAAACAATGCTAAAATTGTCCATTAAAAATATTGTATTGTGAATTGCTGTCAGTGAGAAAATATGAGATAGTTAAAAATTATATAAACATGTTTATTTAATTTTTGCAGGAACAGAATAAATGTACTAAACCAAGAGACCAAGACCGTGGTTCATTAACTGCCAGTGCCCGAGTTCTTGACAAAGTGTACCATGAATTTGGAGTACCAATGGTATGAAAATAGTTTATGAATATCAGTGAAAGAATTGTGATTGCTTTAGTTATATTATAATGGTTCTAATTATTTAGTAAACATTTATCTGCACTGAAAATTGAAATTACAGTGTAGAATCAATATGATTGGTTAGCTGTTGAAAGGAATTATTTGTTATTAATCATTGAATAACACGGTTTTTATATTTTTTAAATTTGATTGTATGTTCAATATTTAATTTTATATTTGAAATAATTTTTAAACAATATGTTTTAATGGAAGTCAAGAAGTGCTTTTCACTAATATTCAATTGTAATTTTTTTATAGAAGGATTCAAGAACCTTTGAATATTCACTTGGTATTAGATGTGATATAAAGTTAATGCTCTTGTAAGTTATCCTTAGTGTGGTTACTTTTCAGGTTACTGCACATGTTACTTGCTGTTCTTACCCTCCAGCTAGTGAACTGGGAACACTCTGGCGACAGAATTTGCAGCCACTAATGCAGCTATTGTCAGCTGTACACCAAGGTGAGGTGTGAACTACGTCTGTCTGCTGGTTGCTCCTGACTGCGGAGGCTGAGGAACACATGAGGGTGGAGGTCGGTGGTGGGGTGTGTTTGTTGTGTGTGTATGTGTGTGACTTTCAATGCTCTGATTGTTAGAAAGCACGATTTGAACATTTTGTGAACATTTATTTTGAATATTTTTATGCCTTGTAATCCATTCATCTGTGGAACAGTTAAAAATACAATTTATGGAAATAAATAACAACATTTATTGTGAAGGAAATTTTAGCATCAATTTAAATCAAAGTATTTTAATTGTTAGTCCCCCAAATTACTGTGTTAAATGAATTCTTTTTAACCTCAAAGATGATATTACAGAGAAAAATAATTTTATGTGAAAAATTTGTAGACTTAAGATATGTTTGTTGATTAAATTAACGTGAATATGTGTTAAATAGGAAAACAACATTTTTGAAAATATATTTTTAAGGGTTGTAGCTTGAGTATCTACATAGAGATATAGTCATACTATCAAAAATAAACTAGTTTTTTTTTCTATTTTTATTAATTTGTAGTTCTGATTTTGATGTATTCGATGATTTTTGTGCATATATCAATTTTCAAAGTAAATTCATAATAGTAACAATGTTGACAGTAATAATAATAGTAATAATAATAATAATAATAATAATAATAATAATAATTAATTACTTAAATAACTAATTAATTGAATAATTATTTTAAAAAAAATATAGAAGCCTGTAGATAACTTTGCAGATATTGAACATAAAAATATATTCAATTGCTATAGAACATGGGAAACACGAAATTTAAACAAGGCTCTCTAAATGTACAATTAAATATAATTAGTTGGAGACCATTATTAATATTCGTCCCATTTGGATGTTACCAATTGTTGTGTGAAATTTAATATTTTTCCATCATTTTCAATTTGGTATTTCCTGAATAAACCATGTAATATGGGATTACCAGTTTTATTGGCGTATATTTCAAACATTTTTAATTTTAAAATATAAGACCCTAGTTTTTTGTGTATTTTACATGTTTACTACTACTTTATTTATTGTAAATGTGGACACTACTTTGACAGTGTGCTCCAATGTTGCCAAATGTTGATGATTTTTCTAATCCAAGTAATAACTTATGAGTTCCCAATGAAAAAATACCATATATGGTGAATGCAGATATGATACCTTTCCAAATGAAATGGTGACCAATTTCCATATTACTTTTTCTTTTCAAAATGTCATTACAATTTGGGATGTGTGCGGTGTAAAACAACATTAAAGATGCTATTTTTTGGGCATGGCACTTTTCAAGTAAATTTCTGTTTGCAGTCATTTCCTGTTCAATTGCTTTTGACCTGCACTTATAAGCATGCGAGTGAGCATGAAACCTCTTATATAATAGTCGTCTTTGACTTTCAAAGCTTTGAACATAGAGTTTGAAGAGCACCAAGAGCATAAATGAGAATTTTTATATATTTATAAATTTGTATAATTTAGTTAAGGAATGTTTTTCACTTGATTACAGGTGTCCGAGGGCAAGTGCAAGACTTCAGTGGACAGCCTCTTCGTCAAGCTAGTGTTATACTAAAGGGTTTTCCCCAACCTCTGCAGCTTAGTGCTAATATGGCTGTTTTCAAGGCAATCCTTCCTGTGGGAGATTATGAACTACAAGTTACTTGCCCACAACATGCCAGCAAGTTGATTTCTCTGAGTATTAAGCCTGGAGTTCTAACAGAAATAACTGTTCAGTTGGATAAGAAAGCAGATGATGAAACAAAGTATCATAATTTTGCTGCTGTGCACAAGTTGCTAGATCATCTTAATTCTGAGTACCCACGCCAGTCTCGCCTTTACACGTATGTATGAATTATTAGCAATTTTTTATTTTCTTACCTTACAAATTCTTCATAAGAAGAGAAGTTATGTAATCGTGCACCAGAAAATCCTGAAATTTCACTGGAAAACACCTTATTCCCAGGTTCTGGTAATGAAAAAGTGAATAAGCTACTGCTAAATTTAGGGGGGAAAAATCTTTTAACTTGTGGTGTAGCCAGAATGCATGTTAAAAATCAATTGACGGCAAAACGTCCATCCGTCTGTAAGTGGTCAACGCTAGTGCTTAAACCATTCAGCCGATTTTCTTCAGAATGGTTATTCCCAATTGATCTGAATGATCTCATGGCTTGGGGAGTTTCAAACGGATATCTTGATTTTTGAGGGTACTTCACATGAAGCCACAAAAGCATTTTCTCAAAAACTGCACCAAATTTTTTTGATTAAATTTTGTTGTTGGATAATGCAAAGGATGTTTCAGAGAATGGTGCATATCTCATTTTCGTTGACATCCCTAATTTTATGAAAATTGCTAAAAAATAAAAAATAAAAATAAAACTTCAAAATTGTAGAGAGAAATTTTTGACTCAACCAAAGTATGTTGTACATAATTAGCGCTCTTTAAAAAATGTCAAGTACTATTTTTGAAAAAAATTGTAGTTTTTGCATAATATGCGCTTGTATTTTATGAATTTTTTTTTCGCTCTAATTTTTTTCTTTAAACTTTTCTCACATGTAATAAGGGATGGTAAAAAATTTGATGCTAGTTTCATTTTTGTCTATAGCTCCATTCTTTGAAAAATGCTGAAAGAACGTGAACCTTTCAAAACTACAAAATTAGAGATAGTAATTTTTGCTTTAAATAAAGAGTGTTTAAAAAAAACAGGTCTCTAAATAAGGTCAAACAACAAATAATTGTTTGAAAAAAATAAGCTGATTTCGCTTAATTAGGGTCTGAAAGTTATGCTATTTCTAAAAATATTTTCTGAAAACCTGCACAAAATATTTTCCTGAAAGGTTTTCCTCTTATGTAATAGTGCATGATAAATAAATGAATGAACGAATTAATTAATTAATGACTAAAAACTGAATGAATGGATACAAATGAATGAATAAAAACGAATAAATGAATAAAAAATAAATGAAACTAGTGGTGCTGTAGTATGGCACAGACTTTCTCACTCTAGTTAGTTTTCTAATCTCTATTGTCTGGATGGCCTTTCGGATGTCCTTTTTCTCTTTACGGCTGCCTTTTGTCGTTTGAGAAACAATTTTTTTTCAGATTTTCTCAGCTCCTTAATTCTAGAACTTAAACGATTATGTGTTGAATAACATGGAAGTGTAGAGGTTTTGTCCTCCTGGATGGCTGAGGTTGTTAAGTGGCGTGTTCGGGTTCATCACTTGATACCAAGATATCACCAGATTGCCTCCCACATGGGGATTTTAATTTGATGAAAATGTTGTAGAAAACTAATGAGGATTTGAGAAACTACCATATATATACAAATAAACTGGATCTGTCTGTATCTGCTTTTGCAATTTGTAACTTTTAAACATTTTTTTCAACTTTCTTTTGCAACTTTTAAAATGTATGTCCTGTCAAATCAATTGTTGAGTTTCTGAGCATTTGTATAAACCAATTTAAGAAAACTAATGAATCTATTGACATGAAATTTAATTACATTATGAACACTAGCCATGTGACCAGCTTAGATATCGGTAACAGTTCCAAAATAATTATTATTACTTTCTCGCCTTACAAATTCTTTGTAAGAAGAGAAAGGTATGTGCTCATGCGCCAGAAAACGCCAAGATTTCGCCAGAAAACACTTGATTGCCGATTTAGAAAAATTTAGAAAAAAAAAGTCCTTTAACTTGTGGTGTAGCCATTGTTAGTTCTTGATATCAAAAATTGATTGATAGCAAAATGTTTGTCTGTCCATTTATGCTTAACGCTAGCACTTAAGCCATTCAGCTGATTTTCTTCAAAATTGATATTCCACGATTGATCTTCATAAACTGGAGGCTTTGGGAGTTTCCAACTGAACTAAAAGGAATTTTTACTTGAATTAGACATTTACCTTTTTATAACAGTCTGAGTTTGTTCTATGAGGTGCTTCTGTGGCGTAGTGGTATGAGTGCCAGCATGTTAACTCCTGAGGATCTAAGTTTGCCTCAGAACGAAAAAATAATTTGCTTCTTGAAAACACTCTTGCTGGTTTGTGTAGTAGTGTAATGTTACAGAGTATGTAGAAAAATGCGAGAAAGTGTGTGCTTTGGTAGCACCACTAGTTTTAACATGTGATGTCCTCATTTTCTCTTATTCTCATCAGCGAAAGAAGATAAAAGTGCTGCTGGAAATTTTAAGTATTTATGTTATTGATCTGAGAATTGGAAATCGCTTTTAACTGAATCTATGTATTACTTGTTTCTCAGAAATACATATTCTGAAATTAATTGTATAACCAATACTGTTTCAGTCTGGGAAGCAGCGGCATTTCAGCCTTGGAGGTGTCTCAGCAGAAGAATCCTATTCCAGGACGTATAACATTGGCAATTGTAGCTGGCTTATCCAAAGAACCATTGGCAACTGAACTAGTTCTTCGACTGGCTAGGTTGCTGTTATCAGACTTTGCTACAGATTCAAGTATTGCAAAATTGCTCACGGTAATGTTAGTTTATTCTACAGCCAGTGCCAATATTTCTGTTTTCTTTGTTCTATTATAATTGTTACAGTCTTGCCTACGAAGTACTTGCAAAATAAAGAGAAAGTATTGTAATGCTGCAGTGAAAAGACATGAATTTTCAGCAGAAAACTCATATTGTGGAGGCTCTGATGCTGAAAAAGTGGATAATTTTTATATAGTTAATTACTTTTTCTAACACATTGTGTAGTTAGAATCCATGTTTTGCAGGACCTTGATACTCAAGTATTGGTTTATGTCAAAATGTTTGTCTGTCTGAGTGACCTACTCACCTGGTGTCAACCCCAGTGCCTAAACCATTCAGATAATTTTCTCCAAAATTGACATTTCCTGATCAATCTGGCCCTGTAAATTTGAAACAAATATTTTGATTTTGAGGTTTCTTTACATGAAGCCTCAAGGACGTTTTCAAAATTTTGTCAAAAACGGCTTCAAATTTTTGTATTAAATATTTTCTTGGATAGAGCAATGGACACTTAAAAAAATGGTGCAGGACTCGTATTGTTGAACTCTTAAATTTTTGAAAATTGCAAAACTTCAAAATTTTTTCGCCGTCTTCCTACAACTTTGATTCAGAAGATAAATATTTTTCCTTAATGAAATCTGTTTTTCAAAGATATATATTTTTAAATAGTACCATGCACAAATTTAGTTTTGATGCATTTTAACTTGAAATATAGGCAATATAAAAAATAATCTTTACTCAAATGACTTGAAGTTTTTCTTCAAATCAAATATTTTTTAATCAAATAGAGCAAAGTATGCTTATAAAAATGGCAGTTTTCAATTTTTGGAGAACTGAATTTTTGGAAACTGTAAAAAAATTACAGTGCAAGGCGACAGCATTGATAAAGATATTTTTCTGAAATAAATTCTGTTATGAAGAATTACATCTTTAAATAATGTCTTGCACAATGTTTTGAAAATATTAATTGTTTTGTGTAATTTTTATTGGAAGTCAAGGTAATACAAAATAATTCTCACACACATATTTTTACTTTTTCTCAAAGGGAGCAAAGTATGCTTTAAAAATTGGTGCTTTTTAGATCAATAAGTATTTTTTAAAGTTTTGAAAAGTTAACATTGCAAAATGATAAGAACATTTCTGAGTTTTTGAAAATTGTAAACTCAAATGTTCAGCTTTGTTTTTAAAGCATTAGGAAGTTTGGCTGTGATGCTACTTGTTTTGGGTTAATGTGAATGCCATGCTAAATCTAAGAATCAGAATATCAGCATGGAGAAAGTAATGTTTCCTGGTTGGAAAAAAATTTCAGCGGTTTATGTATTATTATAGGATGTGGTTGTAACAATTAATGCAAGAAAGTAGTATGTGCTGTTTGGGGGCACTACTAATTGAATGTTATTTTTTGTTTTTTGAGCCATAACTTAATCACAAAGTTGACTGTGAAACTATTTTTTCTGTCAGAATATTATGTTAAATGCAAATATATCTCCCAATGTTGATAATTATTCTAAAATTATTATCTAATTTGTAAGTCAAGCATTTTTGTATTAAAATAGTTTCTTTCTTTTTTTCATTCATGGATAAGATAACATGGTATAATGAGAATAATTTGCTTTACAGAGCACATCCATTCACATCATTCCAATAATGAATCCTCAGAACTACTCCACTGTGGAGCAGTCTCCTGATGGTTGTGGTGTTCATCCTGAAGGATCTCCAGACTTGGATACTCACTTCCCCATAGGTTTGTACTTTCATCAAAGTAGTTTATCTCTCTGTATATAAATGAAATAATGATGTTTAATGGCTAACAACTTCTTGAGACAGAGATTCTACCACTTTTGAACAATTAATTAAATGTTAATTCAATTTGCTGACCTCAGCTAAGCAGTTGAGCTAGTGTACTGTAGGAGGTAAAATTATCTATACCTTTATCCTACTTATCCAAACTGTCAATAGGAAATACTCAATCTCAAGAAGCACTTAGAATTCTTAATATATGTTTCTAGAGTTCAGTTTAGCTATGATGTGCATAATTAATATAATAGTGAAATGTAAAATATTATTAGCACATAGTATTTATTTGGCATTGATAAATGTATAGAAGACTGATTGTGAGATGGAGTCGTTATCTGAGTTCTGTTTAACAAAGAAAGTTTTCAGAAAAGAAAACAAAAAAAAGCTCACTAAAAAACAAAACTGAAGTGTATATGTAATTTCATTCTTGCAGTAGAAGTAGTAGTAGTAGTAGTAGTGAGTAGACCTGAGAGCAGAATACCGTCTCTAATTCTAAGAATTGTGGGACTTCCCAAATTTGTTTATCATCAAATTCTCTTGTCAAATGTTTTTTGTCACTTTTCTTTGCTATTTATAATTTTAATTGTCTCTGTGATTACTGTAAACATATTGAATTGATTGCTTGATTGATTTGTTCTATTCCTTGTATTTTTACCTTGTAGACAGTGATACTACCGTCAAAGATCCTGTGACAACAGCTATTGCAAATTGGCTTCAGCAAATAAAGCCTGCTGTTGCTTTGCACCTGCGAACAGGTTCTCTACATATTGATATTCCATTCTCATCTCCTCGAGGACCAGCACAAGGCAATTCTTTCTCAACTGCAGATGAAGAGGTAAGTGAATTACATCTTTCTTCATCTCTTTCACTACCCACTGCATTATGACTGCATATTGCTCAGTTTTCATGTTTAAAATCTTGAAAGAAATAATTTTTAACTTTTGTCTTTATGAAAAGAATCAGTGTGTTGTTGCTTTTCTTCCAGACTTTAAAAATGTGCAGCTTAGCAATAAAAAGAAGTGAGATCATTATCTGTGTCTTGTCAAATTCTAAGAATGTGCTATTAATGCATTAGTTTTATTATTAATATAATTTATACAAACATCTTAGTGAAAAGTTCTTAATAATGAGGGAGCGCAAAATACCTAAGTGGAATTTTGTATTAAAATATAAAAGAATGTTGATGAAATGTAGTAGGCAGAAAACGGAAAACATGGAAAAGTATAAACCGAAATGAGACTTCAGGGACACAAAGCATCGTAAAATAACAAGAAATACAAGTTTCAGTAAATATTTAACATTTTAGAAAAATGTGGAAATAAATTATATTGAATAAAATTTGAGATTGTTTGCAAAGACAAGAGTAAATGGATTGCATAGTTATGCAGTGGACAAGAAGCAGAAGGCCCTGTGGCCAATATGGCATAATTTTGTTATGAGAAGTTTTCATAAGAATTTGTGTTGATATGTTAGGCAAAGGATATATGTTCCATAATCAGTAAAAGTTATGAGGAAAAGGTAAGGTAAATTTAATAGGGAAAAGAATTAATTACAATCGTTCAGATGAAACAGTATCAGTAAGTCATTTAGAACGCAAACGGTAGAAAGACATTGACAGATAAACTGAGAGTATACCTGCGTGGAGGAGGTCTCTCTATGGTTGCATATTTCTTCTCATTGCCCAGTGAACAACATTTTTTCAACAGGAAAGTGAAATACATAAGTACAGAAAAGCTAGTAATGTTCAAGGCTAAGAATGTTATATAAAAATGAGTTAAAATGAAGAAAGATTGCTAGAATTAGTTGTTTTAAAGTTTGATGGCCATCATTAGCTAGAAATAATTTATGTAAATAAGTATAAAGTATTGTCAAAATTTGCTTCAGAAAAGAAACAGAAGTTAAATGGTAATAATCAAATTAACAGCTGACACTTAATGTTGCTGAAATATTAAATCAGTAAATATATCAGTAATATCACATATATCAGTAATATCACGATATGTTGTTATTCAAAACTAACCACCAGAAAAATTAGTAAAAATTCCTAGGATAAATCTAAGCATTCAACAGCCGAATTCTCGTAAGAGTGGTATGTTTTCAGCCCACAAAAAAGTGAGAAGGAAGCAGCCCTGAGATTTGTAAGTATAACAGTGCCCAAATAAACGAATGAAACCAAACTAGCCAACTAAATAGATTAAAGAAGGGTAAGAATGAATAAGAGGGATAGTGTGCATTGTAACAATATGCTAGATAGGTCTATATATTTGCAATTTTATACAAAAAGAGTTTCAACAAGCATTGTGCATGAATTTCTCAGAATAAAAAAGAAAAAAATGTATGCAAACATGCATGGAAAAAGTGTACATTTTGAGAATGCCATGAAGCACATAACTACAAAATTTGAGTGTTGTAGTAAGCATACTTATAAATACATAATTGCATGGAAATTACTACAAAATTTGAGTGTTGTAGTAAGCATACTTATAAACACATAATTGCATGGAAATCCTGGCTTTTATTGCAACTCTATATATTTTTTTTTATAATATGAGTAAATATTGACAGGAAATAGAAATAGGATATGTATGTATTGTGTTAAGATGTGTGATTTAGTTGATTTCAAGAAATAATCTAAGGGAACTCTGACCTTTTGTATTAAGACTTGCGCAGGAAACTACACCTCTGTTTTTGTTATAGGTTTTGCGGTATTTTGCTAGCACCTACCTTGGTTCATATCCACTAATGCATGAAGGCAAACCTAATTGCTCAAGTGAACCACGTGCAGTTTTTGAAGATGGGGTTGCTAATGCCGGCTCCTGGCATAAACATCATGGCTCATTTCTTGTAAGTAATACCACATATCTTTAAAGAATGCTCATAATGTTATGCAGGGTCATATTAAACCTTGCAGGAGCCCCAGAGAAGTCTTCCTGTGAGGGCCCTTACAATATGATTCACTCCTTTGCAACTTAATTGCAATATTTGGTGGGGGGAAAAAAACAAATTTGATTTTCGACTCTGAAACTGATTCCAAACGTTTTGATATTTCTTTTACGTTTTGATAAAATTTTAATTGTTTATTATTGTTATTATTATCTTTAGTTCTCAGTTGAACTGGGCAAAAGTAATCTTTCTTTTGGTGTCTTAGGACCAGATTCTGCTCTTATGAAAAGGGAATTCACCCTATCCCACTTGAGGTTACTGTAAAAACTTTTGAACAATGTTACAAGACTGAAGTAAGACTGCCTTTTGTCCAACTGCTTGCAATTTAATCAGTAGTTCCAAATTTCTCAAATTTATTTTAAACATTTTTGAAATTACTCCTTCTGATGAGATCATCAAGGCATAAATATGAACTTTCTCCACCCTCATATTTGTTTCAATTGCATTGTTAGCTCCTCGTACTTCCTGATCTTCTCTAATTCAGTTTTACTAATGTGATGGGTCAAAGAAACTGCAATATCATATACAGAGGCTGTTTTATTGGTTTTATCAATGAGGAGAATATCAGGTCTCTTATAATCCACTGTTTTGTCCGGTCCCAATATATCACATGGTTTTTTGTTTCCAATAAAGGGGGTGGACAATATTTGTAATATGGCGTAGAAGAGTAAAGCAACTCATTATTAACAGCAAATTGATGTATCAATTTTCCAAGTTGGTTGTGTCTTCCAAGATACGCGTTGTCTGATAAAGCCGAACAGCACGCCATAACATGTTTAATTGATTCGCCATATGATGCACATTTTCTGCATTTGTCTATCACATTCATCTTCATAATATTTTTTTTGTAGTTTCTGGTTGGCAGAACTCTTATCGTGGATAGCCATTACAAAACCTTCAGTCTTTGGGAATAAATATCCACTTGTTAGCCAATGCAGAGACACAGCTTTATCAATATGTTGTTCTTCCAGTTGTTTGGGGAATTTCCCGTGTAGCAATTTTCCCTTCCAAGATTGTAGTTGATCTTGTGTATTTGGGATGCTTTTCGTGGTGTTACAAGAAAGATTCAGTGGCGTGTGACCCAAGTCAATTTCATTAACCTGCAGCATAATTAGGACAGAGGGGTTGTGTATTCAGTAGGCCTCTTCCTCCAACTTTTCTTCGTAATAGAGTCTGTCTGTGGAAAAGTTGGGATGCAGAAATCAGAATTTAGTGAGCAGTCGCCTTGTTATTCGGTCTAACAAGTTTAAATCAGAATCCGACCACTTAATTATTCCAAAAGAGTAGGTTAATGTTGGTATGGCCCAGGTGTTGATGGCTGTTATATTGTTCTTACTTGATAATTTTGTGTTGAACTTTAGTCACTCTACTCCAGTACTTTTCCGGTACCAAATAACATGTTAATATCGTTACTGAAGAGAGCTGCAGTGTTGATCTAGGATTGAAGTCGTTTCATTTTTTAGATTTAGATTTATTTAGTCAAAAAAAAAAAAACAGTAAAAACTGTATGTGACATATGGGGGAGAAGATTATTTGCGCACGTTTTCTTGAGTTCCAGAATCCATTCCCGTCATTTTAACTATAAATAGTTGAAAGAAATATGTGTGATACAACATTTCTAAAATAGTAATTGCATTGACAGTTCTGCGTAAGTCTTGTAATTTTCTAATCATGGACCCACGTTTCTGGTCTCGGATTAATTATCTACAACCAGCTTTCAGAAGTATGAGCAATTCCATGGTAATGACTATTGTTTTTGAAAACATTATTTAACATTAGATTTATTTGGATTAGATTTATTTAGTAAAAAACAGTAAAAACTGTGTGTGGCGTATGAGGGAAAAGATAAACTGCGCACATTTTCTTGAGTTCCTGAATTCCTTCCTGTCATTTTAGCTATAAATAGTTGAAAGATGAGTAAAAGTTTAACATAAATAAATAAAAATAAATTTTAAAAATCGTAAGATTAGCAATATTTGAAAAAATATTTTCGTTTCCGAGTTATAGAAAACTTATTTCTTCTCTTCTTTTCTTTTTGTTTCTTTTCTTCTCCTCTTTTTCTTTGTGTCTTTCTTTAACTTTCTTTTTTTCTCTGCATTTATAAATGTAGTTTTGTGTAGTTCTGGTTTTCAATTAAACATATGAAGTTTTAAAAATTGCAAAAGTTCAAATATTTTTGAAACCTGTTTTATACCTCCAATATTGAAGCCAGAAATTTTTTTGGTGTAATTTATCTCTTAATTCTAAATTTTTAAATGACATTATATACAATTATTATAAAATATGATTAGTTGTGTAATATTGATGTAAATCATGACATTATTCCAAAAATATGTAAATAAGTGTTTTTCAAAAACTTTCTGTGTTCTTAATACTCAGGTGAATGGAACATGAACTAAACATATTTTTTGTATGTTTCGGTAATATCCTAAAATTATCATTGTTAGAGAAATCCTAATTTCTTTAACCCTGGTGAATAAGCTGATAAGTACCGAAAACTTAATTTTGCTGGAGAGAAAACAACTTTCAAACTTAATGCCATAAATGGGGAATTAATGATATTCAAATGAAACTGTACACAAATACTTTTGTTTCAATATCACTGTCATTTGAATATCATAATCCCTGATTTCCTTCAGTTGAAAGGTTTTTGTGCTCTCCTATTAAAATTTAAGTTGGCTTATTCATGGGATCAAAAGTTTGTTCATGCTAAGCAATCTATTTAAAAATACTATCCAGTAGAGTGAAGAGCTGCCACCTCAGCACATTTAGTGTCATAATAATGCGTAATTAGTGTTTCATAATAATACATTTCATAACTCTAAAAAGCAGTAAAAAGTTTTGGAATGCCGCTAGTTTCCCGGAACTCTTACTTTGTATGACTTAATTGGCCACTCTTCCTAGTTGAAAGTAATTGTCTTACATACCTTCATCATTTTTAGCTTAATGCTTTTCTGTAAGAGGCCAAAGCAAAGAATGTTTTGAACTTTCTATTAAAGAGGTCTTTTTGTTTTATTAAACTGGGCATTGATGCATTAAAAAGATCTATTCTTTATAGATGTAAGCTTGAGGGCTTGTTCATTTATAGCCTGTAATGCTCGTTGCTTAAAAGAAACCACAAACCAACCAGTTTCTTTTAGACCTTTTAAAAACGTTTTTTCCTTGTTGTTCATGTCTGTGATAGCTTTGCTTTCGCACCCTCCTTTTCTTCGGGCCTTATAATCATAACTTTGTCTATTGGGAGTGACCAAAGGTAACAAGTTTTCAATTTGAAGGTATTCTGTCTGACCCAAAAAACTTTAAAAGAGCTTCCCTGTTGTTTAAGGCCAATTATTCTGTTCAAAAATTCAACATTCAAAGCACCAAAATACCACTACACTGCTTTTTTTGCTCCGAACCACATTGGCAAGTAAGTTTGAGAAAGTTGCACTTGCGGAGCAAGGAGAGGAGTGAATTACCAGCAATTCTAAGTGATGGGCCATCCCAGTGAGTCAAATCATGGCATTCACCCTCTGTCAAATCTTGCTGGTGATTAATGAGCCCAATCTTGCTGGCCCAGGAAGGGAAATGTTGACATGGAGGGAGGACTTACTATTTGCAATCTTGAAAGAGCTTTATGGTGATCTCCTTTCTCCCAAGCAGATAATGAGAGTTAGTAGGACACCATCTGTTGCCAAGAAATTTAATTGTATTTGTGTTTATTGCAGTGTAGGATCTGTCGACCCTTACTGTTCTCGTAGACACTGAGGGTCAAAATGTGACTTGTACCTGTAAGCTCATGTGAAGACTGGCAAAAACAAGAGAGATAGATGATCTAATTAACTTTCGATATCTAAAAAAAACAAACAATGATAAGAAGGAAAGGTTCTGATGGTATAATGCAAGTGCAGCAAGGGTTATCTGGCTATGAAAGTATTGAGTTGCCTCTCTCTCAAGCAAATTCTCAATGCAAAGGATTTTCATATAGTCTTTTTTGTTTACAAGAATGAGAGATAATATACAACATTTGACCACCTTTTGGACTACTTTCACTCTTCCTTCCTTTCTTCCTATTTTTCTGTTTCAATTTTTTTTTGTGTTTTGTAATTTGCAAAGGCTTCAGAGTTGCTGCCCTGTCCACTTCAGGCTTGACCAAGGCCTGATGTCTTGTAAAAACTAATGCTTGGTTGAAAGTGGTGTATGTTTGGGTTATATGAAATGATCTTTTTTATCATTTCAACACTTTTGAATATGCATGTGTACATTTCATGTTTACACATAACAACCTTCTCAACATAACCATCATAAACCAATAAAAGAAGTTATTATAGAAATGAAATATGCTGATATTATTCAATGTGCTAACATCAATAAGTGTTTTTTCCTTTTACCATTCTTACATCTCAAGCTATTATTTCAATTGTTTTATGCAAAACCAATTATTATTATTATTATTATTATTATTATTATTATTATTATTATTATTATTATTATTATTATTATTATTATTCTTTTTATGTGATTGACGATTTACAAACTGAGAAATTTGTTATGAAATATATGCTTGCAGGATTATGCTTATTTGAAAAGCAGTGCCCTTCCTCTGGACATCTATGTCGATTGCTGTGCTGCTCCCCCTGTCACTCATATTCCTGAAGTGTGGGCCCAGCATAAGCCTTCTTTGTTGAAGCTTCTGAATGCTGTAGAAATGGGTGTAGCAGGTATGCTTTACTTTCTGTGTCATAATAATTTTCAATTCACTGATATTCAAAATCCTATTTTAATGGTGTTTAGTATGTCACATTATTTTTGGTTGAGCTACATTTCTTTGTCGAAAAAAATCACACGGGCCATGTGGATAATATTATTATAATTATTATTAATATTATTATATTCACCACACTTTTCTAGTAAATTGTTTGTGTCTCTCCGAGACATTTTATGTTTCTTTTAAATCTATTTGATCAAATTTTACATTTTCAGTCTAATCCGTGTAGGACTAATTTTGTTTCCATTCCTAACCAGAAAGGCTTCTCAGAGCTTGTACTATTTGCGTAACTTCTCTTGAACAATGGCCCACTTTCCAGCTTCCATGTCCAATAAACAATTGAAGATGAATGCTCACAATGAGCAGTGAACACAATATTCTCAACATAACATCTTCTTTGGTGTGGAACAGAAGCCGATATGTAGATGTGCATGAGAATTCATGTTTGAGATTTTTTGACATAAAATATTTAAGAAAATGTCTGAGGCAGATCCAGGTCCTTCACAGCAGACACTTTGAATTTCTCAGAAAATTAGGAGAAACATGTAAGAGTGGCAAATGCAGAATTTTTAAGAAAGTTGCGAAGACAATCGAGTTAGAAAAATGAAGCAAGGTTCTAATGTATCCTCTTTGTAATACTTTGGATCAGATGTCTGCTTACACTGGAGCAAGCATTTCAACAATATAGAAAATCAAGCCTAATAGAGCCAGTAGTCCTCTAAATTCTCCAGAAATGTCTGTTAGTGCATAAGGAAACTAATTTAACATACTCAATTTAGTTTAGGTATGCAGTTTTGACTCCTGTGATTGACATTGCTTCAGAAACTCTAATGGCCACTTTTATTACTAATACCCCCCTCTCTACCCACATTTCTCCAAGCCATCCTTCAAGAAAAGTTGTACAATTAATGCCCTTCTTTCATAAGTACCATGGCAAAAAACATTACTGGCACTGCTCAGTTGTTCACTTCAGGGAGCATGACACCACACGTGGGACTAAGAATCCTAAAAATGTAGTTTGGTAGTCATACCACAATCTTAGTGCATTTTCCCTAAAATGTGTGCCTTAATTTTGCAAGCACCATATGCACAAGCACTAGTGAAATGTAGTAGAAACATTAATTATCTGTAAAACATGTTGTCTTGATGTCTGATATGAACAAGTATCATGTTTCCTGTTCTAATGTTACAAATAGTTTAACAGACTTACAAATATGAAATCAGTTATGTGCAAATGGAAATAATATAATTTTATATTATTTGTTCTTACAGGATTTGTAACTAATGAGGATGGTACACCTCTGCCAGGGGCTCATGTAACATTAGAGGGTACCAATCACACAGTGATTACAGATTCTCTTGGTGGTTTCTGGCGGCCTGCTTTGGAAGGAAGTCGAACACTACTTGTGTCTGCTAAACATTATTTGCCTACAACAAAGTTGGTTGTTGTTCCTGCAGGCAGTTTACTTGTCAAAGTCCAGATAAAACTCACTTATGATGAGACAGTGTTGGGTTTACCAAGACTTGTTTTCATCATGTTAGCAGGTAATGGAAATATCTTCTTTTTTTAATTTCTGGAAGCTTCATGCACACACCATATAAGATGTGGCTTTATCCTAAATATCTAATTTGTACTATACGGGGTTGTCTTATATTTGCAGATTAAGCTTCATCGGGTATAATTTATGTTTTACATTGCCTTTCCATGTCAGGAAACTTGTAAATGTAGACATAACAATAAGCTTCGAAGGTGATAAAAACATAACGTGTTTCCATAATATTAACCCATTCGAGAGGGGCACTGCCCGTCCTCGGTCTCCTCTGGTCATTCTAACCAGAGGAATGGCAGGGGCTGTCATGTCTTTATTACAGAATGTGACCTGAAGCTTGTCAAAGTTCCTTGCACAATACTGATCGTTTACCATCGATATTGCGTTATCTTTGAATGTTTTTGTAAACACATGGGATCATGTTGTTGACTGCTATCATAGCTGCCACAAGATGTTCGGAATGAAATATTTGTGGAATCTGAAGAGTTTGCTGAGTGGGTGACCAAATTTTTGAATGACAGTGATGAAGAATTATATAACGATGGAACAGGTGATATTCACGGCATAGATAGTGACGTAATTATTGAAAGTAGTCGAAATTTATTACACTGAAAATAAATATTAACACTTCATTATTATTATTTTTTTGATTTTTGTTTTGTTTTATTTATTGAAATAAACGGGATGCTGATAAAAGAAAAAAAAGAAGAAGAAAAAAAAGCATCCGTAATGACAAGCATGTACAAGTACAAAAATCAAGATAACAAATTAAAATAAAGAATTAAAATCGGGATTGGTCAATGTAGGTAGAGAAACATTTTTAATTTCTTTATCAGGGCTTACTAATAATCATACAGGTAACGTCTCATTTCAAGCCTCTACACTCAACTCCACATGGAGTTGCTGGAGCACGTGGGCCACCCTGTCCCATGGGTCACCAAAAAATAGGAACTTTACCTCATTATCAAGAACTAGATGTAAATCTCATTAATAAACGTTATAAAAAGCAAAGGATGGATGTGTGAGCCCTGAGGTACTCCTTAAAAAACAGAAAAAGTTAGATATAAAGTCCCTACATTTCACACATTACTTTCTATCCACTAAGAAGTTAAAGAACCAATCCAGTACTTGACAGTTATTCCCAAAGACTTAAGTTTCAGTAACAGTAAAATTTGATTCACTGCCTCGAAGGCCCTTGCTAAAATCTGTATAGATATCGACTTGCCAATTCTTTTCGAGTGACTCTAAGATGTATTGACCATAATATACAAGGTTTGCATCAATACTACTTTTCTTAAATAAAACCAAATAGTCTTTCGGACAGAGAAGGACAGATTAACGGTTTCAATTTATCTGACACTATGGATTCAAAAGGTTTCGGAATATTACTTAATATTGAAATTGGACAGTAATTAATAGTATTGCTTCTGTCACTAGACTTAAAGATTGGAATAATTAAACTGTCAAAAAGGTCTCCACTTTATCA
>BOPP01000001.1:18550813-18586320 GCA_017312745.1 Gryllus bimaculatus
ACCTTGTATGTTTGTTGTGATGAAAATTCAATGCAAATATTACAATGTGAATTTCAGGACTCTTTGTGTGTTCTGGACTGAAAGAGAGAGTGGATGTTGGATATCTATGACAGCAAGGAAACACATTCATGATTTGTGTCATGTTTAATTTTAAAATATAAATTTTTATTAGATCATGACATACGAAGTAGTGAGAAAGAAAAGTATGACCGTTGGTGACATCTTTTAATGCTGGTGTAGGCATCAGGACAGAATAAGTGCCTGTCTGCAAGGCTGTTTTAGACAATAAATTTTTAGAGAATACCCAGTATGTATGAGATGGATCATCAACTCACAAACATGAGTAATTAAGGAGTCAGGCATTTGTAGGAATTATTTAAAAAATGTTAAATTGTTTCAAAGATATCAAAAGACAAGTCAAAGTTATCAATATATATTCCAAAATCAAGTGACTGACTTGGGGCTGCATTTAGCCTAAATAAGAAATGCTTCAAAATTATTGAATTGAATTTTTGCCTTATTTTACTTGGCGAGACTTAGGCCATGAAGTCTGCTTTTCCGTCTGAATACGCAAGTTTTGCTACGCTCCTTTTACCAACTAGCGGAGAAAGGAGATAATTCTTGGGTGATGAAACAGGTGATTTGAATTGATCTTAGAGACTTCATTTACGCTTGAGGGTCTTTTACATGCAGTAAATCTACTAATATGGGACATTCGGCTTTACTTACCTCCAAAGGAAGGCTTACGAAGGATTTTTTCACGCTAAAAATCCACAGCATTGATCGGGTTTGAACCAACATACTTGGGTGCAACAGTTCGATACGCTAACCGTTTCACCATTGCTGCCAAAATTCCAACATGTATCTGTTTATGAGAAATGTTTCAAATTGGCGTTTTCAACATGGGTCTACCTAAAGAGAATGTTTCAATATTCCCAAGACCCAAGATCTGCTTAAATTTTAGGTATAAAAGAAATACAACCAATATTTGCCATTAATTTTCAGTCAGTTGGGAAATGAACAGGTCTGCATGTATAAAGAATGAATGTTGATGTTTATATTGTTAATTGGTGTGAATGTGAGTTATTTATAATTATTTTTAAATGTTTTATCATATTTTGTTGTATGTTATTAGTTCTATAACATCTGAAACAGATGTCTAAGAATAAATGCAAAACAAAGCTTTGTTGCATGTTAAGATATTTTGAATCATGTTTGTCATTTTGGTTTAGAAGAATTAGTTTCCATTAAAAATCCTCCATTATGAAAGTTATCAGCCTGAACCTCAAAGGGCAATGAATTTTCATGCCCATACGATAAGAATAAAAATTCTTGAGATAAAAGATGATATTAATTTTGATTGAGCTATCTAAAAAGTTTTAGATTTAAGATCGGGCAAATCATTGGTGTTTAAGGAAATTGATAAGAATAATGCAAGTTAATTGGAGAGAGAAAGATTGGAGGATTTCATTATAAGGGTGTTTCATTAAGTACAGAATGTGCATTATTTGTGCAATAGGATCGATGAAAAAAAATCTTCGTGTATTCCTTCTTTCTTCCAATTTTCTAATGGGGAAGAAAATGACAAATACAGTATCTTTATGTTATCAGGTTGCGTATGTCTGGGTATTCTTGGCCTGGCTGTGTGCTGCTATGCTTGTTGCCAGCGCCGACGACGTATTCGCAACAGCTTCTATGGGTTTCAACAATTACCACAGAGAATATCTCTCTTTGAGGATGATAAAGATGATGCAGAAAAAGTTTTGTTTCGAACTCCATTGACTGGTAAGTTATTTGAGTGAGTTTCTTGATTCTATAGTGATTTCTGTTCTCGCCTGATGCATTACTACCCAATTAACTGTATGTATGAAGAAATACTGTTTTTTTATCTTGAAAATTGGTAGTTTATATTATTTGATGTAATAATGATCAAAAGCTTTGGAATCTTTTTTTTGGACTGGTTGTATCTAAGGAAACATCCACACTTTATAAATTATTTAAAAATGAAAATAGCTTCCAACTCAAACCCAACTTTGAGTGAGTATATCGTGAACAGAGTTGGGGTAAACATTGTCGTTATGTTACCATAATGTAGTTGCAGGGGATTTTCACCATGTGCTGTGGCAATTGTGTATGCGATCATAAATGTACTTGTGTCAGTGTTAAAAGTGGCAGTGATATGCCATAAGTTTTATTATTTCACAACCTTTACACCTTTGGCACATAATCCATCTGTACTCTGCAGTGTTGTACTGTTTCGACTTACCACATTTTTGACACTGCTGTCAAAAGAAAAGGCAATATTTCCCTAGTCACTTGGCTCAAAAACAGTTATATTTGTCATTTTCTTTTGAAAGGCACGCGTTGTACCAGTCAGTGGATATTGTCCTTTCATGGACTACTGTTATGCAAGTAAGCACAGTGTGTGGCAAGGCATACAATTGCCCATATTGTGCTACTCCAAAATGTGTGCAACAAAATGTGCAATATTGGCTGTAATGTTTTCTTGCTCTTTGGATCATTGGTACCTCTGTGTGCAGATATAATGATGATACCCCAATTATATTGTAAAAGAATCACTATGAAAATAAAAATGTTCCTTTCCAGGTACTGGTGACAACACAAGACCATATTTTGATGATGATGAAGAGGATGAGAGTTCAAGCTCAGAAGAGGATATTGTTTTATTACGACCTGGCCATCACGAGTGGGAGCGAGTGGCTGCTGAGTAGGAATTTTAAAAGAGAATTTTGCACCTTTAATTTTATTTTATTTTTTTAAATGATGTAGATATTGTATGTGTCTGTCTTTGTGACACTACTGAATGTAACTGAGTGAGTTATTGAGAGCTGCAGTTCCTATTGGACTCTTTTTGCCAAAATTAGATCCAACCTTTGTATATTTTAATATTTGTATGGGTGGGACAACTCGAGTAGTAGTTCACCACTTGCAAAGAAGATTGGAGAAAGAATTATCGTATTATGTACTATTCACTTGCCTTCTTTTATGACTCTCTTTTGTGATTTTAACTGAATTTACTGTTTTATTTGTAGGGATTGAGGTTTATGGGATACATGGCATCTCTCATGAGTAGAAACTTTGTATATTGTTTCAATGTGAGTTGGTTAAGCATGAAGATTTTTTACAGAAGTTTTAATAGCAGGACTAATCAATTGATAGTGCTATTTTTGTAAACTATTAAATGGTTATAAGAGCTTTGTCGTCAGTACAATCTATATCTGTGTAGATTTTCCTTCCAATTACAAAGGAACAGGTGTTTCTATAATGCTTCTGTGGATTCTGAAACTCTTATCCAATTTATCTGCATTCTTTGATCCTCTTACGAATAAGTTTGCTGTAGATAATTTGACACTTGCTTCCATTTAAGAAAATACTTGCAAATTGAGTTTTGTTGGCAGTTTCTGTAGAAAGCGTTTGTGTAATTGCTTCATGTTTTCAAGACTGAACTTCTCTTTAGTCTCATTAGTCAAAGAAAACACATTGTTACTGTTAACAGTAGTTTCTCACTGTTCTTGGTATTGTCCGGATTATCGATATGAGAATGAAGTTCTATAAATGTAAGGATGCTTATTTGTGATTGATAAATAGAAATATGAAATTAAAATCACCAGACTAGGTATGTGAAATTTGAATGCAGATTTAAAACGAAATCATTTGCATGGTTTCTGTCATATTTTATCAGACGACCTGGATTTTTTGGAAGAAAAAGAAATATAATTTTTTGAATATTTTCAGAAAAATGAATTATTGAAATGAATTAGTATAGTTAATTAGTATTAAGTAATAAAAAGTGTGTTCTTTGATGGGGTGGACAAGATGCTTAATTCTTCAAATTGAAGAATTAAGCATCTTGATTAATTAATTTATCTTGATGAATTAAGCTTGTTGATTTCAAGAATTTAACAGAGCTTTTTGTTCCATAATTTGTAAAATTGGCAAAATCAAAGTATAGGGTAAATTACTGTCTTTAGAATTCTAGTTTACTCGGTATGTATTTATTTTTCATCTTCTGGGTCGTTTTATTTTGCAAGGGAGTGGGATTATCTGTTGTCAAAATGTACAATTCTATACTTGTATTCCAATTGCTTTCTGAATAGGACACAAAATTAATTAATAGAGAACAAGAATGAAGATAACCTTTCTAAATGCAGATTAATACATACATGATGTAGTTTTGTCATTGATATATATCTAAAAATTTGTAGTTAAATTTGATTTTAGATTGATACATTTTATTTCAAACACCAAATTGTTTACTTAAAATATTTTTAAATTACATTGTTTAAAAGCTCTGTGTAACCTGTTTATGTTTCATGTTGACAATTGTTGTTGGAACAATTGTAATTGCTGTACTTTATGAAATAAGATATAGCAATTTAGAAAATTTCTGGTGGTAGCTATGATTGTTGAATGTTACTTGTGCAAGTGTGTGTGTTTTGTTACTTGAAGAAAAGAAAAGCAATATGGGGAAATCAGGCTGTGACCTGAGGATAATTGGTGCTAAAACATGCTATTCCTTTTCTAATATTATGTGCAAATATTTTTTCATATAATCCATGTTTAATAACTATCAGTGGACATCAGTGAACTTTGTCATTCACATTAGATAATTAGTTGAAGCTTTTAACCTTTCCTCCTTTTTTCAGTTACATTCACTCAGATATTGGTTTCCAAGCATGTCTTTAGTGTGTTCATCTTAAAATTTTGTATCTACTAGGCATTATAAGCAATGCACATTTGTTGCAAAATGTTTGAAGTTAAACAGCTCTTCTTAGAATGCAAAGTTAAATGGAGCAATTGATTTGTAATTTGTAGAGACTGAAATTGGGTAGCATGCATGATGACCGAGATGAATCTCTAAATTGTACAGACCTGTACCTAGAATCTCTACATTCTAGGTAGCATTGTACTAATATGCTGAAAACATTGTGCCTTATTATGGTGCTGGTTGTGTTTTTCCTTTTGCAAGTGCACATTACACAATTTTCATGAGGGATATGGGGTATATTTCTAGTTGTGTTTGTGTGAGAATTACATAATGATTTTATTTATCATATGTGCTTTTAAACAAGTGTGTGTTATTGTTAGAATTTTTGGTATTATGACTATATAACTGATTCTAAAAGCAGGATTTTTTATGAAATTTTGGATTTTTTATGAAAGAAAAGTGAACACTGTCCACATATAATATTGTATTTAATTATATTACACATTTCATCACAAAGAGAAAATTGTGAATTAAATTGGCTAACACAAATAGACATTGGAAAAAGATAAACATTAAAATTGAGTGTTCCTCTTATTATTTTTTTTATCTGCTTATGTGACTTGCAGACTTAAGTTACCTCACAAGTATTAAATGTAATAAATACTTGGATGAACCAAATGTTAAGCCACAAGTGGCTCAGAAGAAAAGTTGTTAAACGTAGTAATAAATGATCTTCAATATATGTATGTTCTTCATTATTTAAAATCTTTTTCCTGTTGGCACAAACATTTTGCTGAATGCCAGGAAACATACTGCACCTTATTCCTAACTGAAAATTCTTTTTCTCTATTAGCTAGATTGATAATTTGAACAATGGTATCATTTTCAAACATCATTTTTAAAAATTTTCTCTAAAAGTGTAATTTAAAATCTCATGGCATTTAAGTATTATATTTTCTCTTAATTTACATTATTTAAACTTGGAAGTACCTATTTTTAAACAAATGTGATAAAATCATTACCAAAAATATTTATTAGGTTAATTTTAACTATGTTCATGATACAATTGTATTGTTATTTATCACAAAAATTAATGCAACAAACAAAGAATGCTATCTAAAATTGTAAATCAAATAGAAAGTAGAAAAGCAACTCATAAACAGTTATGTTGTTGGTGTAACAAAAAGAGAACCAGAGGAAAGTTGTAATACCTTTAAGAAATGATTTATTAACAGATGGCATATTGAAAATCAATATCCAGATTGCATTCCCAAAATAATTATTTATATTTTGTTCTTAAACAATTCAGAAACTAGGTAAATTGATCAGCTAATTTGCATTTTAAATTGTTGCGAAACCTCTGCATAAGATAGAGTATCAACTCACATAATTACAAAATTCAAATCTAGTTTCATGAAATAATAGTGCATGTAAATTTTCCTAATGAATGTGTTTATTCCAGATATTCGTAAAATAAGTATAGTTAGACCTATCTAAGAAAGGAAATATATCCCTAATACAAATTTATGAATCCATAACACTTGCATAGGGTAAATGGTCATACCTAAGTACATCTTTAATGTTTTAATTTTCCCCCCAGTTCTTTTGGATATGACATTGTTAGTTTTCCTCTTTATGGAATGCTACACATGTCATCATGTTTATGTACAAAAATAATAATTTTTAAGAATATTCTATAAGGATTTTTGAGATAATTTGTTTGTGTAGAATGTTCCTTAGGTACATCATACTGATGTTCCTGGAGACAATGTAGGTATGTCAAAAAAAACTACAACTAAATAAATGTATGTTCTTTTTCATGGAGAGAATATCGAAATAACATTTATTGAACAACGGAATCTTTAACCCAGATTATAATAAATATTAAAGGAAAAAATAAATGTTTGCTGCCCTTAATTACAACCGAACACAGATTGGTTCTGGAGCTTATGTTTTGTCCTCTATGTTGACTTAATAAGATATTAACAATAGCATTTCTTAAGCAGAAAGAATTTCATCTTAGATTATAATGTGTAAAGGAAACAGAAAAAATAAATGTTTGCTCCCTCTGAGAACAACCAAACACAGATTGGTCAGAGAGCTTAACTGAGCTTAACTTGTATAACCTCCATATCAACTTCAAATATTGCAGAACCATAATCAATGGTGAATAAGTGAATCATTATATATGCATTTTTTTCAATATTGCACAAGAAAGTTTTCAGATTTGTCCTTTTCTATTACTGAACTATTGCTGAACAATAAATTGACCGACAGTCTTTAACAACAGTCAAAACTGCTCTATTAATTGTTTCTGCTGGTGGTTGAGGCCTTGTGTTGTTTCCTGAGCTTTGTGCCAAGGCCAGATTACTTCCTGAAAACAACTGAATCTAATTTAATTCTACACTTTCATACCTATTATACCTGTGTACCCTATATACCTTATTTACCTGCTTTAGGGAAGTCCCTTGACAACATTCTGCAATCGCGAATGAACATGGCTACTATTAATTGTAGGTTCTTTGTAGGAAAGAAGTGTACCCCTTGAATTAATACGTTTTGTGCTCGTAAGTGTAAGTCTACTTCAATTTTTGCAAAGTAATTCTAGTTATTGGAAAATTGATTGAAAGAATAACTGAGAAATTTTTTCTTTTCTCTTGTCAGATCTTTTAAACTCTCATAAAATCACAGAAACAACTCACACTACAAAATCTTTTACTTGAATAAACTCATGACAATAGCAGTTTAGGGAAAATAACAATCCAAAATTTCTCTCACCGACTCCTCAAAAACATGCTTTGCCCCTAGGTAAGACCGTTTCCTCTACATAGTTGTGTTGAACATTATGAAAAGACTAAGTAAAAGAATATGTTATTTTATGAAGGAGCGAATTCAGAGACCAACTTCAGGGTAAATTCAAAATGTTTTGGTTGAATGTGTCATATTACAGATTTTGTTAAATATTGCTGGCTACACTCAGCTCATACTACGCTGCGATTTTATTTGTTGTAATCATTATCCAAAATTATTTTTGCTTGAAAGTTTCGTGACAAGTTAAAATTAATTATTACTGAAACATTTGGGGGGAGGGGGATTCCCACATTTCCCTCCCTGTGGATCTGCCAGTTTTAAGAAATGTAACAGTGTTTTGGCAGGGTGGCATTAGACCTGGAAAATGAAATAGTCAATGAATTTTCTATGTATTTATTTCTATGGAAAAAATATTATTTAGAGGAATTAAAATAAATTTCCATTATATAAGCAGTGAATGAAAAAGGACATTTGCTCAAAAATAGTGTTCTCAAAAAATCACATTCAAGATTTTGTTTATCTCATATCAAAAGATGTTCACTCTTGAAAAGTGCATGTCGTTCTCAGTGTAAACACATTGAAGAGTCTGTAGATGGGGCATACCATAGACACGTTGTTAAATTTATCACAGAGTTCTTGGTGAATTTGCAAATCACTAGGTCTCTTCCAATTAGTGATCTTTATTGATATTTTTAGTTTCATTAGATTATGCAGTTCTTCAAATTCTTTTCTAGACATTAACAAATCAATGAAATATCTTAAAAAGTAGTCAGTCCTATGTTGTTTAGTTCATGAAACTCATTGAATTCTTCTCTTATTTCAATAGTTCCTTCTTTCTTGTCATTTTTTATCTGACAGAGCATACTGAAGTTATTCTTCATCAGAGGAATTACTGACAATCATCTAAAATATTTGAAAATATTAAAAAAATTGCTGTGTCAGCAGCTGCACAAATTCCATGTATTCTATTCACAAGATCTGATGGGATGTGTCCCCTACTGCTCAGAAAGACTGCTCTCCATTTGGCAAATCAAAAGTTTAGAAACAGTTTGGGGAAAATATCACAATTTTTAAACAAAAAATGTGGATTTTTTGTTTGAAACGTTTTTTAAATTTAAATTGTTTTTTTACCACAATTGTATTTGTATAAATGGAGTATGTTTTTGGATCTATAATTTATTAAGTTAATATTGGATAGACATCTATATTACTAATTTCTAATGTGCACAGAAATTGAAAGAAACATATGCACTCTATGACTACCTGCGAAGTGTTGTTGGTTTTACTAGATACCCAGAAAATTGGAAAATATACAAAAACAAAAAAAGTTTAAATTTTGACCAAAAAATCCAAATATTTGATTGTGTTATTTCACCTGCTCTAATATGACACAAACTGACTGACTTTTCATCATGTGATTACATGCTTTCAGCAAGGCTCCTAGGAAGCGGCCATCCGACATTAAATATTTGTTGTTTTTGTGTTGCATTATGTAACATCAAAATTATTCAATATACTTGGTTTGTGAAATACTGTTATTGAAGAATTTGCAAAGATTTAATATTTAATTTTCTGCAGTGTTGTATGAGAGTGTTTTATTTGTTGTTGTTGTTGTTGTTGTTGAGACGTGTGTGCTACTTTTTGGGAAAATATTTTGTGTAGTTTTGTTCAGCAGCATTGCTGCTGTTGCAGACCACTAGTATATTACGATTAAGAAAGCTTTCAAGTACATCACAATTATTAACTAAATATTTTAATAATTTGTTATTATTTTTCAAATGGTCATAATTACAAACTTTTTTCAAATGATTTTCTGATTATAAGAATATTGAACTTCTCTAAATAATTTTCAATTGGTGGTGCTACAGCAGCACATACTTTCTTCCGTTGTTTCAAACTTAAGTAATTCAGAGATCAATGAAAATGAAAATTCTGCCATTTTTTAAGCATCCTTCGCTCTGTCCATGAAAAAAAAATAATTAAAGAAACCAACAGTGCCTCCACTGCACATAGTTTTTCGTAAACCTGTAACTGCTCACATTTGTTTTCCAAACTTTGTCACCACCTTGTTTAGTAAAATCAGAACATGGATTTAGAAACATGTTAACGGTCACTGCTGCATATGATTTTAAAAATGAAGTATTTAACAATGATGAAAATAATCTACATATGGCAAGTAACTTGAAAGATCTTTCTGAAGTCTTTGAATATAAATTACTTTTACAAAACTAATGGCGCTTCGGCAGCACATACTTTCTCACATTTGTAATTAGGAATTTTTGAAAATTCTGAGTTCAATGATAACTGGATCTGCACCATTTGCATAAAGTGTACTTCCCATAATCAGAGAAAAAGAAAGCAAAAAAACAACAAATAGGAGCCTTTTTGAGAAAATTTTGTTTTTAAAACTGTCTTTATTCCATACCAAATTATAATTTCATGTATACATGAAAACTACTCATATTTTCAATAAAGTGCCCAAGACAATTAAAGATTGAATTAAAAGAAAATATTTTTTAAGATCTATTCAATATTGTTTCAGGAAGCCGCTGAAAAAAATTAAACATTTGCATGTTTTGAAACTCCAAGAATTTAACAAAACCAGATCTGTGCTATTGTTGTAGGGTAGGCTACTTTGATTTATCTGAGGTGGAAAACATTGGAGTAATTTTTGAGGAAATGTTGAGGCTTCATATGAAGTAACTCTAAAATCAGTACATTTGTTTCAAATTCAACAGGCCTCGATATCAGCTAAATTTGATAATCTCATGTGTTTCACAAGGGCCAGTACTTGGGCAATTTTGACTGAAGTTATATCTAACATAAACTTGGGAGTGTTGGATTATAGATGTTGCTTTTCATGTTTGATCTAGCACTAAAAGAAACAGTGAATGTATTCAATTTTTTTTTGACACAAAAGTGTAATTAGAAAAGAGAAAAATATAAGATAACTAAATATTTGAAGAGTATATTTTGAATATTGTAAGTCTACAAGATTTTACAAATATGCTGTAAAATAATTGCGTAAGAGTTACACATACATAGCGGCAAGCAAGAATAGGGTTACTCTAATGCCTTCAGCTGTAGATTTAACGAACTTCAAGTATTGAATGTAATAAACACTTGGATGAAACATACGTTAAGCCACAAATGGCAAAGACAATTATCGAAAGCAGTAGTAAAGAACTGGCAACTTGAGTATGCTCTTCATTAGTAGAAACAACCTTCCTCCTGGTAAATATATTTTTCTACATGTCAGGAAATACTCAGCGACACATTCCTAAGTGAAGAATCTTTCTCATTGGGCGGGGTCCTCCCCAGTATCCTCTGAAAAAATAACAGAAATCGCAAACTCTATAAGTCCTTTTGCATTATTTCTCACCAAAAGTCAATGTGTACATCTACCTCATACTTATGAGATTGTAACGTATTATTTGGGAACAGCAAAGTTTTGTTAAGAAATCTCGTATATAATCACAAACCGAAGTGATTTATTTTTGTTTTTTAGTGCTCGTTCTTGGTTTCTACGTTTCACGGAAGTAAGTCTCGCCGCTATCGCTGCATCCCGTATCTCTCACATTTGTTGGAGTTTTCCTAGAGCAAGACCAATCATCCCATCGCCTGGACGCTCGCTTGGCAGGGGGCAGAATGACGATAGGGTTGTAGCCCGTTATTCAAAGTACGGTCACGCATTAGCCTTGTTATCGCCTACGGCTCCGCAACAACGCGTCGCTGACCGTGAGGTCGTAGGGTTCGAGTCCCGAAGTAGGCGGCTTATCGAACTCATCTGCAGTGACGGGGAGAATTGTATGAGGTCGGCTGCTCATCTACCTATCGGACGTTGTCAATGATTTCTTCAATGAGGTAATAGAAGAATGCCGAAGCAAGAACGGTAAAAAATGGGCCAAGAACCGCCATCGATCTTCCCTTCCTCATCCTTGTCCCTTCCCCTACCCTTACATAATACATACATGCATTTCACTTCTACACATGTGGTGAGATCAGTCGTCAGCTTGGAGAAATGGAAATACGTAAGCCTACGTGTGGGAAATACGTAAGCCTACAGCGGAGGATCTCGCGTTCCATCGGGGGAGCAACACCACCACTTCCCGCCTACATTATTACATGCATACATTACATACAAAGAAGTAATGATCTGAGTAAGGTCGTAGCTTCAGTGAGTAGAGTCCTATGATTACTCTTGTCTGTCCGGGTGACCATGGTAGAAATAGCCACCATGCTTGGTTGAACCAGTCGTCTAATCAGGGGGCCGAATGTCAGCCGCGGGAGGTCGCAACGAGCATCGTAGCCTTCGAAGCGGCGCGTCACCCGAACAGCTCCTCGCAGAGATCAAAGTAGTTGAATCGTCCGCAATCCAATTGCCCGCCCTCCGCCAGCACCCTTTTCAACTGACCTGAGCATGAGGTGCCAGTAGAGAATCGGCATGAACGTGGCCTTGACCTGGTACATGGTCCAGCGCTCGCGGCGCTGGTCGAGCGGGAAGGTCTCGAGCGGCTGGCCGTCGAAGTCGAACTCTGCCAGCACGCAGCGGCCGCGCGCCGTCACCAGCGGGCAGCTGGTGTAGCCGTCGTAGCCGCTGGTGGCGCTCTCGCGGCCCCGCATGGCCGCCGCCAAGCCGGCGTGCACCACGGCCGACTGCGCCGCCACCGCCGCCGCCGTCTTGGACGTGGGCACGTTGGTGCAGTCGCCCACGCCGAACACGTTCCGGAAGCGCGCGTGGCGCAGCGTGGCCCGGTCCACGGCTAGGTAGCCCGACGCCGGGTCGGCCAGCGCGGCGCACTCCCGCAGCGCGTCCGGCGGGCCCTGCGGCGGCGTCGCGTGCAGGAAGGAGTACTCCAGGGTGGTGCGGCGCTCCGGGTGGTCCAGGTCTCGGAACACCGCCTGCTTCTGCTCGGCCTTCACCTGCGCACCACCACGGCCAGCCGGTGAGGGGCGGTTCCGGGGGCGTCAGCTACTTAGGTCAGTCAGCTCGGATGTTTAGTGCATGCTGTATCCCGAGAGGTGGCGGTGTCCCCCCTCCGCTGGTACGACGTGAAAGCCAGCGAAACGCTTCAGTTTGTGGAGTGATCCCCCGGTCAGAAAATCTCCCCCAACGGTGCACCGACAGAACCGGGATAAGCTCTTTACTCCCGACTAGTCACTCGACATGGCTTGTCGTTTGACATGCCATTGCTGAGTGACAGTGTGTGTGGCGGTGTAGTGCTTGGAAGTGTAAGGGAGGAGAGGCAATAAGAATGAGGAAGGAAAAACTGCGTTCGGTTCATGACCCTCTTGTTAGGGTACTGCTCCGGCGTTTGCCTGGTACTGATTGAAGAAACTACTGAAAACTACCGATCCACTACCATTTATGCCGGCCTCAAGAATTCACCGTCAGACACTGGATGGCTTTGACCCAGTTACAGCCGGTGTCCAAAATACGCCACAGTCGAGATCCGAACGCTAGGATCCCGCAGTCAACGACCGGCGTAGGGCATCAATTGATGTCATCGCAGTGCCTCCGACCGGGAGGTCCTAGGGTTCGAGTGCCGACCGTGAGAGGATTTTCGACGCTAACTTGCTGGATAGACGGGTTGCTAGATAGATAGCTAGGTCGAATTCAGTCGCTATCTGTAGGAGAATTCTTGCGGTCGGCCACTCAGATCGGTACTTTTCCGTGATTTCTTCGGGCAACACCGGGTTAATGCCGGAGCAGTTCATTAAAAAACGGGCAACGGAGCGCGCACGATCATTCCTCCCCCGTGTCCTATCGTCACCCCTTATTTACACACACACACACACACATTGTATGCTCTACACCACAACAAATGACGGAAGCTTAAGAGTTTGTCCTGGCCAGGGGGTGCCATGCTGGTGGAAGATATCTGGATGGGGAAAATCCCGCAAGCCGATCCATAGGTCGGCGCCAGATCTTCCCATCCAGCGGGGGAAGAATACAAGCACCTTTCTTGATACAACGTGCACCACACTTACGGGAAAATGACCATAGCAGTTGACGTGCGTCTTCCCCTTCTCTCTCTCTCTCTCTCTCTCTCTCTCTCTCACACACACACACACATCCCCCTCACTCCTCTGTCCCTGTCCATCGTGCGCACCTCGACAAGCTCGGAGCGCAGCGCCACGTGGATGTCCCGCTCCTTGACGATGGGCCAGAGGGCGTTGGCGTAGTGCTTCACGCCGAAGATGTCGGCGAGCGAGGTGTGGTAGTGGAGGCGCACGGCGTCGCGGCGGCCCGCGCGCCGCAGGTGGTCGTCGGCCAGGTAGAGGATCTTCTGCGGCGCGCCCGCGCACTTGATGGGCGTGTTGGGGAAGGTGAAGAGCGCGCAGCCTTCGCGCAGCTCCCGTAGCGCCGCCCACGTCTTCTCTACGTGCAGCGGCGAGTAGTTGGAGCCCACGCCCGACCCCGGCAGCGCCAGCGCCTCCCGCAGCCCAGGCACGTCCTGCGCGCACGCGCAATTCGAATTAGTGACGCTACATAGATGATATCAATCATCCAAGTTTAAAATTAAGACATCGATGAAAATAGTTGGGAGGCGTATTTTGATGACCTAATAATCCGTCCAAAAAGGATCAGTAATATGATCTTTAAATGATTTTAAAATGCCCTAAAAGCAAAGAAGAGTGGCGTAAAAATTTGACCAAAACCAGTTCAGATGAAGAAATCAAGCTTTTGGGTATGTTACTCATCTAATCGAGGCTTCTTCCTTTCGTCCAAGTGATCTCAGCTCGTAAACGTTTGGTTTTGACTGTTCTTTACCAGAAAATATCTCTCTTTAGTTATCACGAAATCTGCCGAACCGACAATGGCGCTGATAGACGTCACAGAAACTTAGATTACGTACTTACATCGACTATTACAATTTCTGAGCGAAGAAATCGAATGGATTAGTCAGAAATTGTCTTAGAAAACTATGCAGCTTCTGGACATGTGAGGAATGTCTGTTTCCGTTAGATATCCAGGAACTCGGGGTAGGAGAGGAAGTCGATTTTGATTGAAAAACGCAAATATTTGATTTATTATTCCGGCAATTCTGACTCTTCGCGTACCGACTCATTCAGTACTCAGGGCGCCTCTGCTTAAGATCAACCTGACGTCATTCTACAGCAAGGCTTGAAGGACGAGGCCGTCCGCTATTAAATTTTTGCTATGCCTATGCTGCGTTATGGAACAGCAACTTTTTGATATTATTGAGTCTTTAGAAATACAGTACATATTACTGAATTATTCGTGAAGACTGTTTTTGTTAAAATATTTAATTTATTGTCATATTATATGCACGGGCATTTTATTTGTTGTTGAGCAGTGTGCGTGCGACGTTTTGGAAAACCATTTTGTGTGATTTTGTTCAGGAGTATTATTGCAAGTGTAGACCACTAGTAAACTATTATTCTTTTTGGATTTATATTCTTGCACGCCACGAATCACCTCGTTTCTTTTCTACCTAAAGAGTACCCATTCTAAAATGCCATTCCGAATAGTAAAGTTTGTAACTTTATATTTATGATATTTCAAATGCCTTCAACTCGTCAAAAAGTAAATGACCCGAACCTGAGTCAGAAACGATAGCAATTATTACCTATTTGAAACGTGGTGAGAGAACGTTATTACTCACTCATAGCTGAGTTGAGGCCAACGATCGTCGCGCTATATGCTCGGGCTCCTTTTAAACGCAGCACAATGAACTACTCGCTCCCTTTCACAAGGACGTCCAGGCCCGACAAGTAAATTATGTGTTGCGTAAGAGTTTTAAATGAAGATACTAGTAGTTATAATAGTTAATAGGGTATAATTTACGCGGTTAATACATTATTTATTTTAATTTTGATTCAACATTATAAAAACCTTTTTTTGATCTCCATTTCGCCGTTAAAATCGACTCTCCTCTTTAAAATCTTCGTCCTATTCAATCAGGATGCTCGACGCAATGTTTCTCTCTTTTTTCTAATACTCCCTTTTGTTACTTAAGCCCTTCATGCAAATGACACTGCCTTATTCCCATCTAATTGAAAAGTAAAAATTGCACGTAATATTATACAAAGTGACATCCAAAAAATATATAATTGGATACACGCTAGGATAATTAGTATTACTGCCAGTAAAACTCACGCAAAAATGTCTATCCTCAGCCGTCCTTGTAAAAATCTTCCACTTTTTAATAATATTACCATTCCTTGACTTGACAATAATATTAAAGTTAAATATTTAATATATTTGAAACAAATAACCTCACTTTCAATTCATCATTGAAACATTTACAAATTAATTCATTAATTAGCAAACATTCTAAATTACGAATTGATATATTATATAAATCTATAATTAGACCTTCTCTTTCACATGCTTCTACCAGAACTCATTTATAATTTACAAATTACTCCAAATATATGATATGTGCAAAGTAAACAGGAATTCTTTACATTCCACAACCGCTTAGCAGCAAATATGTAATGACGGGCAGCCTCTTCCTTAAAGCCTCACTGTAGATTTTGGACAACTGTGCCGTAAGCAGTGACACACTGACTATTAGAATTGAGCCGGTACGCGCATTACGAAAAATAGGCGGAACAAATATTTGCAAAACTTCCATAGAATTCGGATTTTTCTCGAGTTGCTGGGTATCTAACGAAATCATATAAACCTCTCACATGGCCGGAGTCTGCACAGTTTTCTTTCAATTTCTTGTCGTATTAGAAATTAGTGAAAAGTAAATTAGAGAAATAGCGAAATTAGGAAAATATAAATGTCTATGAGTGTCTCTGCCACCGCCCCGGGAGCCCTTGCCGTCTTCACTCCTCTCCTCTGCATCTCAACGCCCCACAATTTCTCTGCCAACTCCCGGCGCATTGCAGCGTATTATAGAGGATACTTGAATTGCGCAGTGCAGCTATGTTTTCTAACGCTAACATTTTAGGCGGGTAACCTACTGCATCAAACTGCCTCAAATGACGACAACAATCCATAGCTTTTCCGTGACATTAAGCATGGGTATAAATTTAAGGGATATTATTAAGGTTTAGACATGCTATACTTTTAGCTTTGTCTTAACATTTTAACAGTTTTAAAATCGTTTCGTGAATTTAATTTGTTTTTTTATTGTTCTTACAGACCCGTGCTTAATAATGTGGCCAATCTATCAATGTCATGTGGCGAATGTGATTTATTAAGTTTTAAATATATTTCTGATGAAATTATTGAATTTCTTTAATCCTAATATTTGGGAGATTGGGGCCTCAGAGGCCTATCGATGACTTTTTATAGGTTTAATTTTTTACTAGTCACTTGAATATTAGTATCATGAATCAATTGAATATTCAGAATACTATTTGAAAACAATTGTATACTCTGATTTAAACATAATGACACTTAAAAGTCACTAGCTGGACGGAGAGGAGGACATTGCCATCCAATCGGTAGCTTCGTTAGATTTGACTTAATTTTTGGTACTGGGGCTCCTGATTGGATTACAATATCCCCCTCTCCTTACAGCTCATGACCTTCAAGTGACACTACGTTTGAATTGGAGTATAATATTGCGAGTCTTGCGAATATTGCGAGTATAATATTGTTTATTAGACAAACATGATATGGAGATTCATCGGCCTTTTTGATATGAAAATGTAATAGGTTTTCGACATTAAATATAAATAATGAAGCGAGAAAATGGACTTGTTGCATTTGCAGAGCCAGAAATTGAATAGGGTAATGCTTTTGTTTAACTTTAAATGAATGCACTTGTATTTTTTTGTACCGTTTTTGTATTTTTTTTACATTATCAAAATCATGAAAAACATCGGTAAAAAAAATGGGCTCTGGAGTCCCCCTCCTTCGAGATAATGCACGCGTCCATTTTCACCTTTGCATTGCTTCGGTTCATTACCCAGAAACAACTATTTCAATACAAAACACCATAGACCGTGTTGCCCGTCTGAAAGTCAAAATTAGCGCCCACGTGCAGAGCCGGCGCACCTCAAAGCGCAACTGCAGGCCCATGGCGACGATGAGGTAGTCGTAGCGCAGGCGGCGGCCGCCGGCCGTCACCACGAGGTCCTCCTCGGGCCGGAAGGCGGCGGCGGCGTCCTGGATCCACTTGGCGCGCGCCGGCAGCACCTGCCGCATGGGGCGCCGCGACGCCGACAGCGGCTTCACCCCGCCGCCCACCAGCGTGAACATGGGCTGGTAGTAGTGCGTGTCCGCCGGCTCCAGCACCACCACCTGCCGCAAACACACACAAGCGCACAGATCGCACAACTCGGTTCATTAGTGTTTCCGGGCGCGTCAACGTTCATCAACGTTCCGTAAGTGTGGTGCATGTTTTATCACGGGAAGTCGAGGTGATCTGCACCAGCTAGGAGGCGAGATTCGGAAGTGACCTACACGACGTTTAGCGGGGTTTTCTCCAACTAGGTATCACCAGTGGGGTCACTGCCCCCGCGGGACAACTTGTGAGCTCCCGACATGTGTGGTAGTGAAGTGCGTGTGTGTGTAAGTGGTGAGGATAGAAAAGGGAGGGGAAATATCACGAGCGGTCTGTGGCCTGTTTGTTAGGGATCTACTCCGGGATTCGCCTCGTATTAATAGAAAAAACCACGGCAAACTACGGATCAGAGCAGCCGGCCGCTAGAATTCTCCCCCAGATCGTGAGCGTCGGAATTCCACCTAGCCCATCGACGGTGGCGGATTTTCGATTCTAGCCGGAGAACTAGAATGGAAACTCCGCCGCCGCCTTCACTGGAACTCCAGGTGCTCGCGGGGGAGGCAACGTACCTGACCGGGGCCGAGGGCGCGCGAGAAGCGGGCGGCGAGCGCGCAGCCGCCGGTGCCGCCGCCCACCACCAACAGCCGGCAGCGCTCCTCCGCAGGCGCCTCCCGCGCCGCGGACGCCGACGCCAGCCCGCGAACACCTGCGCACCACGCGCAAAGCGACTCGTTTATTTATTTCTTTTCTTTGACAAACGGGGTGAACCTTTTACAAGAGAGAAAACAGTACATGCATAATGACAAGAATGTACAAGAATCAATATCAAAGTTGAAATAAAGTCATTGCTATAAAGCAAACAGGAATTTCAATAAAGTCACAGCAATAAAAAAGGCCAAAGGCGTTGTAAAAACATATATTTGGTATATGTGAAGTAACCTCCAGATAATGGACCTGTTATTGGTTTTTTGACCCGTTGAAAATTGTATTTGTAAGGTTCTTGAATTTAGACCGTAAGTAGGGAACGATTTTTCATATTATTACATATTTTCTACAGGAACAAAAAACTTAAATTCAATAATATGTTTTAGAGTTTATAAAACGTTCTGAATGAATTAAACCGTTTTTTATTTTCCATATTTTTACATATTTTGGTGTAATAAATATTTCACCTGCCTCGTGGCTAGCTCTTGGTCAGCGAGCTTGCTTTCCACTATGCTGCCCCGGGTTTAATTCCCGGTCAGGCAAGATTATAGCGTCAATTTTCCTTGCTACGTCGAAGTACATGTTGCTGTGTGACGATGAGAAAATTCACTTCTCAGGTTGAGAAGACCGGAATACGGCTTGGGATGTCACCGTGTTAACCACGCGTACCCTCTTAACCCTTGGCCGCGAGGCAGGGATGTCGCCGCTAGGCCTGAGCCCGTTGACGGGCTGTCGCGCAAGTACATACATACTTACGTTCATACATAAGTATTTCACTTAGTACTTCTTACTCTACAGAGTACACCTGATGAAGTGGCTACAATAAGCCATGAGGCGTTGTGCATTGTGATTATACTTTCAATGAAATACATCTCACTATTATATTTGAAGTTGATATTAATAGTTTTTAATTTACACCTAATTATACTAATAACAAATTCAAAACGGTCTACCACTATACGTACTACTTAATACTTCCGGGTCAATTATCCCCATCTTGATCAGCTTTTTTGTCCAGTTTCCCTGATCCATTGAGCAAATGCTGAGATGGCCCCTTGTTTTGCTCCTGTACGTAAGTGTAACTTAACTATGCGCACGTTCTGTTGAACTCTCTTTTTGCTTGTAATGATAGAAGAAGAGGTAAGGGCGAATTACTATTTTGTTAGCAATGCATAAAAATCATACTTGCAATTCGTTTACCGATGCAAATAAGTTTTCTGTAACTCGGAAACGAAAATTTCTATTTTTTTCAAATATTGCTAATCTTACGCTTTTTTAAAATTTATTTTTATTTATTTATTTTAAACTTCTACTCATCTTTCAACTATTTATAGTTAAAATGACGGGAAGGAATTCTGGAACTCAAAAAAAACATGCGCAGTTAATCTTATCCCCCATACGCCACACACAGTTTTTACTGTTTTTTACTAAATAAATCTAATCTAAATAAATCTAATGTTAAATCATGTTTTCGAAAACAATAGTCATTACCATGGAATTGCTCATACTTCTGAAAGCTGGTTGTAGATAATCAATCCGAGACCAGAAACGTGGGTCCATGGTTAGAAAATTACAAGACTAACGCAGAACTGTCAATGCTATTACTATTTTAGAAATGTTCTATCACACATATTTCAGCACTAGTTAGCCAACATCGTCATATTTTCCATTCTCGTTCTCCAGCAAAATCTTGAGATTGTGTACCTCCATGTTATAACACTTTTAAAACACAAAAGTTAGCAAATAAACAAGAACATAACACTAAAGCCTTGACAACCCCTCCTCGCAACATTCAATAATAAATGCCCTGAAAATAGCAGGTGCTTCCAAGTTATATATTTATTGAGGGCATTTAGAAGATGTTTTTGCCCGGTTACTTACAAGTCTCCTGAGGTACAAAAACATTAAGTATTGTTCGTAGTGCATACAAAACTTTATGGTGCACTAATTCTTTATTGAATCAAATGAGAATTAGAAACATAATTAACTTTTTTAAATCAAAAGTGAAAAGAGGCATTCTAATCATCAGATGTCAATATGGCGTCAGATAAACAAACCAGAGTGCGCATTAAATTGCTAACACTGCGTACTTGTTGGAAAAATTTGTTCATACAAAGTCGAAGAACATTGTGAAGTTTCTACAGAAAGACTCGAAAAAGCAAACATATGAAAAGGAGTATGGTATAGTTTGAGAGTTGGTTGGAAACTGTATGAATTGCATAAATGAAATAATACTTTTATTTTATTTGCATCTATTGCCGACAGCTATTCAGAAGATTCCGTCACATCAAAATGGTTATTTATATGATAGAGAAGTACAAGTGAAATATTTTGGGACTAGGAAAGGTTGCGTCACGAGGTAGTGGCGCAAATCTACGAGCAAAATAAAATAACTTCTACCACTTGTGCCATGTACTATTTTTTAGACAGGCCAATTTTATTTTAATACAAATCACTTTAAAATACATTAATATCAGTAATAGATGATACGATCAGACGAAAGTATTTTGTTTCCTTTGTTGCATTCATATGAAGGCTTGAGAGCCATCTCACTTTTAGCACTAGTCTCTACAAATTTAACTTTTTTCACGCAATACATGCCCTGAAAGATCCGCATTTACTATAGATATCTAAAAATTCGTGAATGTTGCCGGTATGTTTTGTACATGTTACTACTAGTAGTAGTACCGTCTATATAGTATTTGGTAATACCATTATCCATGAAGAATCTGTTATACAAGAAAATGTAATACGCAACAGTAAAATAAAAGTGACAAACGGGAATTTAAAATTCACGAGAACATTGTAATTTTCACATTATTTGAACAAAATAATGTTTGCATCTAGTTATTTTTCTTATTTAAGTATTAAACAATTTACTTATATTTAAATGTTTCTTACGTTTAAAAATGTAATTAAAAAAAGTTATTTGCTGGTAGCCAAATGGCAATAAAGTATTCAAAGGCCCTGCGTGGGCATTAAGAATCCGTAAGGACCGTAAAGATGTAGTATACCATTATGTGTTTACTTTCAGAGCCATGTCGTGAACACACAGTAATGAAATAGTAAACCATAAATAATGTCTGGAAGATTTTATTGTTATTTTTCATTTCTATCACATTCTATTACGAAGGTATAGTTTAGTATAAACATAGTAGATGACATCGATAATTGCAGAAGTGTGTATACCACTTATGTTCTTTACTTGTTATTTGAGAAAATTTTGAAATTTGGCCTGCGAAATATGTCTGCGTGTATAATCCACAAATACAAGTGAAGTGACCGATTTCAAAATAACCTTTTATCAGATCATATGGTTATTTATTCAACATAAAACCCATTCAATTATTTTTACAATGTATGTCTGCTCGTTTGTCGAATAATCTCTGGAGCGGCTAAACCACAGAATGGTATCCTTCCTGCGGCTAAAACGCTATCGATGGGATTTTCATTAAAAGGTCAAGTATTGAGCATAATTTACGCTTCTCTTGTTCAGTTTTTGTTTTCTTAAAGAAATTGTGTACAATCAAAAAATAAAGTTGTTGTATACATGAGATTTCGTAATAATTACGAACTCCCTTTCATGTCCCTTAAAAAAGAGTTTAGTAAGTGCGCACTTTTTCTGTGAAGAAATGTCCTTGCACACTCTTTAATATACAACACCTTTTTTTGAGTTTATGTGCATTTAAAAATAATGATATGAAAAGTTGTTCTAGAGGTACAAAAGGGGTTACTACAAATCAAATGTTGGAAAAGTTCCCAGCGAGGTCGTTTTGGATGTTTGATATGCCAATTTCCACATGTCTGAACTTCAATGAACTGGAAGATTTTTGGCTTTTAGGATAGAGCGGTTTGTTTGGCCTCGCCCTACGTCGTTGTACAGAACTATTCATTTTCGCAACCTTGGGAAACATTTCTTTTTTCCGTTATTATTAAAAAATTAAACAAAGCTTACTTGCACAATTTTTTGTGCTATTTTCAATAGAACAAAATCAATTTTTAATTTATTAATATATAGTGGCTAAATTGCAGCAAAGTCGCATAAAAATAGTGTTTAAAAAATTATACTTAAACATTTAATAGCTTCTGAGCAAGAAATAGGAAACTTAGCTTAATATTGGGCCTGAATGTATAATTTCAACCTCCTTGTTCTTATCACTTACTCACAAATGATCTTTAAAATTAATGATTTGGGCATTTTTCTGCAATTTTGTTGCAATTTACCCACTGTGTATTAATAAATGAAAACTTCATCTGCCATCTTAAATGACGTCTGAAGATAAAACCCGACCACAATGTTTGATGGTATCCTGCACTTTCATATGCACTTGGTGTCATAATAATTAAGGTACACCTGGGATAGAACGGCTAATTTCTGGTAGACTTGTGGATATTAAAAGGCAAGAAATCCTCGCAGCAACGGCAGAAAAACGCTCTTCAGCAGTACAAATTCATGCGAGTCCGGTATGGGGATGCGGAAGTTACGTTAACACACTTAGGGACACAAGAGGGTGATACGCTTGGTTCAGGGTCAGGGGGCGGATGCAACCTAGATTGAAAGACTCGAATGGTAATGGCATCTGTGTGCTTTGCGGTGATAAGGAATATTGGATTTTCCTTTTAAATTGCTATACGACCGAAACATGGAGACGACAATGGATGGAAATGGGAAACTACTACTTCCAACATCAAAACGCAACGCTCGCCCAGAACATATTAAGTGATATAAGGTCTCATTTCATGAAACCATTAGGGAAAGGGAAATTAGGGAGTGGGAAAATAGCATTGGTTAATTTGAGCGGAGCCTACACTGGAGAGGAAATAAATAAGTTAATAAGCAAACAATGAATAAGTTAATCAGTAATTTAAGTTAGTAAACTGTTACGAAAATAAGTCATAGTCAACTGTTAAATAATAAGTAAATAAAAAAGTAAATCAATAAAGAAATAATAATAAAATAAAACTGTCAAATAATTAAATAAGCCCAATAGGGGGCGTCGGAAATGTAGAAGTGTAGAGGCGGTGGTGAGGACGATCTGAGGCGGTGTTTGATTTCAGGTGCTGAAGAGGCCAAATACTGGAAGGTGACTGCGTGACATCCGCGCCAGGAAATAAATAGTTTCAAAAAGTCTAGTAGATTAGCATATATTCCACTTTTGAAGGTAGGTTTTTCCCCCGTCAGGGGTTTTTTCCTCAGCCTTATCTCCACGGCGTTGACGCGCAGGAGAGGGATTTGGGGTGAATACCAGAATTCGAACGGTTAGAATGCGGTAGGATGTAGGTATTGCATTGGCTTAAAGGCCTTCGGTCTACCCACATAGTATCAAATTATTTAATTTTTATGTGTAACCTATTAAATAAAAAAAGAATCAGAAACAGAGTCTGGAAGGTTTTGCGTAATCGGGCACCAATACAGCTTCTCTAAAACAATTTTATACTCAATTCGTTTTGATTTATTCCAATTAAGATTCAATAATTTGGGAAGAAATATTACTGGACATTTTTCGGGGCCTGCAGCAATGCATGTTTACATCTGTTGGTATAATATCGATTATCGTAGCAAACCTATCGAGGCAATGCGAGCCGAGGCGAAGTGAAGTGAGGCAGGGTGGGGCTGATCAGAGGGGCGACAAATTGTTATGTATCATACATTTATTTTTGTGACAGATTATTGTGACAAATAAATACCCGGGCAACGCGAGTCACGTACTTTAGTTAGTCTACAATCTAACATTTAACGAGAACTGAATGGATATATTTACAGCGAGAGTTGATTTAGACATCGACAGGCTTACGAGTCAGCTTGGTGTTATGGGTGAACGCTGAGTTTTGAAAGTTCCATAAAACTTCATTAAACTACTCCAAAGGATACCTTGATCTGTTACAGATTAACTGATATATGAATGAAGATTGTAACTTCCTTACACCGAATTTATTTCAATTAAGTATTAGTCGATAACCTGTCACTTTAGTTAAGTATTCAGTATTCACTTAAGTATACGATCGTCCGTAATATAAGTATTTAATGTCAAATATTTATAAAATTGATAGCTTACCCCTCAGTGCCTTTGACCAACCATTAAGCCAACGCGTCAGCATCATGTTATGTGGTTCGCAAGTATCAATTGCTCGTGTGTCGGAAACGAGCCATTTTATAAAGTAAGAGACAAAAGCATGAGCCAGTTGAGCCAACATAATATTCACCGTTATTTTGGATACATATATGAGATTTACATTAATTTAATTAATGAAAAAATGAGTAAAATCCTATCAGCCGTTTTTTCTTCGTGTGAGTTTGATAAAAAAATATTTCTTAATAAGATGAAATAATCCAAATACCAAGTGTGATCTAACTACACTATTACAAACATAATCACAAATGAAAATTGGGGGGTGAAAATTAATAGAAAGAAATGTAAAAATAATTTATTCTTTTTTAATTAACTAATTTTACTACTTCAAGTAATATATGCAAATAAAATAATAAAACATAGTTTTATTGTCTCCCTCATGGTGACTACAAAATCGATAGTTCAATTTTCTAGTTATCTAAAATAGTAGTTTATGCAACTAGTTTATAATATTAAGCTTTATTGCATGAGTACATGTTTTCAAAATGAACGACTTTCGGAGCGAGTTTTCAAATTTGTACGAATGTAATAAACCAACATTATAAACGATATTTATGCCATATTTTTTGCATAACAGCATAAGAGAATCAAACTTAATTTTGCGAAACAACTTCCTTGTGACGACTCGGGTATTTGACATCGTGCGAGTAAAAGGTAGTCGCCTGTTCGGTTTAGCTCTACCTCCCCCGATCCTCTCGCTACGATTGGCTGAATGTGTGATGACGCAATCATTCGTGACATAAAATCTAATACGACATCACTTGTGCCGTAAAATGCCCAATTATGAACGATTTCTTGTATCAGAAAAGGTTCTTTTATAATGCTGGAATAGAAAAAAGAAATTTACAACTTTCGTTATCTTCAATCGTGTTAAATGCACGCGCCACGTTCCCGTATTGCTGCTGCCTTGGATATTCGTGCGCTCTTGTTGAGGCCGAACAGCGAGGCCAGGGGCGCGAAACTATTGCAGTTTGGACGTCACGGAATACTTTTAGAAATTGATAGCTACGGAATGAAATATTTTGTATCGATGCCGACCACGAATACCACCGCATAACCGTGCAACTCGTGAGTTATGAATGTTGAAAGAGCATGACCTGTTCAAAACAACTGGCGCTGGTTTCACATAACATGTCTGTAGTGACTGAATTATTTTATTTCAAACATATAGTTATGGTATGTGTAATTTGTATTGAACATTTGTCAAAAATTATTGTATTTTATATTTTTCTATGAATCTTTTTATATTGATTTTGTCGTGATAAAACCAAAGGCATAATGTAATAAAAGGCAAGTCCGTTATTTAGTTTTATTTTAGATGGCTTTATTTTTAGGTTTTCATTAAATGTCGCTGGATATTAGACGAGATGATAATTCCTTAACTAGTTTAAGAAATATGTTGCTAGTATATTTTTTCTATCAACTTCGGGTGTAACATCGGTCCTATTCAAAATTTCAAATTTATTTTCGCATAAATATTCAAATACAACTTACGACTACGATATTTAAAAGAAAAAAATGCGTATGTTGAATTTGACCAGTTGAACAAAGTTCATGAACTATGTCCGAAAACGGCACATTATTACCAACACTCCAATTGGATGGAACACTCACACCTTTGGATGACATCTACACTGCCATTAATTAAATTTTGAATTCAACTTCCTTTTCTTTCAATCAGAAAGTTTATAGTCAGATTGATGGATCACCAATGGGTATTACACTATCACCATTATTTACAGAGTTTTTGATGCGAGATTTAGAAAATCAATATCTCATTCTTTAGATTTCACAAGTACATATTTTGGAAGGTATCTTTTGTGTCATAATAAGTAACAAAATTGACAGTATTTTACAATTTTGTAATCATTTGTCCAACATATTCTAAATTAAAGTTCCTTAAATTTATCAATCAATATAATTATACAATAAATCAATATGATTTTTAACTGAATTTTGTTGTTATTGAAGTTAACTACATTTGTAAACTGTTAACAAACAGATAAATAAAATCAATTTACTGGTAAAAATCTATTTTTTAGTCGAGTCACTCTCTAAACTAAAAAGTTATTACAAATTTGTGTAATTGTCATTACTTGCATTTACTTACATATTTACTTAAATAGTTATTTTTTAATGTTATGTTTATCATTATCTAGTCTATACCTGATGACAACCCATACCAAGGGCTGAAACGTGTTAATATATAAAAAAATGAAAATTGAAAAGCTGGCTAATAATTTCAATATAAGAAAAAATAATTTCAATATGAGTAATTATTTTGACGAACATATTAAAATAACACGAAGAAATTGATTTCATTAGTTGCTACACTCTTAACTATTTTACTCTTACTCTTTTAATAAGCGTAAGTATAAACGTTTAAGGTAGATGTATTCTTGAAATGCGATGTTTCATCGAGATGTATTTATTGAATATTTATCAGGGTTGGCTGTGCTTACCTTGCCTACCCCAAGGAGCGACTACGGGTTTCAAGTGAAGGATGACCGGCGTCTTTTGTAGCAAACAAGATCGTCATATTTTTTTCCCTTAAGCAAACTCGTTTTATTTCAAATGTCATGTCGAATTGCATTTGCAGCAAACCTATGTTTCAGTCACGAACCCTTCTCTGATCCTTAACAATTTTTAAATCAATAAAGCTTGAAATACCTATTGCATTTTCTGTATTAGCAATTTATTAGAGAGAGAGCGCAAGATTAACATAAAATTGCTGAGTACTACGTTCAGAGCTGCGTGAGAAATAATGTGCAGACTGCTTGGTTCGTTAAATTAATATAAAGCATACAGTATAGGCTAACTCAAACCATCATTCTCCTTATTTTTTGCCTTTTTCTTCGTCTTTTCTTTCTCTTTGTTCTCCGTCTTTCTTCCCACCTCCTTGTTCTTCTCTCTTCTTTTCTCTTTCTTCTTCCCTCATTCTTCTCTTTCTTCTGTTCTTTTTTATCTTCTTTCTTCTTTTCATTCTTTTTTCCTTTCATCTCCTTATTTCCCCCTTCCTCTTTCCATTCTCCTTTTCTTTTTGTTCTATAAGTAAATAGCGACTTCATTTCATACTTACCGGAAGCTACGTAGCTAGCGGCGGATTTGTCAGAAGCCTAAACCTCTTGCCCATTTCCGGTTCACAGCAGTCGTGATTCAGCCGCGAGACAGAACGGAGGCTCCGAATGTTTCATATAATTTTCAGTGTAAAGTGAGTGCGCAAATAAGGGCTTTGCAGCCTGAGTGAAATAAGCAGGAAATAAGTGCGTTGCGATAGTTTAGAAAGTAAATGGATATTTTGCATTCCCCCAGTTTTTATTGTGCTACGTAACCGATTCATTTAAAAGAGGTTGATGGAAGCAGGTTCCTTCAGGAAAGCAGCGCTTTGTGCACTTCTCACGGCGGGTTTTAAGTGCACAATGCGCGCACGAGATTTGGAGTTTGGTTCAAAAACGTTTTTTGGAAGTGTTTGTGGTTTTGTATCACGGCCAGCACGCGTAGAAGAAAATTATCATCGACGGATCGCCTGCATTAGACCTGCCCTGTGTCTCCCTTCGTGATTCTGGATTATCTACCAACGCAATGGCGGGACGACAAGATTGATTGTACCGAGGTTAGTCCAAAACATTACTTATCAATTTAGGCTGCAGTTTTTAATTAAAAATCTTTATTTTATCACCTGTTCCAACAGTGATATCCGCACATATATTCAATGAGATGAATTTGATATCAATAGAATTTGTTAACATAAGATAGTATGGGTGAGAACAATTCGTCCACAATCAATATAGCCTATAAGAACCGTAAGTGAAAATGGCTTATCAGCGCCTAAATGTTTTAGTACATTTATCTTCCATTCCTCATTCTTCACACAATTTCCATATTATTTCCTTGTCAGTAAAAATACACTTTTTTGATGATGCATTGTTTATATTATTATTATTATTATTATTATTATTATTAGTAGTAGTAGTAGTAGTAGTAGTAGTAGTAGTATACTATTATTAATATACAGTAATAATAATTACAATCGTTAATGTTGATGTACGTACTAATATGTAAATTTTAGTTCTCACAGCTTAAATACATTAATGACCTTTTTCCAGTAGCTTTAAAGCAAATGAAAGGTCGGGAATTTCTAATATTGTGTTTTATATAATATTGTTGTTGAAATTATTTCTTAAGAATCAATTTGATGGAAACATTTTATTATATTTATCATTAGTAAAGATTTCACATTCCACTAAAATATTGACAACGCATTTAATATTTTAACTCTCATAAGTATACACCATAGCTGCGATTACCCACGCATTTTCTACTTATGAACAGAAAAACTCGGGTACCTTGTTTTTGTCTGATGTACTTCGTACAGATTGCCGTGGATCAACGTAAGAAAATAGTGCTAAAGTACTTTTTAAATTAATTTTTATGGCCTATATTTTACTGGCGAAACAATACGGACGGAATATTACACGTGATGAGACATGTGACTAGAGTGCACTAGAGAACGGAACATTGAGAATACTGTTTATTATGAGCCTTGTATCTTTTCATTCGTATTGTTTGAGATATTGAGGTCAACTTTGTTTTTTTTTTAAGGGATATCTGTATTTTGCTTAAATATCATGATGACCGTAAAATAATGAATACAATGTCATTTGTTAGATTTTTCAGTAATTTTCAACTGACGTCCAACTGAAAGTTTGAATCCTTTCATCTTCCGCCGTCAGACTAAGGTCAAAACAAGCTCAAAATAAGATCAAGCGGGTACCGAGTGCTGGTGCAAGGAATGGCTGGTCGTGATCAGTGAATATACGAAATGTATTTCAACGGTTTCTGAAAACGGTACCCCCCCAAAAAAAAAGTAAATAAGGTCTTAATTCTTCTGCATTTTAAGTTTTTTTTAATTGTAGGCGTAAAAAAGATTAAAATAAAATTGTGTAACATTGAAGTTAAGTAAATTATTTTCTTTGAAACCAGTTTACATTTACTACCAAAAAATTTAGAAAGCCTGGAAGAATGGAAACTGTGAGCTTAATTACATCGCTAACAGGTTTTTACCACGTAACAACGTTCATAAGTAAACTCGGGACTTCGCGAGATCGACGAACGAAAATGAAATATTAGTGTAGAGACTGAGGGCATTCTTCTTTGTAATTCAAAATATAATGGCGTGCTTTATTTGAAAACTTAAAATACGTTGGGAATTATGGGTTGAACAGACTCAGGATAATGTTGTCTAAGATAATCGCGTAAGCTGAAGGCCTATGTCTGATCATGAACTTGAACACATATACCAAGTGTTTACTTCGGCTTAAAAATTAGTGGTAGTAAATACGACGCCATTCCTCTCGCGAGTCCATGATGTCGATCTGTTATTTTTTTTTCGTAAGCGAGTCGATTCCTTCACGTTTTATACTTAAAAGGATAAGAGCCTTCTTATCTTCTTAAGCAGCAGTTAGAATATGTTTGGTATAGGACGACGATACAAATTTTATATTTAATTTTTCAGATAATGTCCAATGAAGGTCGCCTCTTACCTAACATGTCAAAACGATAAAAACACGAAAGTACGTAGCCGTACCAAACTTCGTTATGGATAAACATTTAACCGAGGAATTTAATAGTTCTCATGAAGAAAATGTCTCTTAGGCTTGTGACATTTCGCAAGTTAAACCAATTACCACCATTCCAAACTCGCCTTTCTTTTACAAATTTTCCACCAGATGTGCCACATTACAAGCAAATTCCTCACTGAGTCACTCACTCACTCACCCGATGTATGCAGCATGATATTTTCAGTTTCCAGTAATAGTATTCAGCAAATTCATATTTTATGCGCTGTTGTCAGTTGCGAATTATCAACCTCATGAAATTCAACGAAAATTACTCAATTCCATACAGAGATAATTTCAAATCAGTTCATCAATCTATACATTTTGAACCACATACATCAAATAATCTTGTGATAAAAACAAAATCAATACTCTCTACTACGCCACATTTAGTTGAAGACTCATAATAAAATACTGTCAGGTTATTTAAACAACTACTCTGATGTCAAATGATGTCAGAGTTAAATTAGTATGCACGGGGTTTTAGCACCTCTAGCTATTTTTGAATGGTTGAAATGATTACAAAAGATATTTCGAACAGAGTACAGTGCACAGGGTAACGGCATTAATAAGTACTAAACAGATGTCCCACAACTATGGAACATCCTCATAACTTCTAACCGGTTCAGGATATTGAAATACCGTTTTCGCGGAACGATGAGGAATTATTTAACGTATCATTTAATCATATTTGATTTTTTAAATGGAACTACATATTATTCTCACCACAATGGATAGATCATGAAAATCGGAATAAAATAATGTATCATATGTTGGTGTTTTGATTATGAAATATGTGTATATAATTAGACTTTCGACATGTAATTTTGAATTAAACGAACAGTATTTCATGTAGTGTCCTCGCAACTCTCGCCTTCGGGAAAGCTGGCCTTCGCGGCGTCAAGACTTGCGTAGAGAGGGGAGACTGAGAAGGGTGACAGTAAGGAATAAAAACGCATAACTACAGCAATGCATGTTCTTGTCACTAAGGTCACGCTAAGAAACACCAGAGACTTATTACATTTATTAATCTGGATTTAATTTGTCTTGTACTGAAAATCCAAAAATCGATAATTCCAAAGAACGAATTAAAAATTGGTAGCTAAGGAAGATGATGATAATAAATATCATTTTCAAACTTGACAAGAATCCAACCGCCTTCGTTGGTAAATTTCATTTTTAATTAAGATCACTCGATCACTTCTCACCATACGACTACTGCTCTTCATAAATGGAAAAGAAAACGGTACACTTCTATCTTCTGTCGTTGATTTTCAAGTTTGTAGCAGCACGTGGCGCTATGAAGTGAGAAACTCTGCAATCAGTGTTGGTAGTCGCGACCTCAGTTAAGCATTTTTGTTAAAGTTCGGTAAATTTACAGAGATAGAACTGTCAAAAACATTTCAATTTTTTATTACTTTGTTCTCTTGGTATGTTTAAATAGGACGTTTATTAACAGTAAATAATGAGAGAAAATGTCTACCTATCTATTATTTAATGAATAAATCTAGATACTAAAATGAAAATCTTTAAGCATACGTTCTCTTTCTATGTTTTAAAATAATGGCTTGTTTCTGACATGCCACAACGAGCTCGCTTATTGTAAGTTTAAATTAACTTTATTAGTATCGTCCTTCTGCTACGAGGTTTTTTAAAAAAAATATTCTTTTCGATAGGAATTTCAGTAGAAGGAAAGTTCAATTCAGATGAACAATAGGAAAAAACATTTCATTCTGATCGTTAATATTGATGTTTGCTCATATTGTCTTCGTGTCAAGACCGCGGATTGCTGTAGTTACGCCTCTATCCTTCACCACCACCCCGCTACACTCCTCTCGACCCGAAACAGCCTCGACGCCGCGAAGGCCACCTTCCCCAACGGGGATTGGTGTAAGTGCCGTGCAGGAAATGCCCGTTTACTTAAAAATCACATGTCGGAATGTTTAATTTTATACCCAAATTACTATCAAAATACTAACATTTGATACATCATTTTATTCCTCTTTTCACGATCTATTCATTGCCGGTGAGAAAAATATAGTTCCATTTAAAAAATAAAAATTGATTAAATTATGCGTTACACGATTCCCCATTGTTCGGTGAAAACTGTATTTTGATATCCTGAACCGGTTAGAAGTTACGAGGGTGATGAGGGAAGATTAAATTTCTCGAAAACTAAAAATATTATGGATCCTTACTGTAAGACATGTTACTTGCCCCATGATTCCGCAATAGTTCAGCGAAAACTGCCTTTGGATATCGCGAGCCGTTTACTGCGCTGGCCCGTAGTTGGTGGGGCATCCTGTATTTTGTAATTGATTATTTTTTTATTTTTTTAAACTAACTATACTCATCACGATGACCGTAAAATGATAAATCCAAAAAATATCCACGTCTTCGGTACACAACGACAGTGACATATCTAAAAGTGACATTTTTGCAGGAGCACGGATTCAATCTGGGCGGAGACGCTTATTTCTCGATGTAATAGAGTGGTTTACTATATTCTATTCAGTTCCATTCCAGTCATTCTATTTCAGCTGGCTTGTGAACTCTCTTTCAGAATTTTTACTACTTAAAATAAGACTTTTTTTTGTAAACTTATTTTTTCACTCAACTATAAAATGTCGATTTTTGATGATGATATTTAGATGGGTCATTTCTCTTATTCACTGACGTTAAACAAAAAGTTTCTGAGTAATATTGTTTTTGAGGCTGACGATCATTATACTTATTGCCTTCTACTGGTAGGTAAGGGAACGGCAAATGGAGTTCGACAAAACACGCCTGATAATTGTTTAAATGTTGTGAAATATTACTAGCCTAAGTCTCTTTACTTGTCGAGAACTAATAAATTATTTGGTTCAATGTTTATCCAAAGCAAGGTATGCTACGACTACGTATTTTCGTGTTTTTTTTTACCGTTTTGAAATTTGAGACAAGAGGCGACCTCTATGGGAATGTTACCTGATGAATGAAATATAAAATTCAACAGTAAATAATATAATTGGAAGGCAGGTCGTAACAATTTAATGCCATATTATCGAGCAGACTTACTACGCAGTAGTTTAAAGAAGAGCCATTTAAGTTCTGGTTGCAATTATTATTTGTAGACTAAAAACGTAGAAGGAAAAATGAGAAAATTAGCAATCAGGAATACTAAATGCAAACATTCATTCACGACTTTGTGCTTATTAACTTCTAACGACGACTAACAATGAAAACAATGAGTGTTAGCAACATACACTTCAACGTAGGGTGTTCAATTACGCATGTTGCATAATATCTATTCGACAGAGAAAAATGCATTGCAAATGGTAACTTTCTAATTTTACTTCAAGTAGTTTCAGTTTTGCAAAATAAGAATCGTGTATGAAGGACCGTCGAAATATGAATAGCATAGGTTGTTCACAACAATCAATCATGCAATGGATTAAATTGAATTATTTATTAGAAATGAATTATTAAATTAATTTAACTAGTACGCAATGAAGCAATGGGAATTTTTGTCGGTGTTCAGTTTGTGCAAGTGAGTTTGGAAATGAAATCTGTAAGTTACAGACGATGAAGGCAAATATCACGCAGGCTGTGAACTGCCTTGTAGTCTCTGGTTTTCTGTTCCGCTAACACTGAGCATATGGCTAAAGAATTGTTAGTCAACAAGTCTACAAAGATATTTAGGAGGTTTACAACGTGCTTGGAAGAATATATGGAGGAAAAAAAAGTGCATGACAAAAGAATGATTTATCACTTTTCTTTTTTAAAGTGACCGAAATCAACAAATTTCGTTTCCAAGTGAACATGTGACTGTCGTACCCGTGCAAGAAGTCTAACCTTGAGAAACTCTGCTCTCACTATTTTACCCATATTTGTATGAAGGGAAGCGAGCAAGGGTGAAACATTAGTCGAAACATTCACTCTTATAATTTTTGTATATCCAATGAAGTAATACAAATTTTGTTAAGTTTTGTGGTCAATTTTTGGTTTTAATATGTTAGTTAACTCTCAATTAGAAATAAATAAATACGACCAAAGTCAAATTAAATCCACCTCACGCTCGAACATTAATATTAGAGCTTCCTAAAGCGGATTTAAAAACATCGATGTTTAAAAAATTGATGGGTTTGTGACGATGTATTATTAATTACAATGTTTTCGTTTTGAATATTTATATTTTGTTGATTTAGCATCCCTACTCTAAAGCTTACAGACGTATGTTGAATTCGTGGAAGATCTCCTGTAGAAACCAAATCAAAGACTACATCAAATAATTTTCCTTTCATGTTAACAGGAAACATATTGTCTATTTTTCTCACTATCTCTTCGAAAAAGGTACCAAACTGATTTAAATATTGAATCTGTTTTTTTGCCTAACAAAATTTCGTTTGGAAAAGTAAATGTTACATGTCCTGAACTGTGGAAAAATAAATTATCTACAGACACTGCCAATAAAGAGCTGAATAACGTTCTTAGTTTTAAAAGTGAGTATTTTATTTGTCGATCTTCTTCAGCATTGTGCGCGTTACTTTTTGAACAAAACATTTTGTGTGGTTTTGTTCTGCATTTTTGATGCTGCAGACCACTAGTAACATAAGAAGATTGTAAGTGCTTATCGGGATCGATGTTTGATGATTAAACCTCGTTCCTATCGTGTATATGATTGCATTCAATCATACTCAGGTTGCAATGGAAGCTTCTCCTCACTTGCATTATGTGACGTTACGAATGTCTTCTTTCATGGAACATTTTAGAATTTTAAAGCGCTCACTGCCCCGTTTCTGTTTACTCAGCGTTTCGTTTCAACGCATTTCCCGTGGCTCGTTATCATTTCATTACCTCTCATCCGGTTTGAGCGGAGAATATGAGATCTGGCGCACAGTCCCTATTTCTACTTTAACCGTTAATGGCCACTCCGCCACCCGCACGGGCGTATTTGCACTGGTGTGGCCAGCGCTATTTGCTAATTGTGACGGCGAAGAGGTGTGAAGCCGCGCATTACATCCCCGCGCCGTGAAATGCATCGTAATTGCGTCACGGTACACCGCTACGACCTTCCATTTACCTAATACAGGGCGGCTCGCGTTAACGGTAAAATCAGTATGATGCGACTACGGCGCAAATTACCCCTATGATTGCTTTCTGAGCCGTTTACAGGCGGGCGTCTGTGGAGCGCAGGTTAATACGAACTGGCGCGGATGCTCTCGATAACAAGGAGATAAGTACTCGCGAACGAGATGCCGCAGGCGGGACGGGGACGGGGAGCGGTGGCGGGACGGACGGGGAGCGGGGGCGGGACAGA
>BOPP01000001.1:18586510-18625301 GCA_017312745.1 Gryllus bimaculatus
GGTATCCAGACCGGCAAGCGGGTGTGCGTATGGGCAGTTGTTCCGGGAGGGGAGGCTAAAGCCGCGATAAGGGGATGGGATATCCGGTGGGATCCAGTTCAGGCGGGATGTCGTACCCACTGAGGCGGAACACGGGATACTGTGGGGAGGATGCGCGGCGGAGTGGGGTACTGGGAGGGGTTCGGATGTGGCGGGTCAGTGCTGGGAAGAGTGGGATGGGGGTGTAGGTGCGAGGGGGCGGTGTATGGGGTAGCTTCGGCGTTAGCTACATTTATAGTGATAGCGACAGCGGACGAGGGCTCCATTAAACAGAGTGGCGCGAGGGCGCCTTCTGCAAAGGCTTTTGGTTCATCGGACAGTAAATCGATAACCTCCCCCCCCCACTGCTCTGGGGGCGAAAATGCGACGTGATGTGGAACGTGCTCTTGTTACGTGGCATCCGTCGAAGAAGGCAAAGGGTTTTCTCCGGCGGTAAAGGAGATGCAGCCACTCAAGTGGGACGAGGTCTGATGCTGCGAATCTGTTGCAGTTGGGCTTCCCGGCAAAGCGGACTTTTTGTCAGTCTGAATGACCCAGATGGTTAGAGCGTGCGTGCAAAGCGCCTCGGTCTGAAGGCTCGAGGGTTCAAATCCGGCCCTGGATATGGATATTAGTTCTTTTCCTTTCGTACATGTGGTGAGATGCATCGCGTCTTTCTGACTTGAGATATCAGAAGTGTTCAGGGGCGGATCCAGCCGATCATTTTGCAGAAGGCCACCATTCACTTTAGTTAAATAATAAACATATTTGTTATTATATTATATATAATTTTTGTTGTGAATATATGCTACTATACAAAATTATTTTTCTAAGTAATTACATAATTCCAACAAATATTTAAATCAATTTTGCCAAACAAAGGCAGGTAACAAGCCAAAACTCTAGGCCATTTGGGAAGGGCCATGGCCCCCATGTCCCTCCTCCCGCTCTGGATCCGCCACTGAGTGCGTTAATGTCTACTGCAGGTGCGCCACGCACCAACAGTCGCCGCGGAGCTGGGAAGCGCGCCGGGCGCCGCCGCTTCCCAGCACTGCGGCTGTCCATGGGGTCAACGCGACAGGAAGGGATGTGCTGGGGCATTTGTGCTTTGTGGAATGAATGTTGACTCGCGCCGAGTGATTTTCTAACGCTAAAATGTCTACGTGTTAACTGAAAGAAAATAATTTGTATATTTCATGTTAGGCAAGAATGTGTAACACGGAGATTTCAGAGCTTCGGTTTTCAGTTGCTTGCTTTTCTGTAATATTGTCTATGACCGGGGAAACGTCACCTTTGCGCGCCCGGGGCGCGGGATGCCAAGTCTTGGTCTAGTGTATGGCTTCAGATGTATCTTGCTGGGGTGACTGAGTGGTAACTGAATGTGGCTGGCAGAAGCTCTAAGACTTAAAAAAATTAAGAAATCCCTTTGTGCACTCCCTAATAAAAAGACGAACTTAGACTTTTGTATGAACAAGTGCCCAAAACTACTTTTGTATTTGGTATAATAATAACCCATGTGACTAATTAATTATTGTAATTTTTATTACTATCTGAATATTCTTTCTGTGCTGTAATGTAAAACAAAAAATTCAATTAATACAGGCAGTTGATTCTTACCACACCGAATTGATTTCCTGGCAAAGTTTTAATCTTCCTGTAATCCTAAATGCCTCTCTCTAGAGCCAACTGAAAATATGAACGCACATTTTATGTTTTTTATTCAAACAATTTTTCAGTAAATTAGAAGACTGATTCAATGCGAACCAGTTACACAACTAGTACAAACTCACGTCCTTTTAAAGGAGAAGTTTTAAGTAGGTGTGCGTTCGTTAGATTTACACGCTGATTTTTTACGAATATGCTATTAAACGTTTTGTGATTTCCACATGTATTACTAGAATAATTGTTTTGTAAGCTTTAACTATACACATCCTACTTTTAGAGCTTCTTGTTATAATTTTGAATCCAAAATATTCAGAGTCCTTTATGAGAGCTTCTTATTGTAATTTTGAATCCAAATAATCCATAGTCCTTTATCCAGTTAGGACTAAAATTACTATTTACCACCTTTTTCTGCTAGTTTTATAAAGTTGCCAACCAAGCACCTCCTCATCGCCCGTATTTTCGCTCGCAATTTAGCCTGTTTCATATCCTTTGAAAGTCGCTCATTTAAGTCGTCTATCTATACGATGGTCGTATAGCAATAAAGGGTCCGGGGAACGTGAAAGGAGAAGGGAAAAATTCGATATAAAGCTGGATAACAGGTGGGGAGGTGTCCTAGCACTCGAGATAATTGCGAAGCTGAGTTACTGACAGGTCTGATCCTCTGCAGATGATCGATGTTGCGCCCAGAATAGCGCTGTCGACATTGAATGCCGCTTGAAAGAAGAAGCAGCATTTCTTTAGGAAATGGGAAACTTCAGGAAGGATATTTTAAGCGAGTAGCACACGACCTCCGTTGAGACACAAAAAAAGGACTTTCAAGGTTCACTCAGAAACCACTGCTGATCTGGACCAAAGGTAGTATACAGCAAGTAAAAAAAATATTAAAAACGACTGAATATTAATTTCATCTTGCGTTGAAGGTGTTTAAGATGGTTGTTCACAAAGATGAATTCCTCACTCCAATAGTTAAATACAAGAAATGGGTTAATTAATATTGAGTAAGTAAATTAGGCGTGTTCTTTCTGAATTGAACTGTCCTGAAAAGGTAATGAGTATTCACGGTTCTCTATAAATTTCCTATGGCCAACAGAAACGTAGTGTCATGAAGAAATCTTTTTATTTTATACTTTTACGAAGCCTAAAATAATTCATGATCTCCTTTACGAACTTGTCTGTATTCAGAGCAACAGAGAAAAGGTTGTAAACGTAGTTCTGAAGGTCACAGAACCTGTCCGAATCGAACTTCTATTAGGGGGACTGCATGTTTCAGTGCCCTTAATGACCGGAACTTTTCCTAGATTTAGAGGCTACTGTTTAGTGAATATAAGACACTTCATTGGAACGTTTTGAGGATTGCAATTTTGCCTCCTAGGTACTAATGATTACACAATGTATAGATCGTAATTATTTTATTCTATTTGAAATCAATTCCCCAGCCTCAGAAAAAAATCAGATTATAAATTGCAATTTAGCCATACAATCTCTCAAAGCTGTAAAAACAAATGAATAAAAATCTCTGGGGATAGAACAATGTTTGTACCAAATACAATCGCGAAACAATCAAATAAATAGAGTTGGCTGAGCCACTTAATTAATAGAATACGAAATGACCTAGAAACCATTCCTATTATTTTGTTCTAAAATGGACACAGACACAAAATTATCTTAATGGAATGTATGTAAAAGAGGAAGGGAAACGACCACTCAAATGAGGTTTTAATTTTTGTATTAATAATAATAATAATTTCAAGGAAATGGAGATTGGAACATTTGAATTGTTAGTTCCAAACAAGGAACCATTGAAACGAAACATCAATGCATTTCGAAAATCTAGAAAGACCTCATCGCGAATTTTTCGCTTAGTGAGCAGGCAAGAAGTACATGAAAAATGTATTGCACATGCTGCATTATTTATGCATTCCCGTTGAAATCCCACTAACTCGGGAGAAAACGTTTGTTGTCTTATATCGTAAAGAGTCGATTCCAAAGTCGCGAAATCGATGACCAAAAGCGAAGAATGAGTGGTGGGAACGAGGGCATAGTATTTCGAAGTTCGAATGAAGATAGTGTGGTTTAATTAAATAAGAAAAGTATTTAGGCACAAAATTAATTGAAGAGTCTCGAGAATATTTTATATTAATCCGTAAGCAGACGGCCTAGTTACCAACTTTGACACGCGTAGTGATCGCGCTAATAGAATTCGGCAATAAAGTACTTTGGCACAAAATACATTGGACAGGCTCAAGGATATTTTATATTAATCGCATATGCAGAAAGCCGAAGCCTAGTTACTAACGTCGACATGTGTAGCGAAGCGTCATATGTCGAGTCTACAGTGATCAAAAAGAAAGTACTTGGGAATTTAATTCGGTTGGAAATTAGGCGTTGAACATGCTGTATATTTTATGTTAATCGTCAATCAGAAGACAGGACCCACGTTGAGAAATTGCACGTGGACAGGAAAGCGTCATGCGCCTTAAAAGTTTAAGGTTATAAATACGAGGCTATTCCTCTCGCAGGCTCGTGTTGACATTTGCTGTGACTTTGCGAAAGTGAGCCGATTCTCTCTCGTTCATTAGGGCTGTGCGTGTGCCGTTTGATCAAGACAACGCACCCGCACATCGAGCTAACGTTACGCCACAGTTTCTTCGTGAAAACGACTTTGAAGTGATTCCTCATGCTCCCTACTCACCTCACCTGGCTCCAAGCGACTTTTGGCTTTTTTCAACAATGAAAGACGCTCTCCGTGGCCGCACTGCTATTGCTCAGCGATTTTCCAGCCGTACCAGCCGTACTGCTATTGCTCAGCGATTTTCCAGTGGTCAAAACAGACTCCTAAAGAAGCCTTCGCCGCTGCCATGGGATCATGGCGTCGACGTTGTGAAAAATGTGTACGTCTGCAGGGCGATTACGTCGAGAAGTAATGCCAGTTTCATAGTTTCCAGGTGATTAGTTCGTTAGAAAAAAGAAACGGAGGCCTTAGACCTTGAATGCAATAGTACTACACGGAAGAAGAGCGAAGTTTACTTGTTTGTTTGTGTACGTTCAATTACAATTTTTTAATTAAAATTTGCGAATACCATTGTATGCAATTTGCACTTATCTATTGAGCTGATCACCAATTACCCGAATTTCATGGATAGAAAACGCATTTAAAAATTAATCATGCAATAATATGAGCAAAAAATACATTTTAAACGAATTTAGTTGCTACCCACTCATTGAAAAGTAATCTAATTTGCAGGTTCATTGAACACCATCATGCAAATGTTCACAATTATATTATGAATATCGAATGTATTTCTCGGTGATAATAACGTTATCGACGCGTGTAATAGATATTTTGCCGGTTAAGAATCGTTATGGCTAATTCACCCAATTTAAGGTGAACGAACTGTGTTCCACATAGAAGTCCGCCCATTTGTTAAATCAAATTCATTACTGTAATTTACACATAAGTCTGTTCACTAAAAGTTTTGAAGTCAGAAAACTGGAGTTATACGTATAGTGTGATTGATGAGTGGATTTCATAAGAGGCTGGTTCTTCACAGTAGATCAGAATTTTTATTAAATTTGACCAGAGACTCATCGAGGTTTCTCTGCGAATAATAAATGATTTGTTCCATCCGAAAATAAATTCTGATGAATTGACATCTACTCTCGAGTCGGGAATATAGGAAATAACCGAAAAAAATATAGTTGGAATAATGGGCTGAATGACAACGAACTTTCAGAAATATGTCTAATATATTGGTTTCAAAGTGCTTTTTTATGTCCACACTGTAATTACACATCTCTCTCGATGACTGCCTAATAATTTCAATAAAAATAACTAATTTGAAGAAAATATAAATCTTCACATAGGTCGTATATTTTCCTATATCCCTCGACCCAACTAGTGTAAGCAAGTAAATACATTCTTATTTATTGTAGTGACTTACACTAAAGGGACAATCTAACAAAGTAAATATCTAGTGAGGCTTCACAGGAACTTCACATGAATTGCGCTTGAGTTTAGATCGATTCTTCACATCAGATTCACTTCAAATCGAAAATAATTTAGATTGTATTTCAGGTCCAGAAATTACCATTTAACCTAATTTGGCATATTTCAAAAATATTTCGGAGATACTTGCAGTTAGCCCAAAATTTACATTTTCTGCTGTTTCAAGGAACTAGTTATTCCAAATCACTATAGTATATATGCTAGATCAAGAGGTCAAGAATTTGGAAATTAAACACACAAATTCTATTCAAAGTTGAGTTTCTATTTAAATGAGCAAAGCAAATTCTATTCAAATGAGCGATGGTTGTAACAACGGAGCAGGGAAATCAAATCAGATGGCAATTACGTAAGGTTATTTATGCCTCTAAAGCTACAGCTACACAAGCTAAAACTCCTTTATAATCTTGTATTTGTTCTAAAATTTAAGTATCAAAATGTCTTAAATTCGTGAAAATAAGATATTTTCTCAATCCTATCAGGATTTTGTTAGCTCAATCTGTAATATGTTTAACGAAAGTCAACGAAATGTTCACTTTGCACAGCTTTAATGAGATCGACGGGCCAGCGGAATCAGGTGGAGTGGGGGTGGTGGCCGAAGCCTCGAGCGAGGAGGTGCAGACGTGCCAAGCAAACAGTGACGGGTTGGCGCAGCTAATGTAAAGCTTGTCCAGTGCTATGCCGGACACGCAGCTGGCCTCCGTGCCTTTCAGCTGGCAGATTGTGCGCCGGCCCAGATGGTGCAGACGGCCGCGGCGCAGACGTTGCGAGCTTGAAATCAAGTGTAGCTGGTTCGAATCCGGTGTATAAAATGGACACAGAAAGTTTTTGCAAAATAAATATGCCACCTGCCCGAAGTTCATCACCAGGAGAAACTTTAATATAAATGAATGAGGGGGAAGGTACACAGAATGTTCGAATAAGTAATGTCTTATTATTAACGTTTATGTTATTTTTCAACAATAAAATAAGTTTTACAAATTCATATAAAAATGTATGCACAATATGTGTTCAAAACATTTTTTGGCGTAGTAACGGTTGGTACATTCATGACATCCCATTCAACATGCTCGGTGGTAGTGTCGTATTTAATAATTGCAATACAAAATTTTCCTTTTTTAGTTTCCTTTTTAAAGTTGTAATAAAAGACAACACAGCCTAATGAGAAGTAATTGTATTCGTGGCAAGGAAAAATTAATGTTTTTCAGCAGGCCAGACTTAACTCTCCAGAGGAAAATGGGCAATACCATTTCCCCATCAATTCGCACCCTGATTGAAATGCATTCAGAGTTGTTCACGTGTATCTTCAGTTCTTACAAAAAAGTCATTGTCATTGACTTGCGCGGGTGGTCTTCTCAAATAAGATATATCGTATTTTCATGAAATGAAATGTGAGCCATGTGTCAGTTAATGCATATGTGTAAATTTTTAGAAATGTTTCTTTGACAGAGGCACAAACATTTCAATTAAACCACAGATTATTTATGGAACGTTTTGTGGAGTTTGCATTATTGCGTTCCATACGACATAAGTACATATGTACGCACATGCATACATTCCATACGGGTATTTTCCTTTACATTTCGAAGGACTCACGCTCAAGGTAGAAAGTGTCATTTACTGGTCTTTGATTTATAAGAAATATAGTAAAAATACGATATATCTTACGAGGTTCTACAGCCCGCTCCAGGTCATGACCGCCTTAACTACTTTCTTCCATTTCCTTCTCTCCCTCGCTCTCTTTCTCCAAACTGTACCCCCAGCCATTCGGATGTCTTCCTCCACACTTTTCGTCCATCTCGTCCCTGGTCCACCTCTCCTTCTAACACATCGGGTCTATCGAAGATTAACTTTCTACTAGGGTCCATCTCATCAGTCCGTCATTAATGTCCCAGCCATTTTAACCTTAATGATTTCACCACTTGGACAATATCTGATACTATGATTTAGAATAAAAAATATATTAAAGATAAAATAATTGCCTTTTCTCTTAAGAAACTGACAAGATAACGTATGCGAGGACCAGTGAACTTACGATGTTCTCCGGATTAAGAACTGAGCGGAGGGAGTAGCTGGTCCGGCCCCCCTCATCTGCCTCCCGAAAAATTCATAAAAAATCGACGGAAATCCAAAAACGAAGCGCGAAAGAAAAACTTAAAGGAAGAAGGGAAATATAGTAGAAAAGTAGCTCTATTGCTGCGTATTGTTTCTCGTTCTCGAAAGCGACAAAGCGAACACGAGAGTGCAACACAGGAAAATATCCTGCATTGAGAGAGTGATCGAGAAAGAGGGGACTCGATATTCTCGTAACCAGTAACCCTTGCTGCAAGTAGTTACACTGATAGAAAATTTTCTCTTAAGTACGGTATCGTTCGGGATTTGGTTTGCCCGAGCAGCAATAAGATCGTGTTATGCCGGTATTTCAGTCTGCGCTGAACTCAACAACGTGAGTTCTTGTGCGTAGTACATTTGACCTTACGAAGTTCGGTGACAGGTGGTAATCGTTTAAAAATTCAAGAAAGTATGTGAGTATTGAAAAACGCAAACGCTTTTCCGAGCTGTTTTCCATGGAATTAAATTGAAATAATCTATTTTAACTGCATTCTATAAAATACACATGTGTTTTGCGCTCTTTCACACAGAATGTTTTTGCAACCATAAATGGATTAAAATTATGATTGTCACATCTGATATTTTTTATAAATAATTTTATATATCATGGCTTTCCTTCTTTAGTTTAGAACTCGTTTCTTGTGGACAATTAACAATTTCATAAACGTTTGTGAAAAAGCGTAGGTCACATCAAACATTTTTCTTCCCCTTTGTACAATTATGTACTACAGGAACCACTATTCAAACGGGTTTGAATCTGTGTTCCTCGGGATAGCGCACGTGGGTTCTACGCACCACTACGCTGCCATGACCTATATTTTTTTTAACAAGAAGTATTGTTTAGCATCACCTTCTGAGAAGAAACTGAAGTATATTTTCTCTTCTCTAAGCAAAAAATTAGGATTGAATAATGAATTGCATTTATGGCTCTCCTTCGATAGAGTATTATAAGGACTCAACCCGAAGACCGCTCCAGAGCCTCCAAGAGAGTTAATCCGTCCCTAACTATAGAGAGATTACTCTAAAAAGGAACCGCTGTGACAGCTACTGCTTGTCTACTGCTGGTAACGTAACTGAGGATTGTGACCATATGCTTACTTGATCCATGCAATGTATGCAAAAGGCAGACTTGCACAAATGCATGCTAAGTCATAAACCAACTTGATTTATTTTCAAGCTGTCAAATTGGCCCCGTATTAGAGTAATGTCTCAATAGTAATAAGTTTCATAAAGCTATCTTAGATTTACAAAAGAGTATACGATGTGGCTTCCTCATGTTTCCCAAAATGAAATACGTGACTCGTATGTATTTGTAACTGTAACTTTTCGTAGTTGCTCACGTATTGCGGATTCAGGACAGATTCGGTGTTTTTGTAACACTGTTGTTTGTGTTTGCGGAAACACTGAAGGGGCCAAATTTCATTTACATAATGTTGCAATAATTTATACAGGACTTGTTTATTCTAACTTTTCGGTAGAATTCGCAACACAAATAGAAAGGTGATATTAAACTGAAAATGATATTTTGCGCAGATAACATGCTATTCTTTGCCAGTATCGAAACTAGAAATAATAATTTAAAGGTTTCTTTTTGGTTTACAGTTTGTTTAATGTATTGTCAAATGTTAAGTAACAACCTTCGGGTGGGAAATATTTTACAAAATTGAATACTGAATACCGAAATGCGCAGTGCGGAATTTGTCATGCATTACAAATTACTATGATATGATATCCAATGTATTATTTTTGTAATTATTATTAATGTTCTAATTTACAATTAAATATGTTATAGTCGGTTGAATAATAAAACTACTCTGGGTTGCAACCAGCTTCTTAAGGAGCACGTACTATCGGTGCCTCTACAATAGTCTGCGCAAAATGTGGGCGGTTTCTAATAAAACATTGTCTTGCATTTTCCGCTCTTTTTGAATGGCTTGGAAGCTTGGTCAAGTTCTTAAACAAATTGTGCGGAACAAATTCCAGATCTCCGATAACTATCGGGACGATCTAAGCTTTTACGCCACACATTCGGTTGATCTCGTTTCCTTAACACTTGCATTTAGAACATCTGTCTCGGTGGTTGCGACGTTTTGATTGCAAGGAACAGCAATAACAACAAATATATTTTTTTCTCCGAATTCCGGGTAACAATACTCGTTTTCTTTGCCTCTGTCGTGCGAGCCGTTTGAATTTCTTGGTCGTTCAATACTGTACAGAGTCCAAAAGACATCACAGGTTTTCGTGAGTGTTCGTACCACTTAGAGTATGTGTTTGGAACTTTGAGGGCGAGGGACGTTGTGTAATAACCAAACAACAAGCTTTTTGCAAAATCATCTCAAGAACACTATTCAGCTCATGGTGAATAAAACTCGACTTACTGAGATGTAAAAGCCACTTCATAAGTGGGACCATTTTATAACCCGTCGAATACTAGTGTGAGATGGGAAAATATCATGTATGTCGTTTGAGCCCATATATTAACACTTCAGCTGATTTACAACAGGATAACTCTTTTAAATTATTTATAAAATATTTGTAGTCTTTAGTTATATAATATATGCCTATAATTAAACATTCAAATCCTACATTAATAAAATGAATATTATTATTATTATTATGTTACATTTTTCAGTATCGATTCTCAAATTATGGTATTTTTGTCAGAAATGTCTTAGCCCCAGAACATCATAAAATAATGATTATAATGTTTGGTATGAAATAGGGCGTAAATGAACAATTCAGGAAAATTTGGGTGATTTGGAAAGAGATTAGTGCTTCAAATGCCCTTGCTTCGTATTAAATGTGGGAATATCAAATCGTTCAGGAGGGGGGCATCCAAGGCGGAGAGGGAAATATATGCATTGACAGCAGATAATTCTTTGTGAATGGATAGTTAATTGATACTCCTTTCGGGTTCTATACAAGTACTTACAAACCTCAAAGATACCTATGCATAACGTGAACGGTGCCCAACAGTGAGGTCTTTTGAAGTTTGTAAGCTGTACCTCCATGTAAGAGTTGCTGAGGTGTTTTCTCGGCTCTCTGGTTATTGCTCCTAAAACTCTAATTACTTCTGGGACCACCGTGGTCCTCAGTTTTCCAGTCATTTCAGGTATATTTGAAAATCACAATATTTTGTAATTTTTAAATCTCCATCTGATCACCTCTGGAATCTTCTATTAACAATTTTATTATTATTGTTTATTTTCACAACTTTCTGGTACTTTCAGGAGTCACACAGGTATTTCTATCAAAGCCTGATCTCCATAATACAATAGTTTTACAAGCGAATGAATTTTAAGAGCTATTTAAAAGGCAAACAATTCTACAAGTATGAACACTTAAATTAATTTATATATTAAACAGTAAAACAATTCTTAACATAAATATTTATTTAGGGACCCATAAATCTTCTGACTAAAGAACACGTGCTCAGGATCACAGCTTTCAGGAGAATGATAATAATGCTCGTCTCGATCCCCAATTTATTCAGAGTGTGCTTGAGAGCGATAGGTATCACACCTGTTGCTGAGAGGACAATCGGTACAATCTCCACGTCCAAGACATTGCTGCCACTGCTCCTTTACAACTTGTGTTAGTTGTCTGTACTTTTGAATTTTCTTTTTGTATGTTGTGTCGACGTTGTAGGAATCTACAACTGCTGAACTTTGCTATCTAGCCATACTTTCCTTTTAGATGTATCCCACAGTATTACATCCGGCTTGTTATGAGGGACTGTTCTGTCTGTCAATACACTTCGGTCCCAGTATACCTAATAGATGTCGTTCTCTTCCTGTCTATTATTATTATTATTATTATTATTATTATTATTATTATTATTATTAAGCGATGCCTTGATGACACGTTTCAAAACCCGGAAGTCGTAAAAAATTTCCCAAGCGCCGCGCGCCCGCCCCCGCGCGTCATCCTCCGTTTGATTCACGGCCGCTCCCTCCCCCGCCGCCGCCGCCGCCCCGCGATAAGCGCCTGTTCGCCGCGCGCCGGGCGCGAGCGCCGCGCTGCGAATTTCGTCATGACGCCGCCACACCTCGTCCGTCATCGGGGGCGCGCTCGCGGTCGCATATCACCCGCTGTAAATAACGAATTATGACACGCGAGTGATATAGGAAACGCGATTCGAAGATAATACGCGAGATAGAATAGAAAAGCTGGCCCGCCCACCCGTCTGCCCGCCGCGCTGCCGTGTCAGCAGAAATGTAACGCCGCAATTGTTGTCGGAAAATGAGCAGATTTGTTACATAGTACGTGCGAATGAACGCGGTGGCCGTGTGACCTCCCCCTTGCCACCCTCCGCTTGCGGTTGGGTGGGGGTGGGGTGGGGTGGGGGAGAGGAAGCTGGCTTAGCGGGTGGCTTGGGTTTCGAGCGTAGCGTTAATGGGCGAAATGCATTGTGCGGGTGGGTGGTCAGAGATCGAGTTTCAGCGCGTGAAGCGAAGAGCTCGAAAATCGGCCCGCCCGCGAGAGAGCGCGGAATTTAATTTTGTGCTTGCGGAATAATGTCGGGTCTTGGGAGGGTGGTTTCTGTATTTTAATAGTCTGCGCGGTGTTGGGGGAGTAGGTTGCGTTTTCGTTGCGGAATTCATTAAAGTTGCGTGAGTTACAACTTCCCGGTGACGGCGTGTGCACTTCCCAATTGGCAACTGAATCTTCGTACCGGGAGAGTTGGCTCGGGGTATCAGTTGACGTCTCAGTTGAGGTCATAGATTCGAGTCCCAATGGTCCCAATGTTTGACACTAGCTAGGTAGCCTGGACGAATTTAGCTGCTATATGAAAGAATTATTGCGGGCGGCTGCTCTGATCGGTAGTTTTTCGTGGTTTCTTCCATCAACACTAGGCGAATGCCGGAGCAGAACCCTAACAAACGGGACACGGACCGCACGCGAGGAAGGAACCTCTTCCTTGCTCTTGTCCTATCCTTCCTTGCCCCCTTACACACGCACACACGCACGCACACACGCACACACACACGCACGCACACACACACACACACACACACACACACACACTAACATGCACCACACTACCAGACATGCCGGGAGTCCAGTCGACCGCGGTCGGGAGCTTACAGCTTGTCCCGACTGGGGCTGTGCCCCGGTGGCGGGAGATACCTGGTTGGGGAAACCCGGTAACCGTCGGGAAGATCGGCACCAGATCTCACCATCGAGTGGAGAAGATCACCGCCATCTTCAGAGGAAAGAAAATGCACTACACTTATGGGACTAATAACATTAGCAGTTGACGCGTCCGGAATCGCCAATCAAACAAAAAAAATCTGAATGTTCGTTGATCCAGAGGCCCTGCGTTCGAATCTCATCGGTGGCGGTCTTTCGACATCTACTAAGTGCGAATAGCTAGGTCGGATACAACCACTTCCTGGATGAAAATTCTAGCGGGTGGCTGCTTTGATCTGCGATTTTCGCGACTTTCTCCGATCAATTTCAGGCGTACAAGTATGTCGGATCGGTATCTTAAACAATGGGCAACGAACCGTACACGATTCTTCCTTCCCCATTCTGGCCCTAATCTCCCATTATCAGCGCTGAGCGATGGCGGTGATGGCTCTGTGACATTTGATATCTCTGCAGCGTTACTGACCAGGAAATGCCAAGGTTCGAGTTTGGAAGTGGCAGATTTACATTAGTTTTCAACCACTGTTTAATTTGGAAGAAAATTTCTAGCCGCTGGCTTCTCTGATAGACATCAGTGGTTTCTCCGATTAATTCCAGACTAATACTGAAGCAGTATTCTAACGAACGGACCACGGACCGCACGCTATCTTCCCTTCCTCATACATGACCCTTCATCTCCCCCAATACACATGAACTACATTACACATGCACTACACTGCCACATATGTCGAGAGACCAGTAGATGAGCTTAGAGATTATTTCGGCTGGGGAAGTGTCCTGGGGATAGGGGATATACCCGGATGGCGACATTGTCGGTTGCCGTCGTTTAGGGCGGCGCCGGATCTCACATCAAGCGGAGGAGAAACAGCGTCGCCTCCAGGGATTTAACATGCACTGCGCTTGGCAGACTAATGATCTAAGTGGTTGAGCTCGAGAATACTAAGAGGGATACAGTGACGGGTTGAGAGGCTCCGAATCACGGTTTTTTGGGTCGAGGTGAGTTAGCCGAAATAAAGGTACATGTTTTTACAGATATTGATAATTTACGAGTGAATGCTAAGGTCTTCACAATCTAATAAATTACGCATTACATACCCATTTAGAGGTATACGTACTTGTGTGCATCCGTGCCTTGTTATTGATATACTGCGCCTTTGATACGATGGCGAGCCATTTTGGGGTGAATTCGAACTGTTAGAACACGGCAGGATGTAGGTATTGTCATGGCTTAAAGGCCTTCGGCCTAGCCACATCGTATCATGTTATTTAATTTAGAAGTGTAATAATTACCTATTAAATAAATAAACTATATTGACTGTAAAGTCTTAACGCAAGAGACTTGAGAGATGGACGATATATGAAGACATGAATTGTAACCTGTTTACTTTGTACAACTCCTTGAACATAATTTGAAGTTAGTCGTGAAATCATGTCAAATCTGGACATCAACAGTCCCGGATACATACTCGTAATTATGAATTTTCTACAAGTGTGAAAACTTTAAGATAACATCTTTAAACCTTAAAGGATATTTGAGCTTATTTTACGATAAAAATACTCCATTAACATAATTATTTCATTATGCTATACGTTAGGTAAGAAACACTTTAGACGATTTCTTTTTTGAAAATTGTATGTTTTCTAAAAATACCATTTTTTTAAAATCTCGAGTTTCAGTTAATTCTTCACTTAGTATCCTTTTTCATCGAAGAAGCAATTAACATGCTGTATAACAGACATTCTTACTTTCTATTCAGTATTATTTCTGCTTTGGCAATTTTTCTATTTGCAAGAGCTCATAGATCGTTTAGCTTTAATGAAAGAGTATTAGTGGCAACTATATTTTTCTGTTTCGAGACTATTTTAAGTGAATTATAAAACTTTCAATGCCCTTATTTAATTGTTTCTTCAATGCATGAAAAAGTCGTTTAATATTCCCAATTTTAAATTATGATGTCTATTTGCTCTCAACTTCACAGTGCGATGACTACAGCACATTTTTTTCTAGCAAAGAAGCAAAAATTGTCGTGTCTTTGTATTTCATGAACTGATAATAAATATAAGCTGACCCATTTTAATCTCCAGTCCAGAAAACTTTATCTAGCATTAGAGGTATATAAAACTATTCTCAGAGTGCAAAAAAGCTGCCATATTTTCTTTCATGAGTCATTTCCAATTCAATGAAACGCCGTAACTGTTCTTTCAAAATTTTTGTTCAAGATTTTGCGAGTGTGAGAGGCACAAAGATGGTTTACCTGGGCTCTCCACTAAGAGAGGTCCATGTTTCACTTCCGTCATGAAAAATGCAAGTCAGGCACATAGCCCTGGAGATGATGGGGTATAAAGGCACTGGGAAAGAGCTCTAAAGCACGGAATGCTGCCGCAGGGAATATAAACCAAGAAAAGGAAGAGGTACGTTCCAGTTAATACATTACGCACTCACAAGGGCAGCTTATTTGAATATAATTATAATCTTACAAATATATTTTGCAACTCTTTGCACAGTAATTTCTGATAATTGTAATAAAAACACATGTACATCACTCTGACAGACGGCTACTCATACTAATAAAGTATTTATAAGTAAGTAGTATCATCACTATACGTATCATAATCGTATACGTTTCGTATCATTATCACGTATTAAACATTCAATTTATGCTTACAGACCTATACTTAGTATTTATGATACAAATATTCAAATATTTATAATTCTACTAATAAATATTCATAAGTATAAAGATAATTTTATTCTCAACTGTATGAAAGAAAACGTATACGTTAATGTAACACCGAACGTGAAATAATGGCAGGATTTTCGACACTAGTAAGGTAGCTAGACCGATTCAACCGTTGATTGGTGGAAAATTCTAGCGATCGGCTGCTCTGATGGGTAGTTCCCATGGTTCCTCCGATCAACACCAAGTGCATGCCTGAGCAGTACCGTTACAAACGGGTCACGTACGGCGCACAATCTTTCTTTCCTCTTCCTTGACCTATCATCACCCCTTACCTACACACACTTACATGCACTTAACTATCACACTTGTCGAAGACCAGTCGGGAGGTTAGAACGTGTCACAGCCGAGGCGGTGTCCCGCAGGTGGGAGATACCTCGTTGGGGAAAACACATAACCGATGAAAAGGTCGGCGTCGCATCTCGCCTTCAAATGAAGGAAGATCATAGCCACTTCCCGCAATAAAAGTGCACTACACTTACGGGACTAATGACCTTGGCCGTTGACGTGCTCGAAAACATCACCCAATCAATCAATCAATCGAATGGCCCGAATGCGAATATACTGTACGTAGTGTCTGGGAGCTCGTGCGCGCTTGCGTCTCCCCCCCCCCCGTGCGGAATTTGTGGCGGACGAAGCGGCTTTCGGCAGGTTTCGCGTTTCCCCTGCCTCTCACTCCACCATCCAACCATCATTATTCACATCGTCATTATCGCCATCGTCGACTCATTAGATCGTCACTCGGGGGTTTCAATGGCATGAGCAGTTGAAGGGCTTCTACACTCTCCAACAAATTAAAATAAAAAATAAAGGAGTGTCTGGAGGGTCTTCAAAAACTACGCATTAGCAGTTGCGAATGGGCAATTTTTTCCAGAGAGGAATATCTAAATCGTCACAAAGGGGAGGAATTGAAGAGTTTGAATGAAACGAATACCACCTTTGCTTAGGCAATCCCAAATGTGTGCTCGGGAATGTTTTCTTGTCAAATTTATTTGATTTCGATATTTCGAAGTTTGCAAATCACGAACGAGGCACGTAATGTACATTATGTAAATCCCTGGCAAGAAGAAAATAATAATTTTTCCAGAAAGAGGTATTAATCTAAGGGTATACTATCACCTGCATTACCCCAACAATCCGTACCCTGAGAATTAATAACGGATATTTTGATACATCGGCGAGTAAAGATCAAATGATGGAAATAACTTGCGGTATAATCGACGTTTGTTTAGGTTCACTTTTTTTTCTGCCCAAGTAAAAACCGGTTTAATAACCAGGCCAAACTAGCTTTCGCGATGAGATAAATTAAAAAAAAATTATTTTATTAAGATTCAGATACCAGAAACATGCATCATTCCCTATAGAAAAGCGCTGTTCTACGAGTGTTCGAGTTATAAGAATGTTGGAAGTTTCTTAGGAGCGAGTTATCTAAGAGATTCGACTCTGGCTAACTATTCGTTCCTCAACGTTATGGTTTGTGGCAGCGAATGATAACGAAATCAAGAGCATCGTCACTTCCGTCTACATATAATACTGTTGCGCGTGTCATTCATTTCAGTGGGAAAGGCGATTGTTTAAACATATTTGTTTCTTTGGCAGCCCAAGCGTGCGTTAAGAATGATTCTTGAGCTACAGCTTTCCAATTTACCAGTCTCAAACACACACAAAAATTGCATGTTTCTCTTCTACACCATGAAATATTATTTTCCTAATGCCCTTTGCGAGTCTTTGCCTTTGAATGTTGTAGGATGTATAGTGATGTTAAAAAGTAGTGAAGTTAAAAAGAATTAAGATATAGATCCTATTTTTAAGTACTAAGGACTTAGCTTGCATTCAGGGGAGCACATTGTATTTACTGCCGACAGAGTGAACGATTAATTGATAGGGCCATGGAGTAACTCAATTAGTTCTGCATAGAGTATACGTTAGGGTGTCTCGAAAAATTTTTTTTTCGCTCCTTCGGTATATTCCCATTTCTTTTTTATTCCTAACAGAGCGCACAAAGTTTCATCCCTATAGTGAACCAGGACTACAAAGCTATGAAAAAATGTTTTGTGGAAGATTTCTTCTGTTTAATTACCCACTGAAATGAATGCTAGCAAAAGATAGCGAAAAATGCAGTTCGTATCACGACTGTAGCCAAGTTCATTGCGCTGAAGTTAGTACCCCTATTTTTAACGATTATTTTTTCATTATTTCTTCTGGGTCAACATTTTCAATTGTTGAAATTAGACGCAAATACCTTAAAATTATGAAATAAAAAATTTTTAAGTTTTATCAAGATGAATGTGTTAACTTTTTCGTCATGGTAATTTCATAGTTTCTATTACAGAATGTAAAGGATCGAGAGGATGTGCTTCACAATGCATCTTTGATTCCTTCTATGAATCCGTTATATAAGGAAACATTTAGCTATTTTTAATAATTTGATGCACGAACAACAGTCGGGAAGTTGTAAAAATCTATTTAAAGAACTAGACCTTTGCTATTTAAAGATTAAAGTTTTGATGGAAACCAGTTTAAGTGATTTTGGAAAAGCAGCTTGTTGAATGTTGAAAATGGCACAACAAAATGTACCAAACAACTGTTATATAATCAAATAGGAATACAGTAGTACGTAGGAACTTCTTGAAATAACATATCCAACGAAGTACTTCTGACAATACGTAACGTAAAATACTTTCAATTAACCGAAAATGTGTGAGTATTAACCTGCTGCAACATACTGTCACCAAGACAAGAAACCACGAAAGATATTTTTAACTTTAATTTTCTTGGCACTCTTCTTCGTCGTAACATGACGACGTGTTATCTTAGAATTATCGGCACTTGACACCTTGACACCACGAAGGGGCTTCGGCGTGAGACAGCAAGAGAAGCGAAACTGACGCCCTCACAACCAATTTTCCTTGAAAAGACATTTCCAGGGTACTTTCTTTCCTCTTGTAATCGACATTCGTTTTACTGATAGGATCACGCTCTGTTAACACTCACTTTCCAAGAAACGAACACAAGTTTAATTTCCCAAGACGCAATGTGTAGGGCAGTCCAACTGGAATTAGATAAAACATAAAAATATGTCATAACATTCCATTAGAGTGCATGGAGTTACTGTAGTATCAACTAGTGCTCAACCTCTTACATTTTCACATACTCGTGGTTCTGGCTTTTAAAGAAATTCATTTGCATTTATTAGCCCTCTTTATTCACATGAGTTCTCTATTCTACAACTGATGTTATTGATGTCTTTATTTCAGCGAGCGTCAACTACTTTGGTTATTGGTTTAGTGAGTGTAGATCGGAGAAACCACGGAAAATTACAGTTTCTAACAACCGACAGTTAAAATTCTTCTCGTTCAGTGGTATAATCGATGGATGTCGTCTTCCGCCGTCTGCTATTATTTTAATACATTGATATTATTTAAGACAACGTTTTATTTGACACGGTCGTTTTCACTCAGGGACCGAGAGAGGAGGTCTGCCGCCGAGCCCACCGGCCGAGATATGAGAGCCGTGCGAACCATTGCAACATGTGGCATAGAGGAATTACTCTGAGAAGCGAACACTTTGACAGGTCGGGAAACAAGTAAACGTCTTGCAGGGCGATGACAGTTACGGGAAGAGATAATGATGAAGCTAGTTGCAAATGAGCTAACTGTAACCAAACGCACTGAAAAATGAGAGCATGCGAAATATAACCTGCCATATGCTGCGAGCAGTGGCGAAGCAGTAGCTGTCGAAGCGATCCCTTTTTGAAGTAATATCCCTTTAGCGCCTCGAGAGCATCGCCTGCTCGTGCACTATTTCTAGGCAATGCACTGTGCCTAGAAAGCAAGCTGTCCAGTTAGACGCCTTCCGGGGGGGAAGGGGATGTGGGAGGGATCGTGAAAGTGCGTGAGGCTGGATGGTCCTATCGCCAAATTGTGCTATACTCCGGTCATAAAGACACCACCAACTTCCGATGTGGACACCAATGAAAGAGGAAGATATGCCTTCAGGACTTGCAGGATCTTTGCGTCTGCCACGCACAATAAGACGTTGGGACCAGCAGATTGTCTGCCACGCGCGAAAAACCGCCACGATAAGATGCCATTTAGCGGGATGTGTAAGCTGCTCTGACATTCTGTAAGTGCCAGTAACATTGGCAGACGTGACAGGGCTCAATGCCCATCGACCTTCACGATGCCTGGCACTCACACCCAATTGTACCAAAAAATTGTACAAAAAGGACAAATTGGTGAAAATTAATCAAATATAGCTAGTAATAAACAATTACATCGAGAAAGATAGTGATGTTTCTCGTTCAAGTTGACATGTGAATGTTACACATTTATGTATTACCTATGATGTAGGTTTTTGAACTGGAGAATAAAGGGATTTAATTCCCTTTGCCATAAAGTGAAACTATATGACACAGATCAGCTTTGTAATGAAAGATTTTCGTAATATATTTTTTTTTCTGGAAGACAGCAAGGAAAGTACGCTTATAAAAATTGGTGCCAATTTTGTGGAACTGGCTGTATTTTAGAAAACTGCATATATTTAATAACATCTGTGGATGTCTTCCTACAACTGCAATACTGAAGCTAGAGATTTTTCTTAATAAACTTAGTTTTTCAAAATTGGCTCTTAAAATATGGTCATGCTCAATATTTTGAAAATATGGGTGTTTTGAAATAACAATGAGATTTTGTCAAAAGCAGTTCCCTTTTCTTCATTTCTACGCAAATAGAGCACAGTTCGTACGTCTGTGAAATCGCTGAGGTCTCATTTTTGTTAAAGTCTCTGTATTTTCAAAAATTTCCATTTTTTTCGGCGTCTTCCCACAAATACAATATTGTATACAAGAATTTTTTCCTAATACATTCCTTATTTAAAATTATATTTTGAAATAATGACATAAAATCTTTGTTATTTGAAAATTGCAAATGCAAATGTTCAAGTTTGTTTTTGGAGCGTCGGGAACATTGTTTTACTTCTGAGGCCTCTGAGTATTGTAGAGCGTTACGTGAGAAGCGTACTAAACACAAGAACGTGAGTTCGAATCCCTGCGTGGGCGAACACTGCGGGTAGGAAACACATTTGCAGGTCCAAGCAATATTATTATAACATTGCGTAATTGTAGCGAGAAAGTACATGCTGTTGTAGCACCACTAGATTGTGGAATTAGTTTTTCATCTACTTTATCTTAATAGACCAAAGACCTGTTCCATTGCAGTGATTCAGAAACTCTTTCGCTGTCTCCGCCCTCGATCTTTCAGGATCTCTTCTTCTCAAACGTTTTGTATCTCTAGAGATTCTGACTATTGTCTTCTTGCATCCTAACAATGTGTTGATTTATTCGATGACGGGAATAACATAACGTGTTCTAATTTTCTCATTTTTCTACCCATGTTTTATTGACTATTTTCCTTAGAACCCACATATCTGAAACCTCTGGCTTGTGTTGCACCCTTTCAATTTCGATACTATAATTGGCGATATTTTATAAATTATTATAGGTCATCTTCATTTTCGGCTACTAATGCTGCACCGTCCGCATCATAATGTATATTTGTCTTACAGTAGTAGAGTATTGCTCCATTATGTATTCTTTTTCAATTGGAAGCTAAAAATTTAATTTATTAATTTGAAATTGTTTTCATTAACTATTTATTATTAGATTGAACAATATCTCGAAGAACTGTCTTATTTATTTAGATATGGAAACGAGTAAGGGTAATATTTTGTTATCTTTCTGGAAGTTATTCATTGTGTTTCAAAATGGGTGAATATCGATAAAATTGTTGCTTCATTCTTAAGTTTAAAGTAAATCAAGATACTGTCGTGCAATGCATTGCGCAAAAATAAACTCAAAACTCTTTATACCTTTATTTAAGTAAGTTTTGTTAAATTTTGTTATTTAACTAACTGATAATAATTTTCCATCTCTGAAGAAAATAATATGTATGAGCTAGTAGACATCAAACCTGTCATGTATTTGATCAGGAAACAACGATATTAACTTCTTTTCGTTCTTGGTGTCTGAAGAAAGTCAAACTAGAGTATCATTTCCCCTCGGATGCCATACCATCTGGGAAGGAAGTAGTCTAACAACATTCCCAGCCCACACGTAGGTCGTAAGCTGGAAGTTGCGTTAGGAAGAGAAAGCTGGAAAGGATGCTCCTAAGAAGCCAATTGAGGCGAGAACGATGAGAATCAATCTTAAAATTCAAATTACATTACAAAAGAAAAGTGTTGTCGAAACATTTGCCCTCTACAAGATCGTAAAGAATGAAAAAAGATTATATGGAACATTATACACCTTGATCTCATTTCTTAATTATGATAATGTTCGTTTATTTTTTAATTACACCCCGATAAAATTATTTTCTGCAGAAGTGTTTTCACTTCAATTTTTTTATGATCTAAAATCTTCTGTCGACTGTTTGTTTTCTCCACATGGATTTCGGCTTTCGTAGCAGCGTGTTTCAATATTTTTCACTGCTCAGAAATCAGTGATCTTTAATCTCATCGAGAATAGATTATGTCATACTGAAAGCACTAAAAGAAATAGATAAAAGTGAATAGTTTATTCTTGAATTAATCTGTTTGAAGAAAGTGGGTGGCAGGGGTCTCTCAAAAAATATTATAATAATCTTGTCCAATTCATTCGTTGGTATGGCCTAAGCAACCCTGGAAAAGTCCTAGAAGCATGTAATTCGAAACAGACGCACTGGGCTCATGCAAAATCATTGATTTAGATAATAAGAATAACTTGAGTGAACCTTTCTCATCCGCCTGGAAAATTAACAATTCCTGCTCGAAAATCCTTGTTCGATCGACATTCCAGCTCGAAAATTTTGCACCGATCTTGTTCTGCTTCAACTCTCTTGTTTAATTACGTATTCAATAGGGATCCCTTCGATCAGCCCAGCGAGGGGGTGCCTACATTAAAGCTACGGGAGAAATGGTCTATGCCCCAGCCTGAACGAATAAAATCTTCCGAATTTATTTTTCATCAAGATTTTAATCTCGTAAGCTGTTCCGCAAGCTTTAGCGGATTACGGATCTCAATATTTGTAAACAGAGCGCAAAATTTATTCCGAAAGAAATTTTAGGATGGACTTATTCGGAAGTAATTGATCTCTCTTCCGGTAAATCGTCAAGAAAAGGAAATAAATCGAGAATTTGGCATCTTGTCTTGAGGATTTGAGATCGAATCCCCGAACCCACAAACGGATTCTTTTAGTTACCGAAAAGAATTCAACTCCTCGAGGGTTTGATCCCGAGACAATGGAGATTAACCAGTGTATTACTATATAATCTAAGACAGAATGTTTGATGCAGAAAGAATTGTTTTGAAACAAACAGCAACGATATATTGATTTATGTGAAATAAGTATTTTCGAACTCATTTAAAACAATAAAATGGAACACGACAAAGTAACAGTAAATCACAATGACATGAAATATAAGTTTACGTTTTAGTAGGTACTACATTTTAACTATACAAAATTTAAAGTTTGCATAATTAAAACTAGAAATCCAATTACGAATACACGTCACATAACTGGAGATTGTATGGAGGTCAGAGCCGGATTTACCTGCAAGCAAAACAAAGCAAAGCTTGAGGAAAGAGGGGGCCTAAAAAATACCGAATAAACTATTTGAAAAAAATCATAAAATATATTTAACTGTAAATTAATTGTTAATCTAATAGTCAACTGCACTAAAACGTTTGTATTAAAAATTGAAAATCATTCTATATTAATGAGCGACCCTTTAATCTGGAGTTTTTTCCGGAACAATTTTGTGTTTGAGGGCCTCGCAACTGGTCCAGCCCTTAGTACTGCACAACTTGCCTGAACTGAATTATAAATAGTCATTTCGAATGGTAGCATTCACCATTAAAAACAATGAATAAAAATAAACAGTTGATACAAGCATAAATTACTGAGGTGCTGATATTTGGATTTTTCCGCGATCACAGTATATTTACGCCTGTAGAATACTTTCGAAATTACATGCAGCTTTAAAAAATGGTAGTTATGAAATAGTCTCCGTAGACATACAGTAGCTCGAAACTATGTTGACAGTAGGGTGTAATATTATTTGTTCGACGTTTGTTAGTTTATTAAGTGACGACAATAGCCACTCAACATCCAAACAAATCTTTTTCGGATCCCTCGCCTCTCACCCCAACTTCGAAAAACTACGCATCCCTGGCCCTCGTCAATACGGCAGGTCCGTCTCGTCTCGTCCCATCCCACCCCATCACCCTTCGGTGGCTGGCGCCCCGCGCGACCGCCGTCCGCACACAAAAAAAGGCCCGGCGCCGATCCGACGCGACAGTTCCGACGACGCATGCCGGGGCGGAAGCCAACAAATGTGACACGTGAACCCCGCACAGCGCCGCCCACCCACCGACCGACGACGGGCGGGGCTGGCCCGGCGCCAACACACGGCATCGCCGCCGCCGCCGCCATCCCCCCTCTCGCCCCGCGTGGCGCACGTACCGTGATCGGCGCGTCGCGACGCCTGCCGGCCGGCGCCGCCCAGCAACACTCCGGCCGCCGCCCGCGCTGTCATCTTGCTCCGAACGCTGCACCGTCCGAACTAACGCTGCGTCCGCTCTCCCCTCGAGTGTCCGTGCCTTGCACCTCGCCCGACTTCCTAGAGGTCGCGCCACCGCACTGCCGCGGTTATATACTCCGTCCGCAATTACGGACGTAAACAAAGCAGTGCTCTTGACGAGAAAGAAAGTGCAGTTTCTGTGCTTTGCGAAGTCACCGCCCGGCGCTGCTGTTGCTGACTCACGCTTCTTTGCAGCTGAGACGGGATATCTGCGCGGTCATTCCGGCTAGCGGAGTGTGCGAGGTTTTTAGTTGGCTGTGGTTATGCTGCGTTATTGTGTGACGTAAGGCCATGAGTAGCGTGGCGTTGAGATGGCTCTGAGTAATCGCGAGCGGTGGTGGGTGTGGCGTCTGCGTGACTTGGAGAGAGAAAGAGAGAGAGAGAGAGATAGATTCCCCGAAGACAGCGCGTAACCATCAATGAATTGCGAAGATTAAAGATTACGTTTCGTTTCCTATCTCCCTAGAGACTCGCGTCCTTGCAGAATGTTTGGAAGGACGTATCAAAAACAAACGCAATTCCATTAGAACAGCAATGCCATGCCCGACAAAAGATGTGCTTCTTTATTTTGATGCTCCATTTCACAAAAGCTGGGAGACTTAGGTTCATTTACATTTGCGAAGACCGCAGATGCTCGTTACCCATAGTTTTCCACTTCCGTTTACCGCGCTTGGGTGAGAGATGAAGGAAGAAATTGAAAAATGTTATTGTAATTATGGTAATTGCGGGGCTTCCAAAGGTAGCATTAATTCTAGATTATCATGCAGATGAAAACGGACCAACCTCTGCGCTTTCTTCATTTGCAAGTCCAATATTTCATATAGATAAAGAAAAATGCGCGGTCTGCCTTGGTCGTCTCTATTCTTACTTCCCGTCTTCGTCTCCGGAATTGAATCTTCCAAGTGTAAAGGAAATTGGCGTATAATCTTGAAGTATTTTTGAACGCTACAGTCGTTTACATGCCGCGATAGATTACAAGAAACCTGTAATTTATTCGCCCCCGCGCGATGTTATCCTAACGAGAGCGAGGGAAGCGTGCCTCACGGAAGGAAAAAGAAAAAGCGAGGCTGCTAGCGCGCGTGGTGGTGAAAGAAGCAACGAGGAAGGAACGTAGGTCTGGCGACGCTCGCTAGGTGGCGCGGGCAGCGTCTGCGTCTGCAGGGAGAGGCGAGAGAAGCAGCGTGGCCTGTCTGTCACACGGCAGGGCAACAGGTTGACCGACCGCGCCGTGCCTACGGGGGTGCGTGCGGAGCGCTTATCTGCCCGTGGTAGTCCGTTTGACGGCCGAGCCGGCGTCGACAGCTAGTGGCACGGGCGTGGGAGGGGTTGAGGGCGGCGGGGCCTCTGTCGGTCGGTTACACACGCCTGTGCCGCCGTGTGAAGGGACGCGCGTATTGCGTGGTGGGGCGTGACGGCGAAGATTTGAAAAGTGAAAGAAGAGGACTGGGAGCGCGGGTGCTCATTTATGACATTTTTCGTATCATATTTCCGCCTATTCTCATTTAAATCCCTTCTGGTAAAGGGTATGTTTGTGTGATGAGTGTGTAGGGTGAGAAAGTTGTGGGGAGATGGAAAACGCATGTATCATATTTGTAAATTTCATATCATCCTCCAACAATCAGATTTTTCTGTTTCTTCCTTTTCTCTGTCACCCTTTTTCATCAAACTCTTCCTTTCCATCATAACCTTCCTATGACATCACATGAATGTTCAGTGAGCGGAGATGAGAAAATTGCGCTGGAGTGTTTTCACCGGGTCATTTTAATCTTTCAGCCATTATTCATCAAATGGTTCCGGATTAATATAATTACCGTGTTTACATGAAAATAATTCAAGATCACTGCGGAAGAGTTTCAGATAATTCTGAGTAATATAATGATGCGTAAAAAAAATTCGAAATTTTAAGGGAAATAGACATTTGGGGTCCCCGATTCTGAAAAAGTGTTGTTAAAAGAAAAATTTTTTCGTCTTTTAACACCAATGCAATCATTCATAGTTTTTGTTGAAAATGAATATTTTCTGATCGAATTAGGTCCACCGAATTTGAAATGAATTCTTTAAATTTCGCGTACTGCGAATAAATTAATGAAGCTACGTAGACATTTTATATTTTTTTTCAAAAACTAAAAATTTGTTCTTCATACGAGATGCTGAAATACAGTAAAGAATTCTTATAAAGATGGCATATGTCCAATTTTCATTGTTAACTCTGAATTTTCAAATATTGCAAAAGTTTCAATTTTTGGACCCCTCGCATATTTTTTCTTAAAATGAAGTTTTTCTCTACAATGAATTCTATAATCATTCTCAAGTAATTTTTTTGAAACCCTTTCGCAGTTTTCGCCTAATTTGTTAGTGAAATAATGACAATATTAAAAAAAAGACTATCTCAAAAACATCCTCTAATTTTTTTGTGAGGAAAGAACTAAATTCACTGAATAAAATTACGTAAAAGTTATTCTGATATAGCTTTCAGTTTTCTCAAAACATACCCAATGTTTTACAAATATCTCCTACGTCATTAATATTTACGTTAAATACTTTTGGTTCTGGAAATCTTGATAGTTTCCTGTAAAAGTGTGTATTTTAAAAAAAATCTCAAATGTTATCTTCTCAAAATCGACTCCATAGTTTATAATGGAAATGTGCATATGAAAACAAACGTATTTTAAAAGTATTTTGAATTATACTGCTAGGGGATCCAAAAATTGAGAAAATGAGAAACAGCGTACATATTTTTTTGAGAAAATACAATTTCTGCTTTATAACTCATGGCGTCGAATAATAAGTAAACACAGATTTAATACACTTTCTGCTTATAGATAGAAATTTTGTTTTGGTTAAATTACTAGTTTGATAAAATTGTAGTTTCATAGTTTAAACTCGTTTACAAAAAGTACGATCAAGTAATTCGTTTTCTTGAGTCCAGATCCTAAAAATGTGGAGAATGAGCCTATGGGTTTGAAACCAGCGTAAGGCATTTGTGTTGGAAGTTGTGTTCGTGCGTAGGGGATTTTCCGAGGGCCTCGTATTCTTATTTAATACCCTTCCATTACGTAGTGGTATAACGGATAACTATTGTGTGTGAGATATGTGTGTTCGTGTGAGTGTGTACAGACTGTGTATGTAATTGAGGATATGGACTCCTAGACCCAAAAAAATGGTACAAGCACCGAGAGGCCCACGGAGTAACATGTGCAAGCGTGTGAAGGTCAGAGCCGAGACAGGTCTTCGGATTTTCGGGAGGCGTGAGGATGCTCTTCACTGCCAATGTTCTATAAGGAGCGACAGATTCCGCGTGAGACCCTAGTAGATATTTTGGGCGCCAATCAATGGAAGATGCGAAGTGGGCTGGACAAAACTGAAGAGCCAATCCAGACTCTAGTGAAATTTCGGCCAGAGAATCTTAAATTAAATAACAAGAGAATGTCTGTACCATTCTGAGGCACCAATAGATTATTTATATATATTGTAACCAAAATGAACCTGCGCCTCGTTGAACATGCCAATATGTAAAGTAATCTAAGTATCTTTAACTCAACATATTTTATCATTCCCCAAGCTGGGTAACCACTTGTAACGTTTTCATGATTTTTCTAATTTAATTTGCCCTGCAATGCTCGTAATTTAATTGCTATAATAATTCATAATTTGCCTAACTCTGTTTTTCTATTAAGATAGCATGAGTTTGACGTACTAATAAAGTCACCTTACCTGCTGCACTTTGAATGTGGGATTCTGTACAGAAATCACGATTCCTGGAACTTCTGTAAAATTTACTAGCTACTGAATTCATGGCAATTCAGTGAAATAAGTCTTTTCTTTTCAAACAACAAATAACATTTATTGTAACATTGTAACAACAGATCTCGAGATCGTTATTAATTCATGATTCTATGGACTTTAAAGATCCTTCAACCGTACGGCTTTGATAAAGTAAGCTTACGGAATGTCTTCTTGATTGATACGATGACGCGGTCTTCTCCAAAAGCGGGTGTCTTGGGTCATCCTGCGATGTAATTATAAGCCCAATGTTTGTGTAAACTATGAATGATCTCGCTGTCATATTACACAGAATGTGTCTCAGCAACATTTGTAACAAAGTGAAAATCCACTTCTGTGAATTACGTGAAGGATCCCCCATATTTTTAATTTTTATGTTATTGATTAGTAATATCATAGGGAGAGATTTTTAATAGGTACTCATGCACCATGGTAATTACCTCAATAATTCTTCAATGTGAAAAATAATTGCCTGTAACTCATTCTTACCCAACTACATCACTGACTTTAACTGTTTTTAAATAGTTTTTGTTAAACTCGTCAGAAGATTGTGACGTTATTTTGTTGTCGACAGAAGTATGAAAATATTCAAGCATTGACGGTACATGCTACAAGTACAATAAAATATACGAGGTGTGTAAACGAATCGCATCGAAATGAATTATAGAGGTCAAGTTTTGTAAAGCTTCGTTTTTATCTTCATCTCTCCCATATTAATGCCAGCAGCATAATATTTTGAAGCTATCGCCTTTGATTCAGAATAATTAATTGAGACCTTTGCTTACAACATACTCATTGGCGATTCTTTAAAATTGCAGAAATAATTCATCACGAACCATAACTCTTTTCTGCTGTCTGTGCAGTGAACGTACATGGACATCTTAAGATACAATTCGGACAACTCAAGATAGACGGCCAACAGCTGCGCAGTCTTCGAGATAAGACAAGTGAACAGGCAGACGAGAAGCAAACGCGTGGTTAAATGACGCAACAGTAATATCAGTAAAATATTGTACCTAGGACATCGACCTCTGTGAATGGATAATAGCATACAAAACTAGAAGCACAGTATCTGTTACTTGTAAACTACTTCTTCTAGTAAGCAACTTCATTTAAACAACACATTTTTCAAATGTCAAAGCAAAGTTGGGTTTTCCTAGTTGTTTAGTTTGATCTTAATGAACATACGTCTACACTAATTTATTAGTACGATGGTCATTGAAATATAAACAGGAACTTTGTTTATTTGTCTCTTTTGAGGTTTAGAGAAGGATATGTGTATAGGAAGATGTAGAAAGGGAGAGAGGTCGGAAGAAGGAGAGAAAAGGGGGAGAGGAAGATACATTGAGGAGTAATGGTAGAAAATGATACAAAAGTTTCCAATGAGATCGAGGGGGAAAGAAAAAAAAAGGGAGAGGTGGTAAAAGAAGGTAAACGAAAAGGGAGATTCATTGTGGAACTAAACTTTTGTGCTGGCTCATCACTGGTTTTATACTAACTCACCGAATGTCCCTGATGTGCCATCGCCTGATGAAGCAAAATGTCCCTGACGTGCCGTTAGGGTTTCTACTCTGAATGCTTGAAGTAACGGCCATGAACAGCTCCCTCACATTCGGTTTATCATGTCCATTCGGCCCCTCAGTACTTGAATCGGCGACCGTCCTTAATTATACAGAATCAAAATTCACAAACTAGAGAAGAATTGTGTTCTATAAATTTTCAATAAATATTCGTCAGAAGACATTAAACATATTGATAGCTTATTTAGGGCACACACTGGAGAGTCATCTTTCAATGTGATTTCATTATTCTTGAATTAATAACATGGAATTGAAAGATATTTTATTCATATGCTTCCTCCTCTTCCTCATATGCTACATCCTCTTCAACCATTGAAATGTGTTTATATCATTACTTTCTTACATTCTTTAAGTTTTGTTTCGTTTTTGTCAGTTAACATTTTAGAACCCTTTCTTGCACAAATGATGGATTTCAATCAAAACTATGTATTCAGCACTGTCATTAACTACAGACCCTGTCCGACATTCCTTCTCTCAGTGTTACGTTTACCGATTTGTTTACACGAAACCATACAAAAGACATTAACCTCTACATAAAAAGAACATTACTTCCGTAATCAGCGCTATAATTTAACATTGCGTTCATTACTCAAGGCGTCCCGCCATTGGCGTTTCTGAAAGTTGCGACTTCTCACAGCCATATTTCCCGGAATTGAAAGCAACAGCTAAAACGGAATTTACATCTTCGCCAATGGCACTAAGCAGGATAAAGAATGTACTTTCCTGGGGGCGATAACTCCCGAAACGAAACTTGCTCTCTCAAAAGATTTACGGCACCGATTTTGCCGCTTCTGGAATTTTTGCCTCGCCTCGAATGCACCGTGTCTCCGGAGGCGTCGCTCGGGCATTACGCCGCTAATACCCGTGCCTTTATTTCACAAGGGTTACGGCGGCATTAAGCAACTATACGCCCTTAATATAATGCATAGATAGTGATTTATAGCGCGTTGTTGAGGCTAGTGCCAGGCGGAATACATGTTCTTAAACCGTAATAGTGCTTTTCTGTAATACATGGATGGGATAAGAGGGAACTTTCACTGTAGATGGTGATGGAGAGGGTTGCAGGTGCAAGCAAAGTGCATAGTACAAAATATCAAACATCAGTATAAAGAGTGTAAGTAGAGGAACTGTTAATAGAAATGTAACAACTTAATCTTCCAATATTTCGCACTTCGGCAAGAATCGATGTTTTGGAGGTGTATAAAATGCACAGAGAATAATATTAAATTTCGCATATCTCTTGACAATATATCTAAATTATATATATAATAACAATATATATAAACCTCCATAAAACACGTTTTTACCTATACCCGAAAGTGCATTTAGATTTATCTCGAGAAATTTGAATCGCACGAAAAAAATGATATAAACATTTTCAAGGGGGGGAGGAGGAAATACATTTGTGTTGCAGCCAGGCTGCCCTTTCTTCCCAGATGTCTATGGCACTACTGCCTTAGCGATCTCGGCCACTGGATCGGCGCACTGTGTATTAGAGAAATTAATTTAAAACATATAAGAACAAGAGAAATCCTTGTTTACGGTACCAGGGAGCCACAAAACGAGTTTTTGTTGAATCAAAATACAGCACATTTCACCTCAGCATTTCAAAACGTTCTCTACACTACCAATAATACTTCGTAGAAACGTAAGTATACGAGAAAGTATAGTAACATTCTCAGGGACACCTAAATGTTGAAGTTTATGTTATGTTCCACAATGCGCAAAACATTGGATACATCAGTAAGTCTGCACTAAACACAAGGTCTTGTAAGAGTTGTCCACCTTCCTCTTTAATCGGTACGTCCGGTGCACTTATAAGCATGTCAGAGCATAACATTTTCCAGCAGTTTGTGAAACAAATCACATATCACAGAACAAAGTTCACGGTGCACATAGACGATGCGCAAATACAGTATTGGACTGTTCATGAGTAGAGTTATTCGAAAGGTGCGATTACTACAGACACGGTCCACTGCATGGAATCCTCACACACGAAGATAACCGGAAGCAGTTTACGGGAAATTGCAATTTCCAGAGTATTTCTGTAGCAGAACCACAAACTTGCACATTTGTGCGTAAGAAATTGCTTTGCAAGTCCTGAACGTCTTCGCCAAAGAATTAAATTGAAAATTACAAAAGCGCTCTTGCGCATAAACGAGACGACAGCAGCTCTGCTTTGCATCTCGGAGCTGAATCTAACCGAATTTTTCCGATAAAGCTGTTACCAGGCTAGAGAAATGGGAAAGTTGGCTATATGGACTACAGAGAATGCAGATGGTCAGTGAAAGGCAGTTACTCTCTCGAATGTAAATCGAACGCTGGATTGAGGTTTCACAGAAATAATTAAATGGAATAGAGATCGAAGTTGTTTGTTGTCGCACATGATGGAATCTGCAATCGGCGGCTTTTTTTCAGATTTCCTTTCCCAGAAACCAAGGAGAGGCGGGAGTTTATTCACAATATTGGTATACATTTTATTTACTACAGACGATTAGGCTTTTGTAGTTTGGGGGAGGGCTTTCTCTTAAATAGGCTAATTACAACCTATATCTAACATGTAACTATTTGACAGCGACATCTTTGGGCGTATTATACCTTTACAATATGAACTTAGATTGAAAAAGTTCTTATTAAAGTTCTTTGTTCTTCTATTTTCTGTTCATACTCTCATTCACTCGTAAATTTATACATAAAAGCCAGCAGCTGGCCGTTGCAGCCGACGGATGACAGACCTGTGGAAGGCGGGGCCAGGAAGGGCTTGGGATCAACCAGCCATGTTCATAATTTCGGAGAGTTTAATCAAAATAGTAACTATACCATTTTTACTCTGTTTGATAAACAAAATTAAAGAAAAAATGTGCAATCATTTTTAATAAAATGTTGATAAAGCATATACAGAAAGTAGTAAAGTTTCATTAAGTCAAGGAGTGAAATACTATGGTACAGGAAGGAAAAGTAAAAACATACTCCCATATCTCATTGAAGATGGCAGATACTTGTAAGAGCTTGTAACGCTGAATTTAGAAATTATTGGAGGATTCACGGTCTTGTCGAGAGTCAGTTTAATAATATTAGATAATTCCACATCTATTAAGATAATATTTACAATAATGGAGATGCTAATCGGCACGTACATAAACAATTGGATAATTATTCTTGATTCAATAAATTAATTGTAATGTATATTTTGATTTTGTTCTACTAAAATTATTTACACATTTTATTGAAGATTGTAATTTTAAGGTGTTTTTGAGGAGAGTCATGGCCCTATCTTCCATTAATTTTCCAGGATCCACGACTACGTGAGAGTAGCGTACGTAACAAATGTCAATATAAAGGTTATCGATTACGCTCAAAAAATCGAACACGCTCAAAAGTTTTGATGCAGGAATGGTGTAGTCTGGACTGCACAGTTTCTGTACGACCAATCTGCACGAAAACCGCACGGTGTAAAACGGCATTAGAAAATGTCTTTTAAGCTTTTCTGAAAGTACGCATAAAGATGCTCATTTTCACCCAAGACTTTCGAGTAAACAATTCCTAAAAAATCATTTCAAGCATTGTGCTTAGATTTTCTCTACCACAAATAGTTTCTGAGATTGGTTTTCATACAATGGTTGTGCGAATCCTGAACGGCAAAGCCGTTTCTTCAGAACTGTTGGTGCTGGGAATGAAATTATCTCTTATTTTGAGCAGATCTAAAACTGAGGAAGACACTGAGACCGAAGAGCTTTTTATGAGCCTGGAAACACAGTGATCTCATTATTCCTCTCATTAATCCCAACGCATTTTTCTCTTCTCTTCTTATAAAGCTTAGATTAATTGTTTAATGATGATGTTGGATAAGGCAAACAATGAAACATTCCAATATCTCTGAAAATTTCCAAAAATAAGTGCGGCAAAAATGAAAGAAGGAATATTTCCTAATCCGAGAGATTTTAAAAGACGATGCATTCTCACAAACTATGACTTCGGAAGAACATAGCCTAGGCTAGTTTTCAGTGGGTGATTGAACATTTCCTCGTGAAAAACTAATCTTGAGCTAGGTCACGTTCAGTAACTCCCTAGGAGAATTCTATTCGGCTGCTCTCATCGGTTTTCCATGGTTTCTCCGATCTACACCAGACGAATGCCGAAGCAGTACCCTATCAAATGGGCCACGGACCTCGCGCGCGATCTTTCCTTCCTCTTCCTTATCCTATACTCCCCCCTTACACCCACACACACACTTACACTAACATGCACTACACTCCCAGACTTAACGGGAGACCGGGCGGCAGCTTAGAGCTTGTCCCGGCAGGGGGCTGTGCCCCGTTGGTGGGAGATACCTGATTGGAAAAACCTGCTAGCCGATGGTACGTCGACCCCGGATCTCGCCTTACAAGGGGGGGGGAGATCACCGCCACCTCCCGAACGAAATATGTACTACACTTAGGGGCTAATGACCCTGGTGCCGGGAATAACTAAACAATCAATCAGATTTTGTTAATGTAATCAAAAGACTTATGTATACATTTCAAAAAAGGGACTGTAGAATGTCATTTAAGTTGCACTTTGTATTTTTATTTAGATTTCTTCCTTGATAACCTCCGTGACGTTAGTGTTGTACAAAGTGAGCGTTTCCACCAAGACATACGAACAAAGTAACAACGCTACCTAAGTTTCTGGAATGACTCCATGATGGCAGATTTCTGTTGGATTTTATACAGAGGTGATCCTGAAGCAGTTTACAAGAGACGTAGTAGATCATAGCATTTCTGTGTAGGTTTCACCTACACCATTTATAAGGAAATGGAATATTGCCAATTTTTAGAGGAATAATTGGATTCTCTAATGTAGAAAACTGGTGGGTGATGGCGCAAATCTGAATGCTATAATAGGTGTTAAAAAACTGGGTTAGAAAAATATGCTTATATTTGCGACGAAATAAAACAAGTTTGTTTGTATACCTGGGTAATATTCGTTGTTAAAAAAGCCAATGAGCACACCTTTGAAATGGTCCTGAGTGCACGTCAAGGCCACTCTGAACAGGATATATTCTTATATCAAGAAGTTTAAGTTGGCGAAGCGAAGATAGTGAATTTTGTAACTTCAAATATTGAATGTTTTATTCCAGAATTAGTAAAATGCACGTAAAAGCAATGATCCCCAGTCGTCTTACACGGGTCTTACCAGTTTCCGTTCACAAGAACTATTGAATGTAGTTATATGTGGTGCATTTCGTTTTATAGTTCAGGTAGATAGCAAGATATCCTACAAACCCCCACTACAACTTGCATGTGAGTATCTTCGTTCTTTGGGGAATGAGTATCGATGGGGAATGAGTTCGTATCTTGTTGTTGTTGTAGTGTAGTGGGGAATGAGTACTGACTGACAAATACTTCGGGGGTTTCAAATTTCTTTTTAGTGCATATGCATGCCGTACTTTTCTGATGTAATTTCTCAACAGCTCTTTCTTTTGTGCGATGTAATTACTAGCGATCTAGCTAATTATTTGTATTTGTTTACCCATACTTCCGAGTTTCTTCAACACGTTACTCACAAATCGTGAAGATCGCAAAATAAATGTACGTATTTAATAAAATATGTTTCTAGATGACTTGATCATATTAATTAGTGAACTAACGATTAGTAAAGTAGGTAAGTAGTAAGTAACTAAATAGTACGTTGTGTCTGAATTCTTAAATTCAAAGATCAAGGAAACACCCGAATAGTATGTAACTATATGTCACAAGTATGTCATAATCTGGGGAATTAAATTACATATTAAACGATCTGAATACGTTATGTAAATACTTGAGCCATATTTTTCAAACTTCATTTGTTTGAAATGTAAACGTTTGCTTGTTTAATACTGAAATATTTCCAGATGTTAAACAATTTCTAGACGTACAGAGATGACGAGATAGTAATCATAGTTATGCTTCTGCCTGAAACGCAAGTCATGTCTTGTAGATTGAATAATTTTCGACTCGCGTTGCTTGTGTTGGAAAAGGCTTTACTAAAAGGATATAATTAGAAACGAAAAAGGAAATACATAATGTAAGCTCGTGAGTATTTTGAGCAGCCTGCCGTCTACATATGGGCAGATCCCAAGTGATCATGACGATGAGGCGTGATTACGCTGTAGATCGAATACTGAGCCTTGAGTTTTATGAGCTCATGCGCGGCGAATAACGCGAGGCAGACTGGCGCGCGTACCCAAACGGGGACGGGCTTCCAATGCGCTCATCAACCGAAGTTCAATTCACGTGATGAATTTCATTCTCAAATAAATTGCTTCGACTCCCACACCTTAATATCTGCGACGAGGACGCGATTGGAACAACTTTCGAAAGGAAACAATAATAACGAACGAGTTCTGCTCCAACTGCACATACTTTCTCGCATTATTTGCAACTTTTGCAATTTTCCAAATAGTTTAGTGTTCAATGAAAACGAGGTCTGAGCAATTTACAAGCGGTAATTGCTCTATGAAATTAAAAAAAAAGTGTCGCTTTTGTGAAAAAATATAAATTGCCATTACTTCAAGCCAACATTACATAAAAACGACTCATATAAAAATGTACATAACCTTATTTAAATGTATATTTGTTTAGATCAAATTTAATAAAGGCAAAAATCTGACATCAATATTATATTTTTACATTATTGTTTTGCAATTTTCGAGACTACGGGAGTTCACCAAAAATGTGAACAATTGTTTGTGTCCTTTGCTCAATCCAAGGAAAAAATAATTAAAAAATGAAGAAAAATCTCGGTGTTTTTGAGAAAACAAATGTCTAAAAATGGCGTACATTTCTCGTATAAATAAGGAAAAATTATTCATATGTTCGAAAAAATATAAACGACCAGATTTTATCCAGAAAAATCTCTATCTTTAATATTGTACTTGTAAGAAGCGCCGAAAATATTTTAAACTTTCAAAATTTTCAGAAATTAAGCTCTCGCCGAAGAAACGTTTAATAAAAATATGGAGCAATTTCTGGGAACATTTTGAAAATATTCCGTTTTACCTGTTTTTGAGAAAATGTCGTTTAAGCGTTTCTGAATATGTGGGAATTTTAGCTGAATATCATTGGTAATTCCACGAGTGCTTTGAAAATTATAGATAAATCCTAGAGTGGAGCAGTTTGGAGGGAATTTATATGAGAATAACCAAAGCACAAGTGGAATTAAATTTTCACGAATGGGATTTGAATTTAAGAAGCTGGATCATTAATACTCGTTATATAAGATAATCTGGTATGTTTACATATTTTCAATTATTTCAGTTAAAAAGTACATCAGCCTCCATCCTCTGTTTACTTACGCGAGGCTGTCTTAAATGTTAAAATCAAGGAGGTTAGGTTATACTTCACAAGTAAGCATTAAGACAATACAAATATAAATAATTAAAAAATGCACGTAACGAAAACTCGAAATATATGGGTTTATTTGATTTTATTATGAACATTACATTACTTATTAAAGGAACAATTAATATACATACAACTACCAAAATTGAACGTACGTAACGAATGCTCGTAACAAAAAGCAACATGTGTAATTTCTTTGACTTCATTATTTACATTACATGACTTATTAAACAATCAAGTAAAAAATGAAAGTAAGCCACGAGATAGTAACATGATGATGAAATATAAGGTTTGCTTCATTTCTTTTTTTTTTAATGTTCGCAATTTCTTCCATTGGTGTATTTTTTCTTACTATGTAGTTCCGGCCTTTACACAAATTTTCAAACTGTTACCCAACATATTTTCTTCTTTTATTGGTGTTTTCTGGAGCCGCTTGTTAAATAATATCGTCTATTTCTTTCTCTGACGCATCACTAAATCTTGCTGACATTTCCTTTACTTAAGAACTGTTTGAATGAGACAATACAAGAGCGTGCTACACCGACACAATGCGTACCGTCCCCTACGATTCGCAACTTATGGTTGGGCACAAATGCGAAAGTGATAATTAAAATCGAGAAAGAAAACTGGTAATTTTTTTGTGAATCACTGCACTGATTTGTTTGTACCATATTCATTCTTAAACACTATTGGTTTTAATTTCATGAGTGGATCAGTCAAATAAAACTATTGATTTTTCTAGAAAGTTCATAAACCCTTCTAATCATTTAAAGTCCTTGTATTCACAAATGCAGTAATGTATAAAAACGAGTTTAAAATTTTTTTTAAAAATTAATTTTTGAAAATCAAATGAATACATCAAAATGTCATTGTTACGTAGTTAAGTTCTTTTATCAATACAAAAAAACTTCCAGTTAGAACAGGGAAAATATTGTTTTCAATATTGTCCATATTTCGCTGAAAATTGTACAAAAACGACTATTTTGTCAAAAATCTTCGTGACATTAATTACAGAACTAATTGTGGGGAACAAATTTAATTGAGGAAAAAATATCTAATGTAGTTGTACAAGGGGAACAAAAAATTTCAAACTATTTGAACATTCAAGAGTTAAAATAGAAACTCGTATGCTATTTTTAGTCTTATAAGAAATTAAAAGGAAAAAATTGATGCAATTGTTTAGAAGCTTTTGAAAATGTCCCAGGAGCTTAACGAGTAAAGTACTCTCAAAATTCAAAGAAATCGTGTTCCAATACTTTCATGGGATATGTATTTTGAAAAAAAAGAACTGCTAATAGATAGGCGCTAGTGTTGTTGAGGGACAGTGTGATGAAAACCTGTGGACGGACAGTCGGATCGGCGTATTGAGATAAAAGGAAAGAAAAAAAACACCTTTGTTATCAGGGGACCCCAAATTGTGAATTTCCATTGCAATTTTGACTTGGATTTTTTGCGTAAGTGAGCGAGTAAGGATATGGATGCGAAAATACCTTTGCTTAGATATAGATCGCACACCTGTTCAAATCAGTTTTGTTAATGAAAATATTTACATTTTTTCAAATCACCGTTGTACCTTGAGAATGTAGTATATGCACTTAGCGGGACCTATGTGGATTCTGTTCTTGCTCCTGGAAAACCGGACGACGTTCCTCTATTATCAATGAGGTGGTCATTGTTCTGTCCCTGTCCACTCTTGGTTCAATTTTATCCATCACCCTTCATCGCTGCAGCACTCCTGGCCGTCCATGTCAGACTATTCTCCCC
>BOPP01000001.1:18652769-18665276 GCA_017312745.1 Gryllus bimaculatus
AGGCGGGGGCGAGGGCGGGGGGCGAAGGCGGGGGCGAAGGCGGGGGCGAAGGCGGGGGCGAAGGCGGGGGGCGAAGGCGGGGGCGAAGGCGGGGGCGAAGGCGGGGCGAAGGCGGGGCGAAGGCGGGGCGAAGGCGGGGGCGAAGGCGGGGGCGGAAGGCGGGGGCGAAGGCGGGGGCGAATAGGCGGGGGCGATTTGCGGGGAGCGATTGCGGGGGTCGAAAATTGCGCGGGCGTTGCGGGGGGCGATGGCGGGGGAGCGATGGGGGGGCGATGGCGGGGGATGGCGTCGTGTACCGTCAATTATATACCGTCAATTATATACCGTCAATTATATACCGTCAATTATATACCGTCAATTATGTGGGAATAAAATCATCTGCACCCTCGGAACTCTCTGGGTATTTCTCTGTAAAATTGGAAAAAAGATTGCAGAAGCAAATGTAGAAGGGATCGGACAGCTACAGATTTCCATCAAATGTAATTGTAATAGGAAAAGGTGCCGTTATAACAATGATCGGGAAAAATATCCGACACCTTCAAAAAATTGGATGATAGAAAAGCAAGCATTTCTGAGCAGACACACGATGCAGTTAAATTGCCACTGCTGTCGTGCTGAATCAGTGTGAATAGTTCAAAACAATTGAAATGGGATCGTACATTCAATAATAATTATCAGTTATAATGTAATTGACACAAGAGCGACAGTACTAATTTGATTAACAAACCTGGTGCTACATGAATACGAAACTATCGCCATTGTGCTATTTACATTACATGTCGCTTTGGTTACTTTCTATTCATTCAAAATAATATGAATATAAATTAATTTGATTTTTGTTAGCGCAATTAAAAAGAAAAATGTAGTGACGGGTCAGATATAAGTTCACTGAATACCACTTCCGATTTGATACCAACAAATCCAATATGTGGACATGCAGGAAGATATCGGTTTGAGAAATCATCATTGTTTTTGAGTTGTGACGGCATGGAAGTAAGAATGAATTTCTTGACACATACTGAATGATGCTCCCAATGATACGCAGTGCCAGTGATTAACGCTAATTGGAAGTCTGAAGAAATACACAAGAAACTGAGGGCTGACGAGGAAATCGACAAAAAATCATGAATCAAAATAGGGACGTGAGGAAATTAAACGAGTCTTAGGATAGACACACAGAAACAACATCTATGACGATTAACGGAAATCTGCTCGTAAAGATGAGACGCGAAAATTGACATATCTCAACAAAAATACGGTGATAAGTGACGCGAGTAAGTCAAGCACATGGGGAAAAAACAACTGGAAAAGATATGACGCGGGAATGAATAGGTTGACAAAAAATAATACTTTTAACGCAAAGAAAAGATACGAGTATCAACCAGGGAGAGCCTAAAACAGCATATTAGGAAGAGCCGCGAAGACAAAAGCAGAGTTTGCAGAGTTTGCAGAGTTTGCAGAGTTTAAGTGACACGGCAAACATGTTGAGACATGCGAAAAAAAAAAACATTGTCGGTCAAGAAACTACTATGTAAAGAGAATGAAGGAATGAACCGATACAACCCTTTAAATTGAGAATTGACAACAGGATTGACGGATAAGGATTGACGAATAAGCTACACTCGTAAGACAGACGCAAGAATGGACAAAGAATTGACAGAAACAATAAGTCCCAAGAGCTATATCTAACAAGTATTGACCGCAGCTTATTTTATATTATTTTTGGAATAATAATTATAATATATTACGAAATAAATTTGATAAAGATAAGATGAAATAATCGACAAGGATTTGCCGAAAACCATCACGTTATATTGCCTCGAAAATGAATACTGACGTGCAAAAAAACACACAAAAAGCAAAGCGAGAACGAACGGGTATTGATGGAAAAGCAACTGCCATGTGAAGATAAGGTGTAAGAATGGACAGGAAATCGCTGAAAAACCCGTTACAAGTTTTCGAGGACTCACAGAAAAACAACATGCAAGGAACAGACGCGAAAATGAACAAGGTAGTGACGAAAAACGCCGCTCTGCGCTCTCCCCACGGTTGCCCCAAGGGTGCGAAAAGAGGGTGGGACGGAGGAGGGGACGAGGGCCGGTACGCGAAACGCGAAGAAGGAAATCGCAGCGATACGCAAAGCGCGCGCCGGCCGCCGCTGCACCGCGCCGCGCCGCGCCGCCCTTCGCCGCAGAGAGTCATAATAATGTCGTAAATATTCATGGAGGCGGCGGATGCTGTCTTCGGGATCCGCTGCGCCTCTTGCCCACCAGGCGGCGTGCCGTGCCGTGCCGTGCCGTGCCGTGCCGTGTCGTGTCGTGCTGTGCCGTCGATGACGGTGGGATGTCGATGACGGTGGGATGTCGATGACGGTGGGATGTCGATGACGGTGGGATGTCTATGACGGTGAGGTATCGGAAGCGAGAGAGTGTCATAGAACTACAGATGCATTTGATGGCCTTCTTAACGATCCGTTGCAGACTGACCCTCTTCCACGCATTGCCTCTAAATTATAGCTGCAATCTTTGTCCCAATTTCGCAGAGCAATTCCATGTCCCTTGGATAACCTAATTCGTTCATCTCTTAAAGCGCAATTTTATTACGGATACTCCTGCTACCAATATACAGATTGCGGTTACAACACATCACTTTTGGTAACGGATGATATTCTCTCTTTCTAGGGGTTTCGTTCCTTTTGTTGTCCTGATCTTTCAAGTATCTCTTTAGTTCTTTGCATTCTTTATTCAAATAATAATAATAATAATAATAATAATATTAATATGAATATAATTCACATATTCCGCGCTATTCTAAAGTTATACTTCTATTTAACCATGTCTATATTTTTGTTTGTCTGATTTTATACTGCCAATTTCACTACCACACACAACCTTAGTTTAGTCTACCTTTTACGTAGTCTTGCAATAGACAGTCGTAGAAGGGGATTTTCGCATCTCATTCTTGTTTTCCCGCGTCCCTCCCGTGCCTTCCTCTTACCAGCGTCCAATATTTGTTCAATAGCTTCACTGATACCACGGATTACCGAATGATTGCTTATGCAGATGTTCTTCATAAACATTCCCACAATCCCACCCGTTTCTAACGTCGTCCCCCGCCGTCTTCCGAACCACCAGCGGCGTCCACCGAGTTCGGCTCCCCTCAATCGGCACCCAATACTCCAACTAAATGATGATTCCAGTTATCATTTCAAATTTTTATTTATAGACATTTCGATATCTAAGTGTGACATCTTCTTCGGTATACAACATATTTGTAGTTATTTAAGATCACGTAGCACTCCACATACAATTTTGTCACGTATCCTTGTCGCTGCTCCCCTGCTTCCAGTAACCACCGCATTTTTTGGCCTCCACATCTTGCGACTGCGGCCAACGTCTCTCGCAGCAGGCTCACGGGTCGCGTATCACTCTTCGGTCCACAGCGCCGCCGTCGATCGTTGCAGCCGGTTAGCGCAGGCTGCACGAACAAATGACCAGGAAACCGGACGACTCGGCCCGTCTGCGCCCGTCTGCGCCCGTCTGCGCCCGTCTGCGCCCGCCGTGGCATCTCCACGCCCCCCAATTCTCTCTTGACCCTTCGGAGAGCGTTGAGCTCAAACACAGGACGACAAAGTGAACGACTTTGCCGACAAAGTGAACGACGTTGACAAAGGCACGAGTTGGTGTTTTATTCGATTTATTTCATTACAAATCATTACGTTTTCTATCGCTTAAAACAAGCCCTATTTTGGGAAAGCGGATCTTGATTCTATAAATGCCCTCAAGGTATATTCAAGACACGAGTTTTTACCGGATGTTATTTCAAGGGGAGTAAGGTTTTTGCCCGCGCCAATGGAGGAGGTTGTTTTTTGACGGTGGACTTCGAGTTTCAATGTAACCTCGTACATATTATCAACTTATTCTGTTGAGAATAAAACAATCTGTTTTCAAAATGAAATTCGTAACGACAGTAAAAAGCTAGTTATGATGAAGTCTATTAAGAAAAAACATTCATGACGTAACCGTCAATTGAATTTATTTAGTCAACGAAATTATTTTTCTATTTTTAAAACGCATTTGTTGTAGGAGTTTTTCTTTCATTGAGGTGTCAGCATCAAATATGCAGTGTTTGAACTTATTTCTTGAAGAAAGAGTAATTATTAAGAAATTAATGAAAAAGTACAGTAATTAAACCTATACATTCATACCTATGAATATCCTAATTGAAGTTTGGCGCAACGTGAAAAAAATAGGCGATTTAAATTTAAAAAAATTACAAATGCAAGATAATCTTGTTTAAGCCCTGGACCGCGACATGGAACAGGCGCCAGGCGCCAATAACGACAAGTTTTCATTGGTGCAGTGATTGACAGCTAATTTAACTTTATTTATATGTCAACGCGTCACATTGCGTTAATAAATTTACTGCTATTTTTATGTTTATACCAAAATTAATTATCAATAATTGCATGCACATTTCATGCGTGTGTACTGTAACATCAAATAATTGGAAAATATGTTTTAGGTGACTGGTCTCCGAAACTTAATATACGGTAACTCGCTCCTACAAATTTTGAGGACCACTGTTACATACTGTGTGGGTCATATGATTAATAGTCTTTTGACATATGCGCATCTATAGCCTAAATAATGAAGTAATAGTATGAACATATATTTTTCCTTCCGAAAGCACGTGCTACAATAATAAATCTGTTTCTCATTTAAATCGTTCATATAGTAACTGAATTTGAACATATTTTCTATTTAATAATTATAATCATAATGTTCTGCGTAACGTCATGATCCGCGCAATACTTATTTCTATGACAATGATTTTGTTGTTTTACTCTAAAAGGTTAGCCTATCCTGTTTTAACTTTTAATTTGGATAGCCAACATTCTTAAGTCATTAAACAAAAAAAACCAACTAGATATGTCTAGCGCTGGACAACAATATTTTGGCGGAACTGAACATTCAGCCGGATTTTGTATTTGCATCAGAATTTATATCCAATCTGCGTGCGAAGTAGTACATGTACACTAGTTTGTCTGTGCGAACGTGACTCAGTGAGTCGTCAAATCATTCCACTTTTAACAATGTTGAAGATGAATGACAATTTGATGGCAATGCTTTATTCTGATCTTCCAGTGCATAGGTCGATATCATGCAGCACTGAAGAGTCAACGTTCAGGCGAGAAAACATGAAGTGCCCTAATATTTAAAACATTTTTCATAAACTACAAATGTTCACAGCCACACTGAACCGACAAACATATAAATGCAAATTTCAAGCCCTGGAATGACTTCTACGTTATATTTAATTACAAAACAAGTGTATGTCTTTTGTTTTGAATGATGTGTTAATTTCTAGATCAACAAAATTTTTCACATACATTGTTTACTTTGCTATCTTAAGCCTTCTGTTCTCTAGGTTCGGGAGTAGAACCAACCGAATGTTGTGACTATAGCACTGATTGGAAGGTGAAACTGTAGGCTAAGTAATGGTGACCACCATTAAAGCACTTTCTGTGTGAGCAATACTGACGTGACGTAGTGGTTGATCCTATCGTTTGGTAGAGCTATGGAATTCATCACTACTGTTCATCCTGAAGAGCCTCGAACCACGTTTCTGTGCAGAATGTATTAGCTGGGGAAACTTTTGCACAACGTATTGGCTGGAGTCACACATCTCCCCTATCCGTGTAGGCTAGAGCCACATTTCTGCTCAGCCTTTTCAGGCTGGAGCCACCTTTCTGCTCTGTCTTTTTAGGCTGGATCCACCTTTCTGCTCAGTCTTTTCAGGCTGGAGCCACCTATCTGCTCAGTCTTTTCAGGCTGGAGCCACATATCTGCTCAGTCGTTTTAGGCTGGAGCCACATATTTGCCCTGTTCTTTTAGGCTGGAGCTAGATTTCTGCTCAGTCGTTTTAGGGTAGAACCACACTTGTACACATCCTGCGTAGGCCGGCCATACTTTTGCACAATCTGTGGAGACCAGACCTACAGCCAGAATGGACTGAGCAGGAGGTGCTTGCCTATATAGGCCGAACCAGTGATTCTTCCCAGTCTGTATTTATGGACCTATTCTGCACAGAATCTGTAGGCCGGACACATTCTTCATAATATGTAGTGTCGGAACCTTCCCTTCTACACAGCATGTATAGGCTTCCCACACTTCTGCACAGCCTGTGGAGACTGGGCTACCCGACGGCCGTGACGGAGCGGAGACCGGAACGTTCCACGGGAGAGCCAATAAAAACCCAATACGAGTGTTGCACGACCTCATAAACTCCGCGGAGAGGTTGCGCTATTTACAATACATTAAGCACGCATGTTCACTTCGCCATTGCATTGATCTTCGACTCTGAGCCAGGTTTATACATTCAAGCGTAGCCGTTGCTTCTACACGTATTGTCTATATGTGTTCGTGTTTGTGCATAAAACAAACGTAACTTTGTAGAAATGCCAGCAGATATTGCTTTAGAAATTCGTATTTAATATTTGGTGTTACGTTTTGTACTATTTGCTGAATACTTGTTTCATGAATTTCATGTGAAAGTCAGATGGTATTGAGTAGATACAAGGGTATTGTTTTTATGGTAATGGGAGATCGGTTGTAAATCGGAATGTGATAATTACGTTCTCAGTTGTAATGTGCTCATATTCCAGAGGGATATATACTCAATAGTGTGGGCGTAAATCGCTTCACTGAATCCACAAATGGAAACAATGATGGAAATATATTCATTGGTTTGATTGAGTGTTATAATAATATACAATACTTTTTCTCTTGTAAAATTGCTTTTTCTATTCTTCCTATTATGTTTTGAAGATATATGCCTTTAATTAATTTTATGTATTGTGTCTTTGTGATACCGTAGGGTAGTATATCAATTACCTATAGAACTCTTAGCTCCTTTTGTAAGAAATATGTGGTATTTGAATAACAGTTTCGTTCCGTCTTCACATGGCTAATTCATACCTCCTAATCACAAAATGTATTGTATTTGCATACTTCCCTGTCGTGATACGTCAGGCATGATTTATTTGTTGGGATTATGTTATATCTGTTCTTTCGAATTCTTATTTTCGTGTTTAAATTACCAAATTGATAATCGTCTCAAGACTGTATTTGTTTGTGATCGAATTACCTCAGTTTACTTTGTGACCCTCACTATCACTGTGATCTTTCAATTACGTTTACTGTTCAAGAAGTGAAGAATTTGTTTATAATTTCAAAATTACTGTTGACTGTGTTGAGTTAGATTCACAATAAAATCGGGTAAATTGTCGATATTGTATTTTATAGACATTCAAAGCTGGCGATACTCTGATGCAATTCCAGATACTACGCTGCAATGCGATGATATTCAGAAGATAGTTGCGCCTTCATCATTCATAAATCTTATGCGTCGTTTACGGCATTAAATGAAGAATATCTCACAGAAGGGTTATCGTGAAATACATTAAACCGGTAAAAGTAGCTCAGGGCATCAACTGATGTCACTGCAGTGTTTCTGACCCCGAGGTCCTAGGGTAAGAGTTTCAACAGGAGCAGGGTTTTTCGATACTAGGTACATACTCGTAGCCAGGTCGAATTAACCTGCTGCCTGGAGAAGAATTCTATCTGACGACTGCACTGACACTCACACGGTCTTCACTAACACATATGTCGGGAGACGATCACTCGGAAGAATAGAGCTTGCCCTGACTATGGCGGTGCCACGCTGGTGGGGGATACTTGGTTGAGGAAAAGACCCAAGCCGACAGATAGGTCGGCGCAGGATTTCGTCATCCAGCGAGAAAGATCGCAGCCACAGCAAAAAAAAAACAACAACATGCATTACACTTGTAGAACTAATGACATGAGTTGACGCGCTCGGAATCACTAATAAATCAATCTGGAATGCATTATCTATTTGAGTGTGAGGGCACAGGGAAAAACTCAGCGGTTAAATTTCGTAGTTTATATTGTACGTAGAAAACACAGCTAACAACCAGCTACATCGGTGGTGGGTTAAAAATAAAAGCGTCGTTTACGAAAATATTATACCACTAATATCTCATAAATATACTAGTTGTCATTCGTTTTTGAAAGATACTTTCCATATTTAGTTAGTTAAGTTAGTTTGTTACCAAAGTAGGTTAGCGATTGTAACAGAATTCAAGTTGCGAAAACAAAAAAGTGCCGTTACTTTAAAATTTAAATATTTATGTTGATATGTTAATTGAGAAATATTTCTCAGAAAAAAGAATGAAAATTGAATGGTTTAATTTTAAATTTTATATGATTTTCGTCTGGTCAATCTTTTTATTAACCAGAGTTTCGGGGTGTCCTTTCCGTTGGGAGAGGGCGTATGACTGCTGGAGGCGAAGCACTGGCTGCTCCCCCCCGCTGCCGTAATCGCCCACCGCCCGATATTTCTCCGCGCGGACGGCGCCGCCCGCCGCATCCGGCAGCTAACGAACTTGCGCGCCGGCCGAGGAGGCGGAGTAGAGGCGGGGGAGGCAAAGGAGAAGGATGGGGTGCGGAGGAGCTGGGGAAGTGTTCAGAGGAGAAACAAAAATAGAAGAAAAAATAATTAAAATGGAGGTATTAAGAAAAAGAATACATGTAAGTGCGAACAAAAGAGTTAAACGGACAACGAAAAGACACAAGAGGAGGGGCTTAGGATGTTATTGAAGAGATGGAGATTTAGATCGAGGAGGAGGGAGAAACGGCGCGCGGCGATGGTGTAACGGTTAGCGTTTCGGACTGTTTACCGAACCTGTTCGGTACCAGTCCTGTACCAGTCCTGTTCGGACTGTTGGCGAGTTCAAACCCGATCGAAGCAGTGGATTTTTAAGGGCGAAAAAATCCTTCGTACGCCTTCCTTCGGAGGGGAAGTAAAGCTGGATGTCCCATGTTAGTAGATTTACTTGCATGTAAAAGATCAAGCCTAAATGATGCCTCTGAGCTGCTCTGTTCAAATCGCTCGAATCGCAAATCGCTCTGCTAAATTCAAATCGCCGGTTTCTCGCCCAAGAAATACCTCCTTTCTCTGGTAGATGGTGAAAGGAGCGTAGCGAAATTTGCGTTGTTAGACGGAAGAGCAGGCCTCATGGCCTGAGTCTCGCCACGTAAAATAAGGTATTAATTCCGGTCAAGAGAGTTATGAGAAGGAGCAGGAGACATAAAGAGGTGAGGGGGAGTCTTAGCAGAAGGAGATTTAGAAAAGGATGGAGCAGATTTAGAAGAAGAGGAGACTTGGGAGATGAAGAGGCTTGGGAGATGAAGAGGCTTGGGAGAGGCTTGGGAGATGAAGAGACTTGGGGAGAGGTCACCGTAGTCGAAACTGCAACACAAGGAAACACCTTGTCAGGATTGCTTGCTACGGTATTTCTGGTTCTGAGCTAACCCAATCAGTTTGTGGTTGCGATATGAACTCGATTAACAGACAAGGAATTTGAATGAGTAGAATATTAAAGGCAAGCGATACTCATTCACGGTAAGCTGCAATTCTTTTAGGCATTGTGTACGTGACTATTTTGTTAGGATATTTTAATGAATTTGTCTTGCGCGAATTAATAGAAATATATGCAAAAGAGAGTCGATAGACCATCAACAATGTGAGATGTAGATCTGTTGAGAACACACACCCAATAAAGACCTAATAAAGACAATAAATGATGTCGTTACAACTGGAGAGAAAAGATGGCGAAGGAGATGTAATGATATCTGAAAAAAATCAATTAAACATTAGTAGCATTGGAAACAAGTGAGTGATATGACAGCAGATGATGCGAATACTGTGACGTCAGGAGCATGGTGACGCATTTGGCTAACAATACACATCGTTTCAGAGGAGTTCACGAGGTTCCTAAGGCGTTATGTGGCCGGTTAATATTATGTGGTTACACGATTATCTGACGGACTGAGGAATATCAGGTAGAGCGGAGGGTAGAACGTAGGCAGAGGGCGATGAACGTGAGCGGATCGGGGCTGCAGAGGCACTGGCGGAGCCGAGGTGGAGGGTTCTGAGACGACGGCTTGGCCGGCGGAGCTGGAGGGTGGGGAGGGTGTCCCCGGGAAGGTGGCCAATGCATCTTCCCCTCCTCGCGCCGAAGCGACGCGTCGCGACGCTCTGGCGTCGACAGACACCGCAGGCGCCGCCTCCGCCTCCCGCTGCTCTGCTTGTTTCACATCCTATGCCTAAAATTTAAATGAGTTATTTGGTCATGGCTTACATTTTAATGTTTTATTTTGCCATGTCTCTTTTCAATGTCTGATTTGCCACATCTCACTTAGCTATGTCATACTGCCATGTTTCACTTTGCCATGCCCCACTTAACCACGTTGTACTACCATCTTTACTTTGCTATGCCTCGCTTTGCTATGCCTCGCTTTGCTATGCCTCGCTTTGCTATGCCTCACTTTGCCTTGCCTCACTTTGCTTCGCTTTGCCATCCCTCACTTTGCCAAATCTTACTTTGCCATGCTCAACAATGTCATGTTTCACTTGCCATACTTTCCTTTGCGGGCTTTAATTTTTCATGCACTAATTTCCCATTTCACAATTTCTCATGGTGTATCTTCCCATATTTTATTTTCCCTTGTCTCTCTCCCTCCCTTGTCGCTCTCTCCCTCCCTTGTCGCTCTCTCCCTTGTCGCTCTTTCCCGTGTCGCTCTTTCCCGTGTTGCTCTTTCCAGTGTGCTGTTTCCCGTGTTGCTCGTTCCAGTGTGCTCTTTCCCGTGTTGCTCTTTCCCTTGTCGCTCTTTCCCTTGTCGCTCTTTCCCGTGTCACTCTCTTCCGCGTCGCTCTCTCCCGTGTTGCTCTCTTGCGTGTCTCTCTTTCGTGGCTCTCTTCCGCGTCGCTCTTTTCCGCGTCGCTCTCTTCCGCGTCGCTCTCTTCCGCGTCGCTCTCTTCCGCGTCGCTCTCTTCCGCGTAGCTTCTTCGGCGTGCTCTATTCCGGTCGGCTTCTTCCGCCGTCGCTTCTTCCGGTCGTCTCCTTCCGCGTCGCTCCTTCGCGTCGCTCTCTTCCGCGGGTTCTGCTCGCTCTCTTCGCGCGTCCCTCTTCGCTCGCTCTCTTTCGCGTCGCTCCTCTCGCGTCCTCTTCGCTGCTCTCTTCGGTTCCTTCGCGTGCTTCTCTTCGGTCGCTCTCTTCCGCGTCGCTCTCTCCGCGTCGCTTCTTTTGCGTGCTCTCTTCCGCGTGCTCTCTTCCGCGTGCTCTCTTTGTGACTCCCCTTTCTGCATCTATCACTTCTTTCTCCTACTCTCCTAGCTCATTACTTTCATATGTTTTTCTCTAACTCTTGTCTTCCCATTCTTTCTTATATTCTTGGATTTTGCTCTTCTCCTCTCTTGTCTTCTCTTCCTGTCCTCTCTCTCTCTTGATCTGTGTCTTTAAGACTGTTTGCCTGTTTTCAGGACCCTTTCTGTCTCGGAATTCCCTTCCCTCCTTTCAATCCGCTCGTGTGTGCAGCCCTTTCTTCGCAGACGCCTTTGCGACTCCCCCTCCCTTTTCACACCTCGCTCCCTTCGTGATTTCTCATCTTCCGCTCCCCTGCGACGCGGTGGGACTCCCCTTCCAGGCTTCCGTTGATTTCGCTTACCCACCTCAGCTAAGGTGGCTTTTACAGCTCCCCTTTAACATGAATTTTAGCGTTTCTTTGCGTAAATATTTACGTTTTCTTCTTCCATTTTTTTGTATATAGATATATAATAGTATTTATTTGTCCATTTTTTGTGTAGTATGCCATTTATTAGATTGAAGAATGTCTTTCCGCTGGATCCTTCACATCGTCCACTTTCCAATGTATTAGGTTGGCTCAAGATATTATCACTTATGGAAGCAATTGATATATCGTGTCTGCGGGCAAAAATGTCTTCAGCTATAAGTTTTTCTACTTCACCTGTTAATTTTGTGTACGTGTTTTCATCCTTTTACGTCTTCATTTCTACACACCTTCAATATTCATCAAATTCCATTGCAGTTGCAAACTTTCTTAAACAATACAGATCTGTTTCATTGCCTTCTCGACAAAAAATTAATTCTCTCGGTTGCTATACAAAGTTGCTTCTTGTGTCCAAGTTGACAAGTTCAAAGAAACGAATTTCAAATTCTTAGCATCGAGAAACAAACGCTCTTTTAATGTCCGCAATCTTCTTTATTCCCTACCACCTCCACCCTCCCAGCTGTTCTCCGAACGCGTTCAACCAACCCGGGTCGATGTGCGCCGAAGGCGGCGGTCGCAGCGTGGCGGAGGGTCCGTGGCAAGGGGGCAACGAGGTCGGGTTCCGGACGCCGGGCCACGGGGCGGAGCCGGCCTCCGCGCGCGACCGTCTCGAGACCGCCGGAAGCAGTAGCTCTGGCTGCGTCGGAGGCGGAGGCGCGCTCCGACCCAGTTGCTCCGCCCGCGGCGGCGCGGCCGCGGTGGGCGCTATTTCCGTGCTGCGCGCCTGCCAACTCCGCCGCCGCCGCCGCCGCCGCCGCCGCCGCCGCCGCCGCCGCCCCCGGAGCGGGTCGGT
>BOPP01000001.1:18665298-18676817 GCA_017312745.1 Gryllus bimaculatus
TTACTCACGGCTGGCGGCGCGCCCGGTTATTTAATACGATGATTAATTATTTTTGACGCGGCGGCGGTGGCGGTGGCCGCGGCCCGCGTCGCTCCCTAACGAAGTCTCATCCCTGGGGAACGCCCGCCGCGCCGCGCCACGCCGCGCCGGGGCTCCCCCAGGCGGCTTGAGCCGGCGCGCTCGCCCGCACGGCCCCGCACGTTGTACCTGCTGCCAAAGCCAACTGCCCGCTGGAGACTGCAAACTTCTCTCGGGCCGCTCGCCTCGGACGTGGCAGTTCGCCACTCGGTGTCCCCGTGGCAAGGGATGGACTTCTGGTGGACGAGCGCGAATGTGGAGCGAGATGGGCTGAGAACGTTTCCACTTTGATCGTACGCGACGTGTTTTGTGTAAACCGATAAAAATAGTTCGCTGCTACGGAAATCAATCGAGTCCGGCTAGCTTTACTGGGATGTTCTTTATATATAAAACGATGGTATACTTCAGTATATATCGAACAACACTGAATCTAGTTTACGTCTGGTTTGTGTGAATCATTTTCGGCGTCAGGTAGTACATGATATTCAGCCTTGAAGTGGGCGATATAAATTCTAGTTACACTAAAAGAGACAGTTAATTTATAACATGTTTGTTGGTTGGTTGGTTGTTAGTGATTCCAGCAGAGGTCATTAGTCCCGGTGTAGTAAGTGTAGTGCATGTTTTTTCCTTGGGAGGTGACGGTGAGCTTAACCTGTTGGATGGCTAGATCCTATACCGACCTGCCGTCGGCTAGCTGGCTTTCCCCCATCCACGCATCTCCCACTAGTGGAGCACTGCCCCATCCGGGACAAGCTCTAAGCTCCCGACAGGCCTCCTGACATGTGTGGGAATATAATGCATGTTAGTGTAATTGTGTGTAAGGAGTGAGGACAGGATAAGGAAGAGGACGGAAATATCGTGCGTGCGCGGTCCGTGACCCTTTTGTTAGGGTACTGCTCCGGCATTCGTCACGTGTTGATCGGAGAAACTGCGGAAAACTACAAATCAGAACAGTCGGCCTCTGGAATTCTCTTCTAGACAGCGATTGAATTCGACCTAGCTGTCAAGCTAGAGTCGACAATCTTGCCACTGTCGGGACTCGAACCTATAACCTCCCGGTCAGAGACACTGCAGTGACATCACTTGATGCACTGAAACACCTCTTCTGGTCATAACATGTTAGATTAATTGTTCGTATTAACATAGTCATATGATTGTATTTCATATAGTATGATAGTACAAAATAATTTTGTGTTCATAAATGACACAATAATTAAAGTAAATCAGATCTAATGATAATTTTTTATAAATCATCGGGATGCCGTACCATCTGGCTGCGACGCCCCTGGGAGCCACGACGCAGTTTGAAAACCCCCGTGTTAGGCAAATATTAACACTTAGAGAATTGAAATGAATGCAAATTGATTGGATGAGGGCAGGACTTTCACTATATTTCAGTGATAATTTCAATACTTATGATTTAATCAATGAACTTTTGGTTGCTACAATTCTGATGCATATGCAGTTCAGCCAGAAGAATTTTCATTTGCTGGCCATTCACAACACAAGGTTTGGAGAGATCTGGTTGCTTACATTGATCTGAAGTTGTCATCTTCGACTCGCTGGCATTTGTTAGCGGCAAGTATAGATATTTGACCCTCACGTCCCACGACCGCCTAACGAACTCTCGACCTTGAAGAATACCGGCCCTGTGATTAAGTGGTTGGCGTATTGTTATTCTTGTAGTGTCTATAGAGCCTACCTAAGCTATCGACAGTGAATAACCAAGTTATGATGTAATTTATTTAAGAACCATCCTCTTTATCCCAATTGTTCGTTAGTCGATTGCTCGGGAACGCTAGGAACATCGCCGCCTCCTTAGATTGAGGGTTTCCAGTAACAAATGTTGGGAGTAAGCAAATTTGAGGGAACATTTTGCAATTTGATTATCTTTTCTCGTCGTTCAAAAGTATTCGTGCAATTTTATTTTTTGCATGTAATTAATTTGCATGAAAAGGCTTTTTTGCGGAAATTTGTATTATGTGCCTTTATTGAATGTAAAAATTACGCGAAACTTGCTCGAACTTTCAAAAAATTGAACGTGATCTTATTTAAAGGCCTAATGTTTTAGAGCAGATTTCAATAAAAAATCTCTCTCGCCAAAATTGTAGTTCTGCATTTTTAAATTTTTGCTATTTTTAAAAATACAGAGAGTTAATCGCAAATGGTACATTCCCCTATTTTTAACGTCATTACCTTTATGTGAGGAAAAAGTCAAGGAAAATAGCGGTTTTCAGAAAACATTTGTTTTTGAAAATCCTTTCATTAAACGACAATTGTTCACAAAAACTGGTCGTATTTTCAAAAATTTATTCCTGGACTTACACAAAACACTGACTTTGTAGAACAAATTTCATTAGAAAAAAAATTGTTAAATAGTGTAATCGTAGGAAGACACCGACAAGTTTTGGACTGTCGCAATTCTCAAAACTTCAGAGTTCAACGAAGATGTGATCTGTGACATCTATTTTTGCGTCCGTTCCCTATCTGAGGAAAAATGTTGAATCACAAACTTTAGCATCACTTTCGAGAATTCTGTTAGTGCTACATGTAAAATATCCCACAATACCGAAATATTTATTTCAAACTCGCAATTTGACGACAGCGATTGCGAAATATCAATTTTGGAGAGCACCATCTGAATGGTTTTCTCGCTAGCATTGACCTCAGAGAGACGGATGGATGGATGGATGGATGGACGGACGGACGGACGGACGGACGGACGTTCTGCTGTCAACCAATTGTTCGGTATCAAATATTCAGAAAATGTTTTTCCGTCAGCACAACATATTAGAGGAAATTATTTACTACATGTATGAACAAGTTTTATCCTCTTTTTCGCCACAAGAGTTTGCTGCAAAAATCACCAATATTTGCTTCCGAATTACGCTTTCTCTTTACTATGTTTGTACGTAGTACGTTGAGACAGTAATAACATTATAGAAGTAATGAGTCTTTTCAGAATAGCGTCTCATAATTTAAGATACAGGAACACTCAAGTATTCTGTTGAGAAGAGTTCATATACAATTTCAATATGAGAGTTTTTACGGTGCATCAGTAATAAATTCGAACCTATTGAAGCAATTCTAAGTAAATAAAAATAAATGTAAATAGATTATCTACATATTTGATGCGCAAATCATAGGTTATTTGACTCCTTAAAGAATTTTTTTTTGCCCTTTAGGAAGGAGATGGTGACCAACATTTAGTTTCCACAGTTCGCGTAGAAATCCAAATATTTCAATGCCTTATTTAGTTGCGTTACATCAGGAATGTGAGTTTACAAAACTCTGTCTACTCACATACAATTCGTTATTAATCTGGAGTTGGAAATGTATCGTTTTGTAGGGTTGAATATAAATTTTTATTCTGTAGTCGCTGAAGGTATTCCTTTGTCCAAAGTGATGATTACTACATTTCTATTAGTGTCTTTATATTTGTTATAACGAATATTAAATTTATTATCTCTTTGATTGAAGATAATATTTTCTTGTGAAGTTAATTTAAATATGTTAGAGTGAATCAATCTATTTTCTCTACTTGAATGTTGGCTTCCGAATTATAGCGTGGTCCGGGTGCACGAAGGAATGATTCTGCCAGATGAGACGCATTACTGTGCAGAGAACATGTCTTTACTGTACTAGTTTGATTGCTCATACGCATCCTTATAAGCTTACGTGTCTTCCTTTAATTATGACTCCAGTTATGACTGGTGCATTCAGACACATTTCATGTGGAAGCACAACGCCTCCTCAGTTCTGCTGCTGTTTTCTCCCTAGAAGGTGAGGCCTCGTGAACTGTGTTGCCCCCTTAAAGCCAAGACGTTGCAATCTTTGCATGAGCTCGTGCGAGTAATTTCGGTTTTGAACGTGGCGCTTCTTTTATCTCCTCTGCAATGCGACGTCATGCACAGTTCCTTGTTAACAAATAGAAGTGATTATCCAAATGCGTGAAGGAAGGTTGTGTTTCTCGCCGTCAAGTCTAAGATATTCTTTTTTGGCCTCAAAGTTATTGTTATACGATGTTCTGAAGCAAAAGTTGAGATATAATAAATATTACGATACGAATATCCTACGATGTTTTATTCACTTTGTACAAATTTCAATGTACCATATTGATTGATTAGAGATTCCGGGTTCGCAAACTTCTAAGGTTATGTGTTTGTTGTAGTGTAAGTTTTATCTCGGGAGGTGGCGGCGATCTTCCCAGCTCGATGGCGGGTTCCGACGCCGATCTACACGTCGCTTCGCAGAATTTTCCCAAGTACCGGGAGCGGTGGCTCAGAGCATGAACTGATGTCACTGCAGTTTCTCTGACCGGGAGATTATAGGGTCGAGTCCTGAATGTGAAAGGATTTTCGACACTAGCGACCTACACTACTCAGGTCGCATTCAGTCACTGAGCGGAGGAGAGTGGCCAGCTACACTGAGCGGAAGTTCTCCGCGGTTTCTCCGTTCATCACCCGGCAAATGCCGAAGCAGTACCCTAAAAATGGGGCCACGGACCACGCGCGATCTCACTTTCCTCTTCCTTATTCTATCTTCCCTCCGTACACACATACTTATACTAACGTGCACTACACTACCACACAGAATGGGAGATCCGTCAGGATCTAAGAGCTTGTCCTGGCTGGTGCGGTGCCCAGCTGGTGGGAGATATCTGGATGCGGAAAACCCCGCCAGCCGCTCCCGAGCAAAAAAAAAAAATGCATTACACTCAAAGGACTAATGACCCTGATAGTTGACGTGCCCAGATACACTAAACAAACAAAACAATATATCAATCAGTCAACCCAACCAAGTATCTCCCACCAACGGGGAACCGGGCCAGCAAAGACAAGCTCTAAGCTCCCGACTGGTCTCCCGCAAGTGTGGTAGTGTAGGCGATGTAAGTGTAAATGTGTGTGGGTAAAGTAAGAGAGTGGATGAGGAAGTAATGATCTCGCGCTCTCCGAGACCCGTTTGTTAGGATCTTTTCGGCATTTGCCTGGTTTGATCGGAAAATTCGACCTAGCTATCTATTTAGTGTCGAAACTCCTGCCGCCGTCGGATCTCGAATCCTCGGTTAAAGGCTCTGCACTGACGTCTATTAATGTCGCCTAAACCGGTTTCTGTGTTCTATATTTTCCGTTTAAATTTGACTATTCATTCTGGGAAATGCGACAGAATGATGTTGATATTTAATACAAAGCCATGGAATAATAGAACACTTGTGTTCTAACACCTCTCATTATGGTACTGATCTCAGTTTAGTGATGTTTGACTGTAGATGATCAAAGTGGATAAACGTATTAAAAAATGAATACATGGGGCATGAACAAAATATATTGTTATAGATTCAATTCAATTCCATTTAACTAAATCTCTGATTGGATAAATGTATTTTTAAATTTTGAAAAGCATTAGATCTGCGCACTCCAAATAATTTATTCTAACTTCTGCAATTATTTGATGTATTTTGTAGACTTCCCTAATTTATTTTCGCGTTGAATAATTATGCATTCTATTTTCCCACTGTAGGAAGTGTGGTATCTTGTTTTAACATATATTTTATGCTTTTTCAATAGTATTTGTAAGTGCAGCTGAAGCTTCAATGCAATTATTTTTGAAGTTTTTTATTATTTGTTTAGTATTAGGAATTTGATCTTTTTAAATTTTGATCTTTGAAGGCCTGAAGGAAAAATCTATTATTAAGCTTTCGAATTCGTTATAAAATCTTGTAAATTTCAATGGCAGGTTCGATGTGTAATATAAATAATGAATTGAAATAATTATTAATAGTGATTTTCAGTTAATAATAATGAGTATTTTTATAATTAATAATATTGTTTTTGCAAAGGAAAGGAATTGTATTTAATGAAAAGCAAAGAAAATGAGAGAGCAGTTGCCCCTCTTTCAATCATGAGTTGAGATACTATCTTCGTAATAACATTGTGGTATTTTGGGTATTCGTCTATTACGAGCTGCGTATGCAAGCAATATGGCATTTGCATCCAGCACAACTAATTTCGTATGCATTGCTTTGGTATCCCGCAGCAACATTCACAATGGAGGCGGAGACCAAAAAATACGGGAAAAATCGCGCCTGGGTTTGGGTGTTTATGTTGTGCTGTTTGCGAGGAAAATGGAAATTTTTGGTGAACCATGAAACAACAGCTCACGTAACATTTGTTTACTTCTAGGCCCTTTATGGATTAGCATGTGATGATTTTGAAATATTAAAGGTCATTTGTGGATTTTAATTGTAAGTGTGCACAATTATTCTTTAGGCTAGGTATACTTGAATTTTAAGAAGCTAAATCTGTTTTCTATTATAAAAATTGTCTGAGATGTTTCAAAATTGTCACTTTTTAAGAACATTTCTAATGATGAAAACGGGACGAGAATGTAACTTTTGCGGAAACCTATTAAAATACCTTAGAATGACATGGGACAAAACATTTACTATTTCTCTACATTGACATTTTCAAAGCAGTTCTGTTTTCAATCCACCTTCATTTGGAAAAGTGGGATTTTCTGACAGAAAAAAAAATGTTCACTTTGCTGCCACTATCACAACTGAAAACGCGCGTTTACAGATCTCCATTGAATGGCATTTCCGATGTTTCACGAACGAATCTGTTCGTGATTATTCTGCTGACACCACCAGCCTTTTCGCGAGCTCGCAGAGGCTACATTTTCAACAAGAGGGAGGATGACTGTTCATTTAGCTTTTCAGAGCGCTTCCACGAGAAAATACTCAATTTAGGAACGTATTCGGCCTTTTCGAAATGAATGTTTGCAGAAGCTTATAGCTCTTTTTTCTTCTTCCAACTCTCGTTCATTCCCATTCTTCCTCTGGAATAAAAGGCGGCGGAAACCGCCATTAGTATCCTGGTGGGATTGTTTGAACGTAATCCTCCAACTTTACTTTTTGAAACGTATTAAAAATGAATGTTTTAAGCAAATACAAAACTTGCAGGCTTTACATATTCTAAAAGAATGTTATCATTTTCATTTTTTCAACTGTTACTTTATTAAATATTTTCACATTGTGAAATGAGCGTATCTCAACAGACATACGTAATAAAACCTTTTCATACTATAATTAATTCTCGTATTGAAACTGTTTTATTATTAAAACATTTCAACTGTTAATATTGTTACACTTAGTTTTGTAATAATGAAAAAAATATCAAAGGGATAACAGCCGCAATTGGTGAAAAAAGTTCAATAATGAAAAAATGCGAAGAAACTTAGTTGATAATGGATTTCGTTTTGCTATGTAAATGTAGTTGAAATTACTATGACATTTGTGATTACCTCACACTAGAGCTCCTAGTGGTTATTTTTTCTCTTGACATAGAAAAGACTTATCAAATGATAAACAAATATCGACTCTTAAACATTTTACTGAAAGTGAAAATTGAGAAAACATGCTGGAATTTGAAAATTAAGTTTTAGCTTACAGATTCCTCAATGTATGCTGTGAGGAAAACGAAAAGGAATTTATTTGGAATGCTTTACTTCGTATTCGTAACCGTATAGAAATCGCACAATTTATATTCTAAAGTGAGTATTTGGATTTCAAGGGAGGTGCATAATCATCGTTATCTGGCTCTAGTCGGTCCACCTGCTCCTTCAGAACAGATGCCGACCGCTCTGGAGAAACTTCTGGAAGTCTGTGTAGCTGCAAAGAAGAGCACTCTGCGCATCCTCGTCAGCTCTCCAGCCCCTATGCTAGCACAATGGCTTTCCAGTATCAGGCAGGTGAATATGAGTCAAGTGCCGTGCAAGAGAAGATTGAGAGAACGTCATAATTATTTTCAAGTGTTGGTTACTTACGAATGGCAGAATAGAGTGAGGGTTCTTCTGTAGTAAAGCTTGATGCTTCTCTAATGAGATTTTGAATGTCTCTTTGCTTTGTGAAATACAATGTAACAGGAAGGAATACAGTTTTACCATCACATTCATGGAAGTTTTATCATTTTACAGCAATATATCAGTGTAGTCCAAAATATTTTCCAGGAGAGTCAGACCGTCCATATATTGTTACGTCTATTTTTACGTTTACAAACATTTTCTTCTATATTGGTCGTTCTATTTCTAATATTACACTGAGATTAGAAGTCACTACAATTAATGTCTCAATACAGACATTGTAAACAAATTGAATTTAGAATTAAAAGACAATGTGAGTTACTGATATTTAGAGATACAATTTAATTATTGCTCCACGTTGCTGCATGCACACACACTCTGCAATAGTGAAATAAATTATGAAATTGATTATGGGTTAAATTTGCATATTCAGAGAGACGCAATTTGAATTTGAATTTGAACCGCCTTCATATTACCCACGGAGTGAGGGAACATCAGTTAGCCACCGACTTTCAACTTTAACATATGCTTCTATTCGAAAGATTCGACCTCTTCAATTGAATTGTGTGTCGTGATCGGGCAATATTCTATCGCAGAGGAATCTTTATTAAGTCCACTTAACATCATTCAATCTTGTGCGGGAATGTTTTAGAGGTTAACGTGACCAGTTTATGATGCTCTTATTATTTCTTCTAAATTAACCCTCACCCTTCGAATCCCTACAATCTGTTAAGGATCAATTACGATTTTTTTAAACTTAAACCAAAATTTGATTACAATTTTTCTCTGCATGGATTCAAGGCCATATTACAGAGTTTTATCATTTAACGTTTGTTTATTTCATTGTAGATTTATTTCCATAAACCTCCAGAATCGTCTTAAATCTATAATATTCATTCCTCATTCAGCGTGTGGTCGGAGTTGTGCTTGAAAATGGGGATGGATCTCGATGCATTGAGAAGTCCACGCGTATGCTGAGGACAATACTATAAAGCACTGCTCTAGCATCCTCCTGGAATTGAGGGGAAGCAACGTATTATACCAACCAGTTCTAATACAGTGATCAGTCTAAACCCAGCTACGTAGCTGGTATTGGTGTCTTAAATCTAAAAATTGACATTCTAGGAAGGATTAGTTATTATCTTGTAACTACATACGTTATCGAGAATTAAGCAAAAAATAATGCTTGTCTGTTAGAAGGAGGGCTTGTAACACTAAAATAAATTGATAACTGCTAGGTGTTCGTGAACCCTTTATGGTCCTTATGTAAAATGTTTTCTACTCGTACTTTGGACGAATTCCAGTCAGACTCATGTTGTCGCGACTCGTCCAATATGCACTCTTGAACCAAAACTCTATCGCCGACCTTGTGGCACACCACACTTGTGGAGCGCCGTCCGCGGATGAATACGTGTACAATAACAGTCCTCCCCCGCGAGCCTTTCCAAAGCCGGCGGTGGCGCCCCCGGGGAGGCATTCGCTGGGCTGCAGGCACTCAACGACCCTCTTGCGCGGCCGCCCTCCGCGACGGAAATTCCATGTGGGTGCGAGCGCGCGAGCGGGGCGGGGGCGCGGGGATTAGGCGCAACAAAAGTTACACATGAGGTCGCGCGGAGCGGAGAGGTGGGCGCGTGAAAAACGTGCGTCGTCGCGCTGGTTCTCGCCCTCTGGATTTTCGTTCCCGAACCCGCTCTTGCGTTTGGTTTGCCTCGCGCTGCCTCTCCTGCTGTCGATTTGGCTCGCCCGCTCTCCCTCTCTCGTCGCTGTTGGCTTGCCAGTGTCCCGCTTGAGTCGCGTTTGGCTCCTTCACCCGTTCTCACTTTTGGCTCGCCCCCGCAGTCTACCCAGCTCTTGCGTTTGTCTCGCTCGAGCTGACTCTTCCGTAATTTTTGGCTCACCCGTGCTTCATTTGCTCTAGGCTTTCCCGCATCCCTCTTCCGTTGATTTTGGCTCGCCTGTGCTCCTTCTCGTGCTCTTCCTTTTGGCTCTTGTTTTTGGCTCGCCTGCGACGTTCTTCCGTCGCTTCTGGCTCGCCGGTGCGCTTCTTGCTTTCGGGTCGCTCTCATTCCATCTCCGGCTCCCGCTTTTCTTGTAACGCTCCCTCTCACGCACTCTTTTGGCTCGCCCGTGGTTCCTCTCAAGCTTCCTTTTTTCTGCCCACGTTCCCTCGCCACCGCCACTTTTGGATTTGACACGTTCATATCTCGGTGTCCCTTTACTCGCGAACGTTCTCTCTCCCGCTCTCAGTTTTGACTCGTCCACGCTCACTGTGCCGTTCTCACTCTTGGGTCGTGTTTATACTTATACGAATCTGCGCCTATCCTTTTTTACCTTTTTCTTTTCTGTATCTATCCTTTTTTATCATCGCCTGTCATTCTGTCCACATCATTCCGTCGTTTTCCACTTATTTTCCCCCTTTCTTTCCTATTCTATATGTCTCTCTCCCTTATTCCCTATTAACTCCCTATCCTCCCCTCTCCACATACTTCATTTCCTCGTTTCCTCACCATTCTTGTTTTCTCCCTCGCTTCAATTATATTGGACATGGTGAACATCGTGTGGTTACGCAGTTTTGCCTTTCCGGCGTGACATTTGCGATTCAGAAAACCTTCAACATGGGCATTGTATCGTAAAGTAAACAAAAATACACCTCATTACTGTACGTTAATGGAAATGCTTCTAGAACTAATTTCAACTCTAGATATTCCGAAAAGAAGCAATATAACAAACTAAGTTTCTGGCAACTGTTTCGTTTCGCTTTCTATAAATTAATTTTGTGTTATCGTGAAATCGATGTTTCCCTTTTATTTCCTTACTTTCTTCTCCTGCTTAAAATTATCAGTAAGTTTAATATTTTACTTCTCATAATTGTTAGTATCTCACATCTTTCAGCATTTCGTTGTTTCATTTCATCATTTACCTTTTTAATTTGCTACCTTTACCTTCATCGCATTTACCAATTATGTACTCCTTTTTATCTGTAATCCCACGGGCTGATTTTAATACAATATTGTGTCGGTCTATGAACCTGCAAATGTGTTCCAAAATCACGTGTTTGCCAACGCTAGGATTTCGGTTTAGAAAGCTGTGAGCATATCCTTTGCACCAAATTGCTCATGCGTCATATTAAACTTCCCAACGCTTTCAAAAGAAAGTTTATTTATGACAAAGACAGAAAGTTTATATATAAAAAGAAATTTGACAATATATTTTTACAGCCGTTGCATCAGGGAAACACTTTGTTCTTTGTCACAAAATAAGCTGCTTCACTCAGGATAAAAGCTCCCTTGCAATATTTTTCTAATCTGTCATCTTTCTTCTCCCCTGACGATGTAACATTCTCCTTATGCTCCATCGTTACAAAGCACTAATACATAGCGTAACCTGAATCAACTTGCTTCAAATTCGGTCCGGATTATCCTCAATTTCGTATAAGCAAGCGCGAATTAGCGGGCCTCCCCGGTAATATCAGGCGGAGGGCAATGATTTATCCACCGCCGGGGCCCGTGTCCATTTGCACCCCATTCGGCGTTTGTCCCTCCCGCTCCCTCCTCAGGACCTCGCACCCCTGCTTCCTCCCC
>BOPP01000001.1:18677158-18707005 GCA_017312745.1 Gryllus bimaculatus
CTGTCCTCTTTCCGACCTGTCCTCTTTCCGACCTGTCCTCATTTCCTCCCGTCCTCATTCCCTCCTTCACGCCACGCCTTCCTGGACTGTGCTTTCGTCCTGCATGAGGGTTTCAGGTTTCCATAGAGGAGAGCGAGGGGCACTGTGGGGCAATGTGTCTTGAAATAATTGATATTTAAAATAATTTTCTTTTATAAGTATTTCAAATGTTGAGAAAGATCAGAAATTGTGATTTTTATTTGATCAACTGAGCAAGAATGTCAATGAGTTGTATGAAAAACTAAAAAATGAATCTTGCACTCATGAAGAATATAAAAACAGTACTTACATTTCTGGAAAACAAAATGCAGTGCAAGTTGTTTTTATTTCATTGTAAGATTCCTTTTATTGTAAAGTTTTCCCATAAAATTGTTCTGAGAAATTTCCCAATGAAAATAGTATTATATTCTGGAGAGAGCGTCGTGAAGTTGATCATACATAAAGTAGGGTTCTTCTAAAAATTCTACCAAAGCCAGCTCAACCATTAAAAGTCTCTGAGTTGATAGTTTTGAGAACGAGGGCATTAATTACACTTCCTGAAGGATCTATTGCTCCATTGTAACATCGGTCTAAAACGTTAAGTCGGGACTTCCTTCCTTCAAATTCAAAAGAATTTTCACTCAAACTACCTCTCTCCTAACTCAAACTACCAAATCAGTCAAAACTACCCAATTGTACCGCCAGATGTTCCAAATTCTGTAATGATTTAATATCATCGCGGTGGGTTTTTGTTAATGGGGACATCGTCTCCTAAAAATCTTTTTTGACAGTATATCCTTAATCTTCTAGTAATTTATCAAAAGAGAATTGTATATCGCTGCTGTTGGTTAATCATTACTATACAACCGCGGTGATACACGAAATTGTTATAGATTAAAGACCACTTTACAAAATAACGTGTAAACTGCAAAAAGTTTATAAAGAAATCTACTTAGGATGTGCCAATCATACTCTTGTTTTAAACACTAAATTTGGATAAGCGCCGTACTATCAAAAGCGATTTGTGTCCCATATGAAGGCATTCTCTGAGATTATCGACAAAGTAATAGATTCGCACTGCGTCAACTGTCGTGGGAGACAGATGTTTCTTCAGGTCGAAGAAAAGTGTTTCAGGCTGTGATACTGTTTCAGTGTTTTACCCCGTTCATCAAAGTGCGCTGTGACAAAGGCAACACGTTTCGTGACAAACATCGGTTATTATCATCATTATCAGACATTGAGTACATTCATGACTGGTCCCGACATTGAACATGTCTCTCCGTCTAGTTCTGAATTTGTTACTACCATTTTTCTTTCGTTGAGTTTGTGACTAATTTTAAATGTTTATTTCCCTATTACGATCAGCGGTCCGTCTGAGAATTCTCATCTGGGCTGCGCATAGCCTCTTTTATCCGTACTATTTAAGAGTTTTCTGATAAGGACTAGTGTAATAAATATTTTGGTGAACTTCGTGGTAGTTTTTTTTCTGGCAAAAACTCTTCCTTTATTTCTCCTGCGATTTCACGACATCTGCGTGACTGTGCGGCGAGCGGAACCTTCGCATCCTTGCTTCCGGAACCCTATTTGAATCGTCGTTGCTGGGCCGTCCCCATCAGCCGCCCCCCAGCTTGCGTGACCGACGTCTTCCGTCCGCTCTCGCCCTCCTCTGGCTCCCTTCAAGAACAACTGCGAACGCCCACTCCCGGAGGCGACGCCCCTCCGCTGCTGGGCCTGCGTTCAAACGGCCCGCTCACTATACGTGAGCGTGTGTTGCTTTTATTTTTAATCTTCTTCGGAAATTTCTTAATGCTATTTTTTGTCATTGCTCCTTTTCGTCTTAAAATTTAATCCTCGCATTGAACAGCAATTGTCATTGTTATTATAAACTGTATCACTAGTAGTATCGTAGACTTTCACGACCGGAGTCAACATAACAGAAATTTTCCGGGCTGGGCCGTAGTCTAGTCGGCCCTTCAATGCCAACTAGCCCCCGCCTTTCTGCCCGGAATATTTCTGTTATATTGTGTATCACTAGTGTTCTTCGTCTTTCGTTTAATCACGTGTATCTTCGCCATTTACAATGTTAGTACTTGATAAGTTAAGTTACTTGTTAATTTATAGCATTATTTGTTGTTTTGAAAAGTATTAGTTTATAATCAACTCTACCGCTAAAACAATTCTCTCTTTGAAAGACTGATACAGATGAGATAAAATTATTTGAACTGCAAATAGGCATAACCCGGTGGCAGCTAATTACATAAATAAGATAATACAGCTAACATACAAATTATATAATAATAATAATAATAATAATAATAATAATAATAATAATAATAATAATAATAATAATAATAATAATAATGATAATAACTAATTCATGAAACATTTAAATTATCTTAAAAAAAGAAACATTTATAATCGAACTCCGCACTGAATTTTTGCTTAACTGTACTACATTTCACTTCACTTCACTTCATTTGACTTCACTTTACTTCACTTCACTTCACTATGACCCTTTAATCTCTTCCTACATTATTTCTCTGTTGTACAATTCACGACACCTCACTTCCCAATATATTACTTACACATCGCTCTATAACCTACTATTATCAGTTAAGTCCCTCATTAATTTAGTAATGCCCCAAATTAATTTCCTAAACTGTTGAACGCTACGAGGAAAGGGTTCAAAGGTTTTGCAGGCAATCTGTGCTATTCTTTTAACGTTCGGTTTGTAAAAGAATATCCCCACATCTGTTCTCTTCGGTCCTAAACTTATTTTGCACCTGCGATCCCCCTACTGGTGAATGTAGAGATACTTAGCCGCCGATTAATTTCTTTTGAAGCTGGATGACCGTTGTAAGCTTTATACAAAGCGCAGAGCGTTGCTACGGATCGCCTATTTTCGAGTGAATCCCATTTTGCTATTTTCTTGTCCCTGAATGTAAATATAGCTGCCCTACGCTGAATTCTTTCTAAATTTTTACACTGCATAATTTTGTGCGGATTCCAACAAATTGTTCCATATTCCATTATCGGACGAACAAGCGATAAATAAGCAATTTCCTTCGCGCTTGCCGTACCCTTTTTTAAGGTGCGCATTACAAAGTGAAGAGATCTCCAGGCTTTCCCTATAACAAAATCTATATGATTTTTCCAGCTTAATTTACTACCGAAATGGATTCCTAGGTACTTGCATGAGGAAACTCTCTGAATAACCGCTTAACCTCTTTGTTTAAACGGTAATTTGTTTCTCTGTAATTATGACCTCTGCCAAAATGATGGATTTGCTTTTGGAGCTATTTATGGTCAGTCCATTATTTTCCGCCCAGCAATGTAACGCATCAAGATCCCGTTGTGATCAGGATTCACATACTATGAATGTTGATCCCAATACCATTTTAAACCTAAAATAGTCTTCTCATATTTATACTTATACTATTTGTAATTTGATTTCACACCAAACCCACAATTTTTCTTCACAATTCTGCCTCTACCTTGGTCCTGCAACCGCCACAACCTGTAATCTTGCCCCCTCCCCAAATATTTGAAATCCTGACTGCGTTTGCAATTTTTTCCATGGCTCACACCCATTTTCATTACAGTCACTCTGTAAAATAGTCATCACGTAAATACTTGACTAAGACTGCTTTACACGAAATATTACGTTAAAGATTCCCGAATAAGACGGCGTGTTTTCAGACGCTGTGCTATAAAAGTTCTTCTCTCCTGACCCGGGCACACGCCATCCAGCGCAATGTGTCCATCCCATTGCCTCCCGTCCTCTTCCGAAGCTTTTTCCTGGAGCGGCTGTGAGCCCCGTCGCTCCTTGACCTGGGGTGCTCTCTGCGCCCGCCCTCATCGCGCGCGTCTTTGTGCGGATTCGCTTCAAAGAAACTCCCATCAGCGCGGCTTTTCAGCCGCCGCCGCCGCCGCCAACACGGCTTCATTGCGCGCGCACGCAGCAGCGACAGTGGCAGCCGCCACGCCGCCCCCATTATTTCCCCCCGACATCACTCGCGGGCCTACTCTCTCCCATGTCCTTTTTTTTGCTCTATTTCCTTCTTATACGCTCTCTATCGTTCTCCCATGCTGCAAATCCATCTCGCATGCTTTCTACCTTCGTCTTCTTGCTATCTTTCTCTCCCTCTCTCTATTCCTTGCATCTATTTCTCCGTTAAATCTATCTCTTCGTTGTATTTATCTCTCCCTGCCATCTGTCGTTCTCTCTCACTTCATTTTCTCTCTCTCATTTGCCCTTTGCCTCCGTACCTTGATTTTGCGACTCCCTTCGTTGCTTTCTGTTTCTTTTGCTCTCTGTCTCTTTTCATTGATCTCATTCGCTCTCTATTGCTCTCTTACTTTCTCCCTATTGCTTTGTCCCTCCCGTGCTCTGTCTCTGTTCCTTGGTTTATGTACATATCTTTCTCTTTATCCATCCGATCTATCCTCATTATTTTCCTTCGGTATCCTTAAGGACCCTACCTCTCACTATTAAACCTCTATCGTATTCTTTATTCTCTCCATTTCTCCTCTACGTTTTGCGCTTAACCTTTCTAGCAAGTTTTAAGTATGTTTTACAAGTAGGTTTTAATTACATTCCTTTGCAAAAATCATTAACGATATACATCTCTTTACCATTGATCCTCTCGAGCTTCCGCCGTTTTTGCTGTCGTTAATTCTCTAATTTGGTTTCTTACGAATATTCCCAATGCTTTTAGGATTTTAATACTTTTATTCATTTTCTAGAGTTTCTCTTTTTAATTCCTATTATTTCACGATAATTTTGTTTTTTTACTAATGATCTTCTGAATTTGTTTGGAGGAGGGAAGAAATGTTTTCTGAACGAGGCAGGTAATGAGAGAATAACGATAAGCTTATAAGAATGATCACGCGATACACGCAGAGAACAATATAATTCTATAAACACAGATTTGGGTACGTTTTGTTATTGCTATTTAAGCAAGAATTAAAATTTAATAATTAAAAACTTGTCAGAAAATATATTTTACTCGGACATTTCTGAGTCATATAAAGCAAAAAAATCTTATAATCTGCAATATTGTCTTCAATCGAGAAAATCAATTCAAAGAGCTAGAATAAATGTCTTATTTAAGCTCCAAAATTAAATTGATTACTTTTTGGTTATGAGTTACAAGATACCGAGTAACTCAATGTTCTCGTAAATTGAATGATAATGATTTTGGTTGCAACTGGTTTCTGGGTTGTTCCCGTCAACGTCCCCCCACGCCATGAGTTCTCTAAACACGAGATTTGAATGATGCGCTATCACCCATTTAGCTCACAAGTAAGAACGAACAACATAGAGTGGATTTCTAAACAACATGCCCATAAAATGAAAACGCCCATAAAATGAAAATGTAGCGGTCATTAAGGCAGATATTTACTGATCTTTGAACTTGTCATCTTGATAGGGCGCTGGAGATTACTTTGAACTTATTTTCTTCAGATTTGGCACTGTCGTCGGAGAACGTCGATGATGATGCGCCCTGAACCCTTCATGATTGAGAGTGGGCTGTCATTCGCCTCATGGTACTGACGAACGTTTTCGAGTTCAAGTTCAGTGGTTGACTGCACTAATCGTTCAATTCACTCGTTTCCTCGGATTAACAACCGCTCCGCATGTGCCCCATAATCCGACATCTGAAACGACCAGTCTGCTGTGTTGAGAAAACAATGTGTGTAGCCTGTTCGAATCAAACGTTCTTTACGTCCTCCTAACTAACACAATGTAGTTTAGAGAGTTTATATTTTCACCTTCCGATCATCTCGCGCTGACAGTGTCGACAATGTACCTCCGCTTGGATTCGAACTTGGCCCCCCTACTCCGCGCCCCAAAGCCACCTCCATCGACTCCGAGCGTCTCCCTCTGACAGGGTATAAAACTTCACTTAAGTCACCGGACTCGCGGCCCAGTTGGCACCAGTTGGGGTTGGGGAATCAATGAAGACGCCTGTGGGTTCGCCCTCGCTGGTTCCTCAGCGCGTGCTTCTTACCTCCCGCTTCCCCGTGAGGCGCCATTCCGAAAGAGATGTTTCCCGCTGTGACAATAAAGCTCTCTGCAGAACTGTGAAGGTCATGCGAATTGTTTCGTGTGGGTATTGTTTAATACTAGATTGGTCACTGGAGGGTTGGAGAGGGTTATTGAATTGATACCTTATTTTACGTGGCGAGACTCAGGCCATGAGGCCTGCTCTTCCGTCTGACCACGCAAATTTCGCTACGCTCCTTTCACCAACTAGCGGACAGTGGAGATATTTCTTGGGCGACGAACAGGCGATTTGAATTTCGCTCAAAAGCATCATTGACGCTTGAGGATCTTTTACATGCAAGTAAATCTACTAACATGGGACAGCCGGCTTTGCTTCCCCTTCGAAGGAAGGCGTACGAAGGATTTTGTCGCCCTTAAAAATCCACGGCTTCGATCGGCTTTGAACCCGCCAACTTGGGTATAACAGTCCTATACACCGAATATCCATTACACCTTCGCCGCTGCAAAATTATTAAGCGGGCGCTGACCGTTTAATAATTTTAAAAAACGTGACCCTTTTCGGTACTTTATAATCCAAAGAATAAGTAAGGTTTTTTACTGATTTCATCCCTATCCGCATCTTTTGGGCGGAAATGTTGTCTGTCTCGAAGTTAAAAAAAATGCTCCAGTTTGTTTCATGGAGCCCTTTCTATTGTTTGCATAGAGTACTGTCTACCGTGTCTACTGACGGATGAACTTTTGTCCAAATTTTTTCACTTTCCAATATACTTTTTATTTTTCGCCTATCTGAGAAACTATTTAATAAATAATATTTATATCGACTCTATAATATAACTTTTTAAATAATAATAATAATAATAATAATAATATACTGAAGTTCCAATTATCTCGATCGTTGGAAACTATTAAATGTTTAGTTATCTGTAGTAAGTTTGAAAATATGTAAGGTGTGGCCAAAGACACTGATCGTACATCTAATACTTTATAGCAGTTATTTTTACTTTCTCGCTACGGAGTAGAGAGAAAGTTATGTAATGCTCGGCGACAAAACGGCGAATTTTTGGCAGAAAAACCCTTGTTACAGGACCCTAGTAACGAAAAAGCTGATAATTCCAATTGTAATATTTATAAAAACACTATATCACATGGTGTAGCCAAAATCCATATTTTGTGGGTTCTAGATACAGAAAAACCGAATTACGGTAAAACGTTTATCCGCCCGTCCGCCCGTCCGCCCGTCGCCGTGCGTCGCCCGTTGCTCGTCCGCCGTCGCTCCGTCCGCTGCTGTCGGTCCGTCGCCCCGTCCCGCCCGTCCGCCGTGCGTCCGCCGCGTCGCCGCGTCGCCGTCGCCGTCCGCCCCCGTCCGCGTCGCCCTGTCTGTCTCGCCGCTCCGTCTCCATCGTCCGTCTTCGTCGCGCCGCCCGTCCCCGTCCGTGGCACCGTCGGCCCGTGGCCGTCGGCCGCCGTCCGGCCTTCCGCTCCCGTCGCCCGTCGGCCCGCGTCGCCGGTGCCCCCGCCGTGCGTCGGCCGCCGCCGTCGCACGTCGCGTCCGCCAGTCGCCGTCGCCGTCGTAGTGCCGTCGCCATCCGCCGTCGCCCGTCCTCCCGCGTTCCGTCCGCCTCGTCATCCCGTGCGCCGTCCGTCCCGGTTCGCACCGTTCCGACTCCGCCGTCCGCCAGATCCGCCGTTCAGCCCCGTCCCGTCGCCGTCCGCCGTCCGCCCAGTCGCCGTCCGCCGTCCGCGTGCCGCGTTCGCTCTCGCCCGCCGTCGCGCCGTCGCCTGTCCGCAAGTACCGTTCCCGTCCGTCGTCCGTCGCCTCGCCGCCGTCCGCCTCGTCGTCGGCGTCCGTGGGCCCGTCGGCCGTCGCCGTCGGTCCGCCCGTGCACGTCTCCCGTCCGCCCGTCGCCGTGCGCGTCCCGCCGTCGTCGTCCCGTCCGTCCGCCGTCCGTCTCCGCCCGTCCGTGCCGCCGTCCGCGGTCCGCCGTCCGATGTCATGCCATCTGTTCTGTCTGTCTGTCTGTCTGCGTCGTCGAGAAACGCCGCTGCCTGTGCTTACGTCTATGCTGTCTATCTATGTCTGCTGCATGCTGCTGCTGTCTGCTGTTGCTGTGCTGATGTCTGATGCTGTCTCCTGTTCTGCTGGTCTGCCTGTCTGCTTGTCTGCCTGTCTGCCTGTCTACCTGATGCTGCCTGCCCTGCTTCTGCTGCTGTCGCTGTCTGCCTGTCTGCATGTATCCTGTCTGCTTCGTGCTCTGTCTGCATTCTGTACTGCTGCGTCTGTCGTCTGCCTGTCTGTTGCCTGTCTGCTGTCTGCTTGTTGTCTGCTGTCTGTCTGCCTGCTGTCCTGTTGCTGTCTTTTCTGTACTGCCTCTTGTCTGTCTGCTGTGCCTGTTGTCTGTCTGTCTGTCTGCCTGGCTGCTGTCTGTCTGCCTGTTGTCTGCTCTCTGCTGTCTGCTGTCTGTCTGCCTGTCTGTTGTTGCTTCTGCCTGTCTGCCTGTATGCTGCTGTCTGGTCTGCGTCCTTGCTGCCTGTCTGTCTTGCCTGTCAATGTCGGCCTGTTGCCTGTCTGTCTGCCTGTCTGTATGCCTGTCTTTCTGCATGTTGTCTGCCTGTTGTTCTCCTGTCGTTCGCTGTCTGTTGCGTGTCTGTATGCCTGTCTGTCTGCCTGTCGATCTGCCTGTCTGCTGCTGTTGTCTGCCTGTCGTATGCTGTCTGCTGCTGTCGCTGTTGCTGTCTTGTCTCGTCTTGTCTGTTTGTCTTGGACTGTCTCTGTTCTCTGTGTCCTTGTCTGTCTTGCTTCTCGTCTCTGTTGCCTCCTGTCTGTCTCTGTCTGCTCTGTTGTCCTGTACTGTACTCTGCTCTGTCTGCTCTGTTGTCTCTGTCTGTGTGTGTGTCTGTAAACAACGCTAGCGGCTGAACCGTTCATCCGATTTTCTCCAAAATTAATACCATTCTACCAATCTGGCTAATGTTGCGTTTTTCTGAATTTGAAACAGATATTTTAACTTTAAGGGGTACTTTACGTGAAGCCATCAGGAAATTTTCTGCATAAAAAAAGACTCCATTGTGTTTTATTGCTTTTGTTTGTTGGATAGTGTGAAGTACATCTAAGAGAATGGTGCAGATCTCATTATCGTTTAAAACCGTTATTTTTTGAAAATTACAAGTTTTTTACTCTTCCTACAACTAAAATATTAAAGATACAGTATGAAAACTCGTTATTTAGTATACTAATGTTCCTATGAACTTACACATTATATACTTTATGCGAACATGATTCTTTGCTGCATTCAGTGGTAAAATACGTAGATTTGAAGTCAAGTATGACTTTATTAATTACAGTTATGCTTTCTTAATATTTTATTGTGCCGATGAAATCATGCTCTTCTCAGTCACAATGGATTTGGTGATTTCCAGGTAATAATTAAATTTAATAACATTATTGTCTTCCGTATATTAAGAATCTTTACCTTAGGCATGTTCTTCATTTCTTTCATGTCGTAGAAATCTCATGGAGCAAGGGTGAAAGGCGTCGGGGCTGCAGGCAGTCTCTTCAGTCCATTCGCGTGAGACGCGAAATCCAATTACTCATATTCTCAACCCCTTACCATTTCCATTTATTAGAAACGGGTAATCAGAGAAAGGAACGACCGAATTAAAATCGCATTTTTATTACACTAGGACTTATGCATGGATTGCTGGTGGGAATCCTAATGGATGTTGCACATCAATTACGATGTCCGCATTTTGACATTCAATAATCTGACGTTTCTAATAACAAACTGACGCTTGTTGTGTGTGAGCCACCGAAAAAAATCGTGTACAAAACAATATAATAGCAAAATTTAAAATGCATCGAGGATATGATGGAATTTCCCTGAACTTCTCCTACTTTATACTTCGAACGCTTTTCATCACATTTGCGTGATTGAGTTGTAGCCCCCCCCCCATTGGAGTCGGGACTACTGACTTCCCCCTGGTTACACTTCTCCCTTGCTTGGATCCACGCATAACGTAAATAGCCGTAGAGGAGTGAGGGGCGAGCAACCCGGTTTTGCGAGCTCTTCTAGAAATCATTCTTCGCGCATTAGTGCTCGATTTCACCACTGTTATTAGAAATTGCACCAAAGAATCATGTTAGGGCTAGAAAAGCGATTTCCAGTCGGGTTTCTGCAAAACCATAGGAAACCAGCACTATTTCTCATGGGTATAACAATAAAAACAAAGAAATACACAGTAACAAATTTTCCGAAGAGTATATTTGATATACGAAAGCGTGTAGGGTATTATACCGCTTTATCGATATGAAAGAAGAAAGAGTTCGAGTTATATTTTGACAACGGTGATTTGACTTACCAGATATCAATCCCATTACAAATTCGCATAAGGTATTTAGTCTGTAAGTTCATATGAACATTAGAATACTAAAAACCCAGAATGGGATATTTAAATCACTAGATTCCAATGCGTACAGAAATTCAAGAAAACCATGCAACCTCCAATGGAGTGAGAGATGTTCTTGGTTTCATTGGATAGCCACGAATCGAGATACATCCAAAAACAACGAAACAGTTTCAATTTTGACTGAAAATGCAAATATTGGGTTGTGTTATTCCGCCAATTCTCGTACTGCGCGTACCAACTGAATGGTCTAGTATTCTGTTCGCCACTGTTTATGATTTTGATCACGACATGCCACAGCAAGATTTCAAGGAAGAAGCCGCCTGCTATTAAATATTTATTTACCTTAGCGACCGGTAATTGTTTCTGATATTCTTTGTAAAAATATTTCATTTATTGCAATGCTATTCGAGAACATTTTATTTTGAGCAGGGTGCTTGAGCAGTTCTTGTGCAGGGTGAGTGGCCCTTTTTAGAAAATCATTGTGTGTGGTTTTATTTAGCAGCATTTTTGGTTCTGCACACCTGTAGTGTTATAATAATAGTAAACAGGACTTGACTTTGTCTCATACACACAAAAATGAAATAATCGCATATTTTTCCAACAGTGAGTTCAAATTAACTATTAACGTGAGCATGTTTGACACGGCAATATTCTTGTCTCATTTCGTAATGCAAATGATCGCGCCATCTCTGCATGTAGCTAATGCAAACGATCGCACCATCTCTGCATGTAGCCAGAAGTTAAAATTGTTTTTTAGCTATGTGCGTTCTGTATGGATCTATTTTAGACTTCTGCAGCCTTATCTGTGGGGAGTTAACTGTCGACTAAATTAGAATTCAAACAAACCTATCGAGATTTGGCTGTATTAATCACACAATTTGCAATTGAGAAAAAATGATGTTTTTATCGTTTAGATAATGAATGAAATAATAAAAATGATGTTTATGTTTTCAAAAAATTAATGAAACATTGAATTATGACAGAAATTATACGATATAACGATGTCACAATTTTTTTCTCTACAGATTCGTGAATGGTTTCATTCTCGATTGCTTTTTCAGAGAATGACATAATGAATAATTGTTACAACTCGTGTCTTTTTGAAGCGTTCTACTTTAAATTACAATGTTAAAAGCACATGAAAACTGGAAGTGAATATTTAAAAAATAATTTCGAGAATTTTCATAAAACGTATTTGGTACTGATATGTTATGACATTTTATAAAGTTAGATTTTTGTGTTCTCAAAAGATTATAATTTGTCTGGCACACAATTCAGACTCGAGAAAAAAGTAATTATAACATAAAAATATACTTGAAAACTTTTTGAAAATGGATTTGCACTTGATCAACGCTTCTTAAGCATATGGAAAGATGCATACCATCATATCAATACTAATAAGTTTGAAGGGTCTCTTATTTCCAAATAACTGTCTTTTTATATGCTGATACGTTTATTAATATGGTATAGGCATGATACCCATTCAATTGTTCTTACAATTTTGACATGTTTCTTCGGGCTGATGTTAGTAACTACTGAACATTTTTTGACGGGATTTACTATATTTCGAACTATTTTCTCAATCAACCATTATTAGTTTTCAGGTCAGTATCCGCTATTCAAATAACTATTGTTGTTACAACGTGGTCCAACTTTTTTGTATTATTAATGGGAGAGAAAAGGGACAATAATTTTAGCATTTCTTTGTCACCATTCTGTTCCCTCATTAGGTAAGCTATTACGTTGGCGACATCTTCTGCACAGTGAGTGTCTTTAATGACATTGTTATGCATTTTTATCCAAAATTTTCAAATAGAGCAACTAGACCTACACCTGTCGACCCGCGCTTGATTCAAGGCGTGACAATTATTTGAAGAATTTGCATAATAATTAAATTGCAAATAAATTCCCTATTATATTGTAGTTATCGTGTGCAAATCCCTCAGCAAAATGCTTAAATATAGCACGCTTTGTCTATTGTCCAGTGTATTAAGCTTACTTTAAAAAATGAACATTTCGGTATCAGCGTTAAACCCATTTATCTCAATGACTTTCATTTGCAATCGTTACCATAAAAACAATTTTTGATTGTTTCGTTAGTTTTCATCGCACTCATTAAAAAAAGATAATCAAAAATAACCAACTTTACTGGAAATGTGGAAAATAATAGTTGCAGTCATAAATTAACCCAATGGTTTAGTTTTTCTCAGTAATACATTGTAGATATTGGGTTTTGTTAAAAAATACATGCTTTTAAAGTTTCTCAATTTTTCGGACTCTTGATAGTTCATTTGAAATGAAGCTTTCAGAATATAATTTAAGAGCAAAACCTATTTTCATATGGTCATTTTCCCGGGGGGAGTATTGTAGCCACGTTTGAGAAAAATTCGTTTGAACATTTCTAAAATGTGCATTATATTTCAACAAAACCCTAATACGATAAAGAATTTGATTCATTTGTCTCCACAAAAAAATACTCAAACATGAAATACAAATGTAATGTGAATACTAAAAATGTAGGAGATGTTGAAAAAATTACACATCATGAAAATCACATTTATGTATTTTTCTGACCGACAAATTGCAGGGTTCGGGTCCTAATGATGGAGACTTTCGTCAATAGCTTTAAAGATGGGTCGAATTCAGCCATTATCTGGAAGATCGGTAGCTGGCGGTTCTTCTGATCGGACGTTTTTGGTGATTTATCCGACCAACAACAGACGAATGACGGAGCCATGGTCCAAATAAACGGGCCAGGGACCGCGAGCGATATTTCTTTCCTCTTCCTTGCGTTCTGACTGCAACGAAAATGAAACATTACAAAATCTTCTTCCTAAGAGAATCTACGCTTGCTCTAATGAACTCCAAAATGCAAGAGCATATAGGTAAATACAATAAGTTGAATGAATTTATGAAGAGCTATTTTAAAATAATGTGATGAATAGCACATTAATGCAATTTCACAATGTTTTATCCCAATTAACCCCCTACTTCACAAGTGAAATGTCAGAACCGAAAAAAAGACCCAAATGAATTTCTTAAGAACTTGACTGGGTCTAATCTTCAGAAAGAGAGTTCCAAACGAAGTCATAAGATCAAGATTAAATGTTGATAGTGTGGTAAATGACATTCAAAATACCAACAGAAATAATTCCAACATGTGAACAGGATGGAACCAAGTAGGCCATAAAAGTTGGCCCTTTTATATTAGACTTAGGGCTACAGAGTTATGGGTAAACTCTGAATGAGGTAGACAGAACATTTCTGAATCTCGAATCGGGCCATTGGCTCCCAACGCTTGAAACAACTCTAAAGGAACAAGAAGTCGATGACATTATTTTGATAAAAAGTATTAATCAAAAACAGAAATTTCTCCTTAAGTTTTAAAAGAGATGTTCTGACTATTTTTCAGAAAATCGACTTCAGTCAATTTGGGATGGAAACATTAGCTAAAATACACGTACGAGATACATATTTACCATATCTGTGATAGTGTGTATCGTACTAGACATGTACTCGTAAACTGTTTGAGTGAGATTTTTGTCTGTTACTCGGTCGTTAAAGAAATTACAATTAAACGTTTGTTAAAGAAATATTCTCAAATATTAGTGGGGTATCCGAACTGAAACTGCCACCCCTGTCTCCTCCCGGAAATATTTAGTGTGGTCGTCCCTGTTCCCGTGCGCATCATGTATGCTTCTTTCAGCGCTTCTGACACAAACGTACCACCCGCACGCTGGTAAATATTGGATACGCCCTTATTGCGCCCCGATCTAGCGACACGAGAGTGCGGCGGGGATCGCCTGTTGGCCACCCCTGCGATGCTGCTGCATCGACAGCTTTGATTCGCGTCGGCGGCGCCCGCGGCGCGGCGCTGTAGTCAATCCACGACACGATAGTACATATGTTCGGGCGAATCTCTTTTGTACGCATTGGAACGGCGACGCGCGATGTCACTTTCGTTTGTGTGTTCGAGTTACTCGCTGACAGATGAGGCGAACCCTGTCATACGGCTTCAAACATGGAGCCGCGCGGAATAGTGTGGCCAGCGTTCAAGTCGCTCTCCATTAGTCTACAGGATTGCTGTGTGCGCGGGCAGGAGTCGATTTGATCAGTACTGTTGCAGTGAACTTACTACCCATATGTAGCAAATACAAAAGAAATCAGACTGATTTTTGAGAACAAAATTTCCTATTTAATTTAAACATTAATTTTAAATGATTTAATTTTTGTGCTAAAAAAGTTGTTGACCTTTTAAGGACTGAAATTTCGCACCACAATATTTGTAAAGTTTCAGGAAAAAAATCACGGTATTTGCCTTTTAACGTTAATCGCGTTGAAAGTTAATGTTTCTGGTTGGTGCTGTTGCTGGTGCGTTGGTTGCTGTTAATGTTTCTCGCGATTCTTCATATAGAAAAGAACTTTTACTGCCAATGCGTCATCTTATTTATTTGCCTGCAAATTTTCTCCAAAAGGAATACCTAATCTACAAATCGTGGACTGCTGTCTTGTTTTCAGGCGCATCAACTGCTGTGGTCATTAGTCATGGTGAATGAAGTGAATGTTTTTCTTGGGAGGTGGGGGTGTTCCTAGCCTACTGGATGGTGAGATCCGGCGCCGACCTACTCATCAGTTTGTAGGGGATTTCTCCCAATAAAACGCGCACTACACATACGGGACTAATGACTTTAGAGACCCTGAATTGCGAATCGATCAACCAAAAAAATCAAACGAATACTCAATGTATTTGAAGGCCACATCAGTAAGAACTGTGAATATTACCACGTGACTTCTCTGACTCAAACGTTCTGCAGTGGAGTGTACGCTCTCGAGCTCTGTGATGCTGTGCGTTGGCCTCAGAACAGAGACCCCAGCGCCCTCTCATACGTTCACGAACGTAAATACGCAAACACTCTTTGACTGGCGGCCTCCCATGTATTTGGCAAGTCAAACTGAATAAGGGTAAACGAAAGTTTAGGAAGGGTAGAGGTGTCTGTATACTGTTAAAGGAAGAAGAGGTCTATACTGCGGGTAAGTTTATGTTGCATTATGTTCTGTGTTTATCGAAGCAAAATCTATCATGCCATGGGGTTTCTCGAAGATTAGTTTTTATCCATATTCTTATGGTTTGATATTCATTGACATATTCGTCTATTTTCCGATCTCTGGTTTTCCCTCGTTTTCACGCATCCAATATACTTCCATACCATTCAAAGGTTATAATAAAAATGTACGGGAGGGTATTAGAGAAATAAGAAAAGCAGAAAAAATCTGCAATGTTGCAATAACAAAACATTATTCTGTTTAACTCTTTTTATGTCTTACTAATTGAAGGCAATTGCTCTTATGTTGTGTAGATAAAATAATATAATATTATAGTAGTAACACTAATAATAATCTTACGTCTTAAATGCAAGAGTGTGGAAATCGAGATCAGACGAACGTTGGACGTAACAGCACAGGTCGTCCCTAAAAATTGGTGTAAGAACTTGGCTAATCTCCTAGGTCTTTAAAAATACTGGGAGGTGCAACACATTGGTTTGTTTGGAACAGCGCACACCGATAATCCCTACATCTGATCCTTAGGAAGCTGGTTGCAACCCGGAGTAGACTTTATAGACATCTGACCCATAACACCTGTAGTCGTAATTTGTGTGATAATAATAATAATAATAATAATAATAATAATAATAATAATAAATACAGTTGGAGCATTTGTGTGATTTCTAAATAACTGCCTATTTTTAAATTCATCCCTTTATTTGACTTAAAAACCCATTTTTATTTTTTCCAATTTTTGGCTGCCCATCTTCTTCGCTCAGTGTAATTTCGGAAATGTCTAGACCGACTTCAATTTCGGGTTTTCAGTGAAAGATAAGAGTATTTTGTCGGGCATAACTTAGTCTACTTTTTGCAAATTATGTTTTCTCATATAAAGAAGAACTTTTTTTCAAATAAATAAACAGTTTTATTCCTCTTCTAATGCAGTTTTGTCTACCTAACCTTCAAAGAAGAGAAAAGTCACTATCTATAGGAGATTTCGTTACACCATTCAATCTTCTTTTCCTACGTGTAGTGTCTTATAAATTAAGTGTAAGGTGTTATAAATTAAGTGTGCAGTAATTCAGGTTTTCACAAATATATGTAAAACGGTAAGGAAATCCACCATAGGTTTTTAAATTAAAAAATAGATTAAAAAACCCTAAAGTTTCTACTAAATTCATTCTTTCCGGTAGCATAATTAGGCTTTGGGTAATTGATTCTCAAAATTGTTACTGGATAGAATGCGACAATTCCCATTTTTTGCAGTAGCTCATAGCAACGACGATCGTAACAAACATGACATGGCACGACAAGGGATGTGTGGAGAGGCAGTGCGATGATGGGCTGGTTTGAGCGGGGTGGGATCTGGCGGATGAGATGGCGCTTGATGGGGTGGGGCGGGAAAGAGAAGGATGGCGATGCAAAAGAGATATCCTTTCCCTATCTCATAGATGATTTGAATAAGAAATACCCGGTCAACGTACGATACTTCAATTAGTATTCTATACACTTAATGCACTTCACACACACACACACACACACACACACACACACACACACACACACACATACACATGCTTAGAAGTGAAAGTCTAGTGCAAACGCGTATCTATAGTCTAACCCAAATTACAAAATAAAATAAAATCATGAATGAACGAGTAATTGGCAAGAGATTATGAAGAATGGTTTCTTTTACGAAGATACACTGTTAAATCCAGAATTTACTTTGCATTGGAAAATGCTTTAGCGAAATTATTTCCAGTTAACTTTATTCACACATAAATATGAAAGTCTTTATTGAATAATGGAAATTGCATAAAGATTAGCATCTAAGTTGTACTCAAGCTTAGCACTGAGAAGAAAGGAAATTGTCAGCTAAGGTATATTTAAGGTTTCCAATATTATGGCATTTAGGAAAGCCGAGTGAATCTGCCAACCTTGGAAATCAGTAATGTCCTCTCTCAGGAAAGAGTCCAACTGCTTTCAAATGATGACTCGTTTGAAGCGAGGGAACGCAATGTTGAATAGATTACCGTTTCATTTCTGCACAAGAACTGAAACTTATTTTCGAATGTTGTGCAAGCTTTTGCATTTTGTTTATCAGGGGACAGTACATTAGCTCTTATTTCAAACAATACTTCTTGTTTACATAGCGTGATGCTGCTGGAACTCAGAAGTTTAAATTTCTGTTGTTGACGTTAATAGTACTTCATGGACCATTTATCACTCGTCGTTCTCATTTCGACAGAAGTGAGTTGAAAGCTTTGTCCTCGATTGTATGCAAAGTACCTCGACACAGCGCGGAGGGTTGCATATGAAAACAATAGGAAAGCAATCAGGCTCTCTAACCGTTTCTCTGTCGTGGACGATTGGGTCTTGTAATTCGATTGATATTTCCCTGCAGAAGTTAATGCGGCTGCTTAGCAGACAAAGGTACGGATCGTATCTATTAAAACCAGAATACTAAAGCCCAGCGTTTTGAACGACTTTACATAATTTCTTTGAAACATGAAGTTCCTATTACAATGTTTATGTTTCCGCTGGTTCTATGACAAGAGTGCTACACTTTCCATGAAACCTGACTATTCTTCATAAACAGAAAAAGACAAATTTTAAGTAACTGACGAGATCCAAAAGAAAATCGAATGTCTTACTGAATTAAATCAAAAAGGTGACCGATTTTGTGTGGATGTTTAACTCAAATTGAATAAAACAATTATAAAAATTGAAATGTTATATTTTTTGAAATTTTATCATCAGTTGAGTACTTTGTGTTTATTCATTTGTAAACCTCTTTTCTTATGCTTTTTCCTTTTAATACTTCTTGTCCGAGCTCATGACAGATAGTCACTGCACATGAAAAAGGAAGAAACCAAGCGGAAAACCAGGGAAAAGAATTTGAATATTTTAATGAAGCAGCTTGTCGCGATCGCGTTACTCATTTTCTTTTCTGTGTACTTTGACCTTATTCTCTCCTGCTTGGAAAATTTATTGCTCACTCTTTTTTATCATTGCGGTGCGAGGAGTTTGCTTTGAGAAAAACATATTTCTTTCTTAACCCGTTTACCTAAATTCATATTTTTGTATTCAGTGTAGAGGAAAAATTATTATTATTTCAAAGTAAAAATTAAAACGTTATGAATTAGCTATTGAGTAGTGTATAAGGTAATTTTTGTTACATCGTGATATGGAATATAACTTATAAATGCAGTTTTTGTCCACCCCGTTGACAATATTTCATAGAGTGTTTGGAAGTTTGGATAATGATCATTAACTAAAATTTAAAGCTATATTTTTGTACTAATCAATCGTGAAAACTCGTTTCATAATTTGAAAATTGTATCCCAGTAAATACCTCGGAAAAGTTCGAAAGTTCACCCTGTCTAAATAGCTATGACAAAGTTAGCCACTGTCTGTTGAAGAATTCTAATGGTCACTGATCTAATATGTAGTTTTCTATGGATCATTGCCAGGTGAATGACGAAGTAGTACTCTAAGAAATAGGACACGGGCCACGCGCGAGCTTTTCTTTCCGCTTCCGGTTCTGTCCTCTTCCGTGAAAATCTTTTACACTTACTTGTGATACACTTCCACACAAGTCGAGAACCAGTCGGGAGAGATTCAAGCTTGCCAAACTGGGGTGGTGCTCTCTGGTAGAAGATGCCTAGTTGGGAAATACCGCAAGTCGACGTAGAGGTCGGCGCCGGATTTCTCCGTTAAGAGGAGAAAGGTCACCGTCACCTCCAGTGACAACAAGGTCAGTACTCTCACGGGACTCACATCAGTACGACCATAACTGTTGACACGGGGGATAATAATAATAATAATAATAATAATAATAATAATAATAATAATAATAATAATAATAAATAATCACGAAATTATTAACCAATAAATCTATGGATCTTTGAGAGTCTACAGCGACAAATGACGCGTTTACTTAGCGCTGGAATTTGCGAACTTGTCGGTCTCAACCAAATGCCTCTCGATCTTAGAGAGTCATTTAATATGCGTATTAGTAAATTACACATTCCATCTTCTGTTCATCTTTTGTTTCTTATGAAAACAGAAAAAAAGTATTACACTCTACTTGCTACAATTTGGAACTGATCATGAAATATGCCACTTTAAAAGTACAATTCTAAATGTGCTCATATGCAACTGTAGTACTAAAGCAAGATATGTTTGGTTTTATATTTTCGCATCTGTAACTAGCATTTAATATTTATAAATAGCCGGTGACACAAGAGAGGCTCAAATCGGATGGTTGAGGGGGCTGTCTCGAAAGGGGGTGTCTCGAAAGGGGGTGTCTCGAAAGGGGGTGTCTCGAAGGGTGTCTCGATAAGGGTCTACGGAAAAGGGATACGTGCTCGAAAGGGGTCTCTCGAAAGGGGTCTCGAAAAGGGGGTGTCTCGAAAGGGGGTGTCTTCGAGAAGGGCCGCGGGTGTCTCGAAAGGGTGTGCCTCGAAAAGGGGTGTGTCATGCCGAAAGGAGGGTTACTCGAGAGGGGGGGGCTCGAAAGGAGGGGACTCTCGAAAGGGGGTGTCTCGAAAGGGGTATCTCGAAAGGGGTGTCTCGAAAGGGGTGTGTCATGTCGAAAGGAGGGGACTCGAAAGGGGGGGCTCGAAAGGAGGGGACTCGAAAGGAGGGGACTCGAGCCGGGGCTGGAACGGTGTAGTGGCGTACCCTATGGCTTCCGAGCGCTCCGCGCTGTCTGACGTCCGCTCAGCGGCGCCGCGGTGCATCGCATCTGGCCGCGGGCCCGACGGACGGACGCGTGGGCGGGCGCCGACGAAACCGGACGCGACCGCACGGCGCCTCCCCATTGGCTGTCGGCACGTCCGCTCCGGGGCCGTGAGCCGCTCTAATTGGGAATCGGAATCTGATTATCTGGGATCTGCTAATCGCACCCGAACAATACCGAACGGCCGCGTGTCGGCTTTAAATATGACTGAATTTAACCTCGCGCCGAAGTGCCCCATCGCCGAGCCGGGTTATGAGAGCGGTTTTGGCAGCGGTGGCGCGTTTTCGGACTGATCGAATAGAAATTGGATTAGTTCGGCATCCTTCGCATGAAGCTCGATTGTTCGTATTGTTTCCGACATGCTTCTGTGTTGCTCTGTAACGACGCGGTATTTAGATTGTCGATGGAATGAAATCATTTTAATCGTATTTGTTGCTTAAAATGAAGTTTTTTTCATATACCATAGTACTTCGCTCCCTATTGTAATTGATAAGACAATTTTAGATTTTTTGTGATACTTTAAATCATGTCAAAGTTTTATCTGGTGGAAATCTGTACAGACAGAATTTTGTTTATATTTCATATTACATTACTCATCAAGCGCAGATTATTATTTATTTTGCGGCAATACTACCTCTACTTTTATATACTGCCGCCAATATACTGCCGCTAATGCTCTAATTTGCATTTGTAAACTTAGAGAAAAAGGTTTTTCTGACGTAGTTATAAATTCGAATTAACTAATACAAACGTTTCTGAAAAACAAGAGTATTTAACTCAAGTAAAAGATCGCTATTTTGACAATTATTTATACTTTTTTGTTAAAATAGCGAAATTTTGGCATAAAATACTTGAATTAAGTTCTAAAGAAAAATTCACACATAATGTACAGAAAAAGAGATAGACTAAATGCCATTAACAAAGGAATAGTTTTGCAGATTTTTTGCAAAGCTAGCTAGCGATTTCCACTATTTCAGTTACTTAGCTGGTAGGTCATTTTAATGAAATCTATTACGTAGTGTTCTATTTACACATTGGGCAGGCAAAATGAACATCAACGAAGACACGATAAACGAACCTATAGAAAGAGAATATGAAGATGGGTGTCCTTGGTGTCTCATGTGCGGATTTATGAAAGAAGGAAGTTTCATATAATTTCCGGTAAAATGCCTATGAATTGTAACCCTTTGATACCCCTGTGGGATGCACCACTAGTAGTTTTTAGGTAAGTGAATAAAATGGCTTAAAGAAATATAATATAAAAACGTTACGAAATGTCTCACTGAAAGTACATTAAGCTAAAGTTCTTACAACTGGGTTATCACCACAAAACATAAATTTACTTTTCTCTGATTTTAAACTTGGAGTTTGAAACCTCCATTTGCAATGTGTGTAACAAAAGATAGATCGGTCATAAGTAGACCTCGCATTTTAGGACAAATGCCTCTTCAGTTCCTTTAGAATGTTGTAAAAAGAATTGCAGATGCTCACGTACTATGAAAATAAATTTACTGAAAGCATCTCATAGTGTCTACAATGTCCCAAAAGGTCGGTTGATGCCCATTTGAATATATTTTTGCCTATAACGGCATAAAACAATTAATTTTGAAGAATTCTCTTATTTTAATGTGGCTGCTAAGTTTTTTACGGAAGCGCAAATGCTTTCTTGAATTTCCCGAAACGTAAATATTACCTTATCGAATATGCAATCGACTACGCACCAAAATCACTCACCCAGCACTTCGGACACAAGATGATCTGCAAGTCAACTTAAAAGGTTGTTTCGCACACGTCTCTGATCAGCTTGTCTTGTGCAATTACACCCATTTGCGGCGCAGCTACGCTGTTGATAGGTTGAGGCTTATCGCTGCGGCGCGTCGTGTTCATAATTCAGGCGTTGAAAGACATAGGTCGGGCAAAAGCTTACTGTTGGAAAGAAAAGATTAGAAACTAAAGCCCAATCGTTACATGGGTCATGTGGTACACGTTTTTTAATTATTTTTTATTTTATATTTGCTCTTTTAAATCTGGATCCGTGGAAAGGTCATTTTCAGATAAAAAAAAAGATTTTAACAGGTAACAGACACAGCCTTACTATAGAAAATTTGGAGAAAATATTGATTGTAGACTACACTGCTAATTATGAAAGAGTGAATAGATTAAAATGCTTGTAGTCTCTCTCAAAAATGTAAATGTACGTAACTATCCCTCATAATAAAAAGTGTCTAATTTAATTCTTTTGTGAGCAGTTTTATATGCAGAAACATAACTTTTTATGTCTAATGTTTTTAAAATGGCTTAGTCATTTTGTAACCTATTTACAGTGCTAAAACGTCACTTTCATGCGTAATAGTGCATCATTTCGTAATTTTTTTAACCTATTTTAGGTGCCTAAATCATATTTTTTTTACCTAAAATTACGAGGTCTAGTTAGAAGGAGAATCTCAAGAACATTGCATAATTAATAATGTATCATTCTATAGTAGCAATTTTTATTTGATATATTCAATTTGAATGATGTGAAATTAAAATGTGGTATAGATAATTTTTGAACCAACTACATTTTTCTGTTACTTTTAGATTTAATTTCTATCAAGGGAATGGTTACTGTTCTTTGAGCTGAACAAAGTCACATTAACAACATTTATACTTTCTGCTATGCATGTTTAACGAAGGAATGGGTGCGCACGGACATGTTTCTTTTCCCCAATCGATAACACGCAAAACGGGGTCGCCTTTATTGAACGCGCCTTTGCCTCCACCATTGTCCTCGCCCTTGTTCTTCCTTTTTGTCCTCAGCCTTGTCCTCGCTCTTGGCAGCGCGCGTCCTCATCGGCGCCCTCGCACTTGTCCTCGCCCAATGGTTGGGACTCGGCCTCGGCCTCCGGCGCCGTCACTGCCCTTCGGCAACGCGCGCCCTCGTCCTCGGCCGCGTCCTCGCCCCCGCGCCCTCGCCTTTGACCTCGCCGCCGCTTCCAACATTGTCCCGCCCCCTCCCTCCCCTGCCGCCGACACGGGCGCGAACACGCGATGCGGCGGTGCTCCGCCTGTCCACTTCGCTGATGGGGGAGGTGCGACCTGGTCGATAGTCGGTGTCCCACTGCTCCAGAATAGTTATGGATGGCACGAGTGGTAAAAGCGATCTTGTGAGTTGTGAGAATGCTGATGAGGTGTCGTTATGTAATTAAATGATAAATAATTGAAGTCATCTTCGTCAACACAATGAGTTGATTTATTCAGAGAGCCGATTTTCAATGGTTCATCACCAGTCTAGATGATGTGATATGACACAAAAAAAAAAGAAGATAATACAAATAATACAATTAATAATCGTATTGACATTAAAATAAGTGTTACGCTAGTTTCAATGGTGTACAAATATATTATTTGCATTATCGTATTATTTTGTATGATGTATTATATGTGGACTGATGATAATGGCAAAGCCGTCCAAAGTCGGCTCTCTGAATAACTACATTTTGTTCAATTATAAAGGAAATAAATTGTCTTTTATTTTCCGAGCAGGAAAGGTTGCGACACGGGGCCGACAGATCGAGTGGCGCAATCCTACGAGCAGAATACCTTTACCACGTGTGATATTCACTATTTTTAGGCAACCTTGACTTTCCCTGACATTCATTAGATTTTAATTCATGAATACAAATCACTTAATAATACATTAAGATCGGTTGTAACTGATATAATCAGATAGAAGTTTTTACACTTGAGCATCGCCTCACTTTTAGCCATGAAACTATGCTTTTAACACTAGTCTCTAAAATTGAACTTTTAGCACGCTATGCCCTAAAAGAAAGGCTTTTAGTAGTGGCTGTATAAAAAAGAACATACAATGTTTTGAGGTATTTTTGTTTTCCGGCTGTGAAAAGGAAGAAGGTTTGTAGTCACTAGACAGGACTTGTTTTTGTGCTTGTCCTTATTTATTTTATATAAAATCTGCTGAAATTTTGAAACAAAGCGTCTCGCTTCATTACTCATTCATTACCCAAAGTGCGAGGAAAGGATTTTACCGTTTCTCATCCCAGGCTCTGATAGTTTTCTCCTGTCCTTACAACGTTTGAACAAAGAAATGAAAACTATCCATTTTCACTCTGGTAGTGATATTGATACTGTATTCTTAAGTTCTTTAAAATCAATATAGAAGTTATTAACAGGATATAGTAGTCTTAAGTTTCCAATCTAGTTGAGTTATTATCTTTCATTCAAATGGATAAAATGCCTGAAATGATGCACAAACTCAATTCAAGATAATTTTGTTTACTCCAGGAAACGATCTATATTTATCAATCTTCGAAAGCACTTTTAGACTCCCCACATTACAATTTTAATTTTTAGATCTTTAATATTTTTCATTTCCGTTCCTTGCTCACTTAATGCGCTCAATTTATTCAACCATACTGGGAACAACTATACTTGGCGTTTTACAATGTACTACTGGAACATAAAATCACGAATTAATTAAATCAATCGCACATTAAGCGGAACAATTAGTATCTGCTGATTAGGAGGAAGGATCGTAAAAGTAAAATAACTGCACTCTGTTGGGTGTGTAAACGACGTGATTGGGGTTAGTTGGTCGATGTTGGAATCCCCTATGCAACCCCAAACAAACTAACAATTTTACTCAATCAGAGACGTAACTTGACTAAGGAATGAACATGATACTTTATGAAAAAATAAACGTGCAGTATAAGAGAGAGATGTACTGACATGTTACTAAAAGAAATATCGCCTTCCTCACCCAGGGAATCGTGAAACATACACGGTGCTCAATCAGTTCACATCCCCGCACTTTTCAAATATTCATATTAAGCAGATGATAAAGGAAAAAAGTGAACTAAAATTGCACGTTGTGCGCGCCAGTACACAGGTACAAGGGTGCACTTTACGACCTCTCCGCATGTAGGAATCGCGCTCCGGCCAGCAAAATAATTAGCGCTCTGCGGGCGGCCGCCGGGTGGTGGCGCTGGGAGAGGGGCAGTAAAGCTAAAATAGCTTTGAGTCTAATGGGGCGTCTAGGGCGCCAGCGAGGGCACGTCTCTCCCCCGCCGGCTGCCTTTGTGAGGGTGCTAGCGTGAGCGCACGTGCAACGGGCGGCGCTGCACGTCGCAGGCGGGGGTGGTGGTGGTGGTGGCGGACGACGGACTTTTGTGACGATGACAACGGTGACGGATGGACGACGTGACGATGACGACGTGACGAGACAACGGTGGACGATGACGACCGGTGACGAATGGACGACAAGGTGACGGATGACGACCGGTGACGATGACCGACGGTGACGCATTGACGACGGTGACGATGACGACGGTGACGATGACGACTCGGCGGGTGACGATGACGACGGTTGGACGATGCACGACGTGACGATGACGACGGTGACGATGACGACGTTGTTGACGATGACGATGGACCGATGACGACGACCGACGGTGACGGATGGACGGACGGTGGACGATGACGACGGGTGACGGATGACGACGGTGACGAATGACGACGGTGACGGATTGACGATGAAGACGATGACGATGAAGACGGTGGATGACTTGACTATTCCGTGTTCCCGGGCGCGGCTACTGTCAGGGACATTAGTTATGTAAGTACAGTGCAATTTCCCCTCGTGATGTTCGTTGATTTTCCCCATATGGATGGTGAGATCTGGCGCCAACATACGTCGGATAGCTGTCTCTCCACATGTCTGGTTGTATATTGTATAATTTGTACATGTGTGTGTAAGAGGGAAAGGAGGGGAAGGAAATATCGCAAGAGTTCTTGGGGCATTTATTAAGGTACTACTCCGGCATTCGCCTGCAACCGGAAACGGTTCTATCAATCGGCTAGGACTCTGCTCCTGACAGTGGCTGTCCATGAGCGACTTAGATATTTAGCTAGTGCTGAAATTCCATGCACCGTCGGGAGTAGGTCTTTAGTACTTCCTTGTCAAAGACACTTCAATGACATCAGTGGATGCCCTGAGCCACCTAAGCCGGTGAGGATGAGGTGGGGACCGAAGCAGCTATGACGTCAATAGTCGCAGCGGTGGCAAACGGGACGGTGGGACGGCGCTGGCGATGTTAGCTGCGGCGGTGGCAGTAGAGGCGAGGGTGTGGTGGCGGAGGCTGACAGGGAAGGGGCGTGGACGTCGCGGGTGGCGAAGCAAAGGCTATATTTGCCTTGAAGGCCACCGCTTCGTGGAAATGTACGGGACGTCCGACTCGAGGCGCCTGCGGGTAGTGGGTGCAGGACGCGCATGACGGGGCTCTCCAAAGAGCGACCGCGCGAGTGAGTCGGGGAATGCAATTTCCAGATCTCTGTTGATGCTGTGTATACAGGAGGTCATCTTTTTCGGGCTTGATGGTGAAAGACCGGGAGAGGTGGCTCAGGGCAACAACGGATGTCTCTGATGTGCCTTTGACCGGGAGGTCCTAGGTACGAGCATCGGCGGTGGTAGGATTTTCGACATTAGCTAGGTCGGATTCAGTCGCTGCGTGGAGGCGAATTCTATGCGGCTGCTCTGATCGGTATATTTTCGTTGTTTCTCTGATCTACCCCAGGCTCATGGGGAAGCAATGCTCTAACAAACGGACCACGGACCGCATGTGATTTTTCCATCCTCTCCCTTGTCCTATCCTTGTCCATACGCTTCCAAACACGTACTTCCTACTTCCCTACACTTGCACTAACATGCAGTACACTACCAATTCTGGGAGGCCACCTGTCGGGGGCTAGAGCTTGTCTCGAGTGGGGCGGTGCACCGTTTGGTAGGAGATACCTGGTTGGGCAAAATCCCGCTAGCCGACGGTGCGTAAACACCGGATCTCGCCACCCAGAGGGGGAAGTCCATCGCCACCTCACGAAGAAAAAATATGCACTTCACTTACGGGACTAATGTCCTTCGCAGTTGACGCGCCCGGAATCACTGAGAGTCAATCAATCAATCAATCAATCGATGGTGACATAATTTCGACGACTTCGGTCTGGTGGAGAGTCTCCGTCTACTGCGCTGAGCACTCGTTTCAAAGAGTTTTCGATCAATTCCTGGGTGATGCTGGAGCCGAGCCTCTGACTGATGCAATTCTTTCTTCCCATCCAGCCAACACTTTTGTAGTGTGGTAAATGACAAGTTCACAGAAACGAGGTATAAAGTGATTACAATTTATTAACAGGTTACTGAAGTTGTTCATCGTAAGAAACATTCGTTCTCGACCGCGCAGCCGCGTACCAGATTTAAGAATTGTATCGGTCGTGTTCCGTGTCTTAGCGGCATGAAATCCAGCCTGTGAGAAAGTTTTGTATGAAAACGCGAAGATTCCAAAAAATATTCTCATTAAAGTCCTCGTTATATGGCATCATACACTTTGCCAGTGGCTAAGTCGCAACTAAAGCTTGTCACTGCAGCGATTCTGAGGTTCTAAGATTCAAGACCTAACAGAGGCGGTTTTTTAGTTTCTAGCTAAATAGTGAGGTCGAATTCAGGTGCTGATTGGAGAAGATTTCTTGCTGAGTGATCGGTGATTTTCAATGGTTCTCCGATCCATACCATGCGAATGCCAGGGCAGTGCCCTAACACACTGGCTCGACCTAACCTTCCTTCAATCTCGCCCCAACCTCACTCTTCCTGGATACACACACACACACACACACACATGAAGCACTACTCTACATCGGGAGACCAGTCGTACTCTTAAATCTTGTCTTGGCTAGGGCGGTGACCCGCTTATGGAGAGGTTTGCATATGGAAACCCCGCAACCCGACAAATATGTTGGCATCGGTTTTCACCATCCAGAAAGGAACACCCCCACATCCTGGGACATAAAATCCCACAACACTTCAGTGGAAGTAATGACCATGTGTGTTGCAATCCTTTGGATTCATGTGACGTTTCCCATTCCATCGTGTTTGGAATTTCTACGGACCTTTCTAACCTTGCATATATGCATTTTGGCCTATTATTGTTTTGATATTACGAGGCTGCAAGTACCTCGGCAGCATGCCAAGGCACCGAACTAGCCCGGACGTGGTTGTAGGCAACCGCCAGCCTCACCCCAAAATTATCGCGTCCTTAAGAGCTGCATATATGAACACAAAACGCTCACAACCATTGCTTGTGCTGGTTGTAAAGCTGTCGCCGTCACATTGTTTCCTGTGGGGTGAACAATGTAGCATGAAGCCGCGACACCAGATTGACAACCGGCGCGACGTAGGCTCGTCAAACAAAAGGTTTCCGTGGGTGTCTAGCTTTAGACCATTCTCCTCTGCCCTTGCAGCTTATTCGCTGAACTCTCTCGAGAGACCTGACGTTTGGTAATTCGCAATAGCTACGTCTAAGCCTGCACCTAGCTGTAAAGCCATGGAAGAAGTTAGGAGCGACTAGTCGACTACCTTTGGTTTGCTTGTTACAGCATTTCCTGACAGCCGCTACATCTCGGTAGCGTTCGTATTGGCTTTGGCTGTGGTGTTGTTTCAGCCGATGCGTTTGTAGGCGATGTTTCAATCGAAAGGCCATCCAAGCAAAATTTTTATGAAGGAAACTTTAATAAATAGAGTTTTGTGTCATTTTTGTGCTCAAATAAAGGCAAACGTTAGTAACAAGCAAAACAGGATGTATGCTTTCCATTCAATACACACGTTACGTACCGTTTGTTTCTGTTCCTGTGCTTCCCTTTCGAAAAATATATTCAGAGTCATTTTTTACTGTAAAGGATCCTTTGGGTATAGCATATAAAGAGATAAAAAAACTGTTTTTTTTCAATGTTTCGTCGTATGGTGGTTTGAGTATCCTAACACAGAGTTGGAGGTGGGGAAAGTTAATGAGTCAAATTCGACATGTTGAGGAATTCCATTCCGGACAGTCTAGTTATCCAAGTTACATAGAATTACGCCTGGCATTTTTCTCCTTTGACGGAGGAATCTTTTTCAATAGTTAATCACTCTATAACCCATAACAACACTTTATTCCTTCTCTTGTACGTACTTCACAAGAAAATGGTTGGTCTTGCAATTGCTAGGCGTTTCGTAGCTGCCGTTTGAGGATGTTTCCCTCTAAAGCAGCTTTTCCATTCTGCGGTCAGACCCAAGACGCCTGGGGCGTAGTGAAGTGCAGGATTCTCGCTTTTCTCTCGCTTTCTGACGCAATGCATTTAAATGAAATTTTCAAAAGGAATATTTTAACGCGTAATGTCTTTGTACAAGCGTCTTATAGTGATGTTATACGGCAAATCAATTCAACGCGTTTATTAATTTTGACTTTTTATGTTTTTTGTGTCTTATGTACATCAGTATCACTTTCAAAAGTGTAGTGTGCGTCATCTTAGACGTGTGCTGACATGATAAAATGTTTTAGCATATTATGAAGGTAGATTTGTTGTTTTTTGTCTATAGGACACATGGCACAGTTAAAAGATAAGTCACATGTCTTACAGAAATCAATTTAATGGGTCTCGAGTTTACGTACAGTGAGTCATTTAAGGTGGAAATCAAATCACACCAGCGTGTTTATCATATTAGTAATAAATAAATCAAGTACTGTTTTGGTCTCAGAAGCAATAATTCGTATTGAATTTTTTTCTTTGTAATTTTTTATAATTGTCGCAGGCTGTATATTGCCAC
>BOPP01000001.1:18707030-18759825 GCA_017312745.1 Gryllus bimaculatus
TGCCACAACTTTGTGTACTTCCGAGACTGAGGCTATTGATGACCGGAGATCATTAGAAGTTATTGTGAACAGGGCATTGCTCTGCAATTCTGACGCCCTAAGATCGGTGGTCTAAAAGTTGGACTTCACCACGCGCGGGATATATAGACTGTCATTATATATATATATTATATATATATATATATATATATATATATATATATATATATATATATATATTATATCCAATTTCGTCATTCATAAATTTGCGTTTTATAGTTCGTATTTTAAAATAAATTTGGTGTCTTAGGAATACTTAGAAATATCCCATAGAGAGTTCTCGACTCGCTGTACGCTAGAATAACGTTTAGACTAATTATAGAAAGACCGCAAAATCTTCAGTATCCTGATGTGCCGAAAAATATGACATTTCTCAGAAAAGATTACATATAGATTACATTACTAGTATCATTTCCTCTAAAAATGTAGGGAGTATTACGCGTTCTTTTTTCGAGCCTAATTGATATTTCTTCTGGGCCATTCGTAAAACTGTTTATAGGTTATAGCGTCCGGGAAGGTTGTTTCGACGAGTGCATGTTTTTGGTTTATCACAGAAGGATGTCGTTGCTTTTGTGCCGCTGGTAGTTGGTTATGAGATCTCTTTTCCATCTGAAAGTCACTTGCGAACCTTCTACATTATATACTACGAATACACCGAACTCTCTGAACGATGGGCTTTTTACTTGGATTGAAATATAATTTTTTGAATAACTTTAGTGAATGGTTCATTCTTCATTAGCCTTTTGCGTTATTTTAGTTAATTTTGTTATGATGACCATCTGCTTTTGAAATAAATAACTTCTAACATAATAAGTGATATTCCCAACGACTTGGTCGCAAAATCTGATTAATAAGATACTTACTTTTATGTAACAAACTATTAATTCAAACACCACTTTATAGATCCATTCACGACAAAATTCCGTTAGACTCCAAGACAGGACTTAGAGTATTGAATTCCACTGACTTGATATGGCACCATTGTCGAAGAGGACCTTTGTAGCCGCTTTGAAATTTCATGGTAAGCAGTGGAAAACCGTGGTCTGGGTTCTCTACTATGCAAGACAATGGTTAGTGCTTGCAAGCAAACATTTTCTGTCCTGAATGGCAACACTATTCGTGCATCATCCTCCTCATCGCGTTTTTTGAAAAAGGGGCCCCCCACCAGACCTAATTACATTGGGGCACAAAATGATAACGCCGGGGTCGCATTATCCGCCGTGCGTCAGTGCACTTCAAAGGTGGTGATCAAAGCGAATTAGAAACTGCACTGGAGGCGTGAGCAGAACGATAGCTGTCTATGACAATATATCAACGGGTGGGTGTCTGTGTCAAATTGATCATTTTCAAGTTCTCTTCTAAGAATGACCAAAATATATTATCTATTTTCTTCATTTTTTGATAATAATAATAATATATAATTAATAATAATAATGTGTAATAAGTATAAATCTCAAAAATTAAATACAAAAAATAAACGAATTTACACGTGGAACACAGCTTTGAACGTTGCATTTAATAATTTAACAATTGTACTATAATGAGGGGAACATATTACGGTATCGGCGTTTTGAAAATAGGCAACTGCCAAGTTTGCGACGTTCATATAGACTACACATTAACAATGAGTACAAACAATCAAATTGTAATTAATTATAATGCACAACCTAATAAACAATAAAAAGTGTAAATTGAAAATAACCAAACATACACTAGGACCAAAGTAAACCAAATAAAAAGTAGCTAATCCACAACGTTTTAATTTTTACTATGTGGCTCAAGGAAAAAATAAATTAACACATTTAGAAATAGAACATTCCTGACAACTAAACAGGTTTGATCATTTTGATTATAATTTAGTGTTGTGCTCTAGATGTATACTCATTGTCTAGCTACATATTAGGAAAAATTACAATAAGATAAAATGGATTTTTAATACAGAAAGGCTATAGAGCATAAAGGAATCTACTTCTTATCACTTAAGGAATTTAATAAATATTAGGACGAAGTTTCCGGTTGGGTAGTTATAGGACCTGGGGTACAGTTGGAACTGTGAGGCCAATTGCGGACCACGGCCTATCAGCTCGAAACCTCTACTACAGTGACTGCGGCCGTGTTTTGAAAAAGCCTTAAGAACCGGGAATGCAGGTTTAAATAAAATATCCGGATGCATTAACATTTAATATCTACCTTAGAGGCATACGATTTTCTCAAAGCAAACTCCTCGCAGCGTTCTCGAACAGCAATTTGTTAATAAAATTGAATACAACGCAATAATCACACTGCAGCTCAATAATTCACTTACAAGGATGGTGTATTAAGTGAGTCTTCTCTATACCCAGAAAATGGGAAAGTTTCGTAGATAATAAATACAGTTAATATATTTTTGCCGAATAATATGATATTCAAAACCTTGAATTATAGATAGTCGGATAATAAAAATCAACAGCAGAGCAGCAATATTAGTGTGGTGATGAAGTGTGTATATTTAAAGTCTCATAGTGGGTGTGAATGATCTAAAAAAAAAAAGAAATAATGGATAGATAGTGAAGGTTTTTACTTTTTGTAAAATAAAAAAGAGTGTGAGTGAAGAAATTAATTAAGTGAGCAAAATATCCAGATAAAAGAATATACCGTTTGTTTAAATCCAGCGGGAGTCTCGTTTCACCACTCTTTCTCAGAGAGAAAATAACTTTTTCCGTGTTTACTACTTTCATCTTTCTGCAACTATTGGCTATGATATGTCGTCGTGTCGTGCGTGACTACTGCGGAATATTTTTCAACGAGGTATTTCCGGTCCGAGTTTGTCGGATGGCTATTGAGAATATCTTGCCACAGGACACCAGGCACGTTTCCAGAAAGCAGACTAGTGGGTGTAAAGCAAACGTCTGTCCGAAGCGCGTTGACGGTTAGAGATTATGTAACAGAAGAGCTATGATACAATCAACGTGAAATTTTCCAGCGGGTGGTACTTCGTATCACGGAGTGTCTTTGTATTGCCGTGTCAGTATTAAAAATTATTACAGAAGCGAAGACATTTTGTTAGACCGACGTATTTTTGTAAATAGGTAAAAGAGGTGAACTTAATAACTCAGGCAACTTTCATACATACGTATTGAATGGTTTTTATTTTCCATAAATTAAATAGAACCTTTAAAACGGGGGGAAAATAAAACATCCATTTCATTGATTTTTTAGGGTCGATTGATTCTGTGGCAGACCCCGGTATGGATTTGCATATGCAAACTACTGAAATATTAAATCAAGACGGCTTTCAAAAAGAGATGTTGAGTGAGAGCGACAGTTATTCATCAATTTAAAAAAATTACAAAAAATATTGTTTGTAAATTGAAAAACAACAATAATATAATAATAATAATAATAGTAATAATAATAGTAATAGAATAATAATAGAATAATAATAAAAAATAAAAATAATAATAATAATAATAATAATAATAAAATAATAATAAGTAATAATAATAATAGAGTGACATTATGATCTCCTTATCGTTTTATTCTAGAGATGTGTGTATCATGAACTCGGAAGAAATGTATTCAATATACATTGTGTAATTCTCCCCCTTCAGCTAATTATTTCGGCTCAAATCTTCAAGTACCTGATGTGCCGAAAAATATCATTTCTCAGAAAAATTACATTAGATACATATGTTCACCTAATGAGGGAGATTACGGTTCTTTTTCGACCCTAATTGATTTCTTCTGGCCTCGTAAACTGTTATGGTTATTAGTTCCGGAAGTGTGGTGCATGTTTTTTATCACAGAAGATGTCGTTGCTTTTGTGCCGCTGGATGGTGAGATCTCTTTTCCATCTGAATTCACTCACCTTCTACATTATAACTACGAATACCGAACTTCTCTGACGATGGCTTTTTACTTGGATTGAATATAATTTTGAATAACTTAGTGAAATGGTTTCATTCTTCATTAGCCTTTTGCGTTATTATTTAATTTTGTTATGATGACCATCTGCTTTGAATAAATAGACTTCTACAAATAGTGATATTCCCAACATTGGCCGAAAATTCTGATAAAGATCTTATGAACAAACTATTATTCAAACACCACTTTATAGATCCATTCACGACAAAATTCCGTTAGACTCCAAGACAGACTAGAGTATTGAATTCCACTGACTCGATATGGGCACCATTGTCCGAAGAGGCACCTTTGTAGGCCGCTTTGAAATTTCATGGAAGCAGTGAAACCGTGGCGGGTTCTCTCTATGCAGCACAATGGTTAGTGCTGAAGCAACATTGTTCTGTCCTGAATGGAACACTATTCGTGCATCATCCTCCCTCTCGCGTGAGCACCAGCCTAATTACATTGGGCACAAATGAACGCGCGGGGCGCCCGCGTGCGTGTGTGGTGGTGTCAAAGCGAATTAGAAACTGCACTGGAGTGAGCAGACATGTAGTGTGTGCGTCAAATTTGATCATTTTCAAGTTTATTCTTCTAAGTATGACCAAAATACATTATCTATTTTCTTCAATTTTTAATAATTATAATAATAATTACATTAATACAATAAACGAATTACACCTGGACACAGTTGACAATTACGAGGGTAATATGTTGCGCGTTTTGGAAATAGCAACTGCCGTTGCGACTTCATAGCTACATAACATGAAGTCAAACATCAATTGTAATAATAATGACAACAATAATAACAATAAAAGTGATGAAAATATCAAAACTAGGACAAAGTAAACAAATAAAAGATGGGCAAGAAAAAAATACACTAGAAGCCCTGACAAGCTAAACAGTAGATAATTTTGATTAAATTTAGTGTGTATCTCATTGTTGACTCATTGGAAAAATAAATAGTAATGATTTTTAATACCAGAAAGGTTTAGAGCATAAAGTCTACTCTACACATAATAATTTAAATGAATATTAGACTAAGTTTCCGGTTGATAGGACGTGGTACAGTTGGAACTGTGAGGCCAATTGGACCACGGCCTATCAACTCGGAAACCTCTACTACAGTGACTGCGGCCGTGAAAGCCTTCGATGCAATTTAAATAAAATTCCATCATTAACTTTTCTACCTAGACAACGATTGAACAGCATTTAATGAATACCGCAATAATTAACTGCAGCTCAATATTCACTTACAAGATGTGTATTAAGTGGTCTTCTAACTCCAGAATGAGAAGTATTCGTAGAATTAAAATAACGGTTAAATTATTTTTGCGTAATTGTATTCAATAAACCTTGAATTTGTGTCGTTTCCAACAGCGAGCGGTATTTGGTTGGAAATAAATTTTTGATGTCATTATGAAGTTGATGATCTAGTAATATGTGGGTTTTTAAGTTTTTTTTATTAAGTTAAGTTTATGTGGAAAATTCCAGTTAAAAGGTTTACCGTTTGTTAAATCCAGGGAGTCTCTTCACTCACTCTTTTCTCAGTAGAGAAAATAACTTTTTTCCGTGTTGACTACCTTTCATCTTTCTGCAACTATTTGCTATGATATTGTGTCTGTCTCGTGACTACTCGGAATATTTTCAACGAGGTATTTTCCTCCAGTTTGTCATGGCTATGAGAATATCTTGCCACAGACACCAGGCACGTTGCAGAAAGCAGACTAGTGGGTAAACAAACGTCTTTCCGAAGCGCTGTTACTTTAGAGATTATGTAACAGAGTATGATACATCACGGGTGGGTAACTCGTATCACGAGTCTTTTTATTGCCGTTGTCAGTTTAAAAATTACTTAACAGTAGCGAAGACATTTTTAGACCGACGTATTTTTGTAAATAGTAAAAGAGGTGAACTTAATTAACTCTGAGCAACTTTTCATACATACGTATTGAGATGGTTTTTATTTTTCCATAAATAAATATACCTAACGGGGGAAATAAAAACATCCATTTCATTATTTTTTTAGGGTCGATGATTCTGTGGCAGACCCCGTAGATTTGAATATGCAAACTTACTGAAATATTAAATCAAGACGCTTTCAAAAAAATTTAGAAGCACATTTATTCATAATTTTAAAAAAATTACAAAATATTGTTTGTAAATTGAAAACAATAATAATAATAATAATAGTAGTAATAATAATAATAGTAATAGTAATAATAATAGTAATAATAATAGTAGTAATAATAATAATAGTAATAGTAATAATAATAGTAATAATAATAGTAATAATAATAAAAATAATAATAATAATAATACATTATGATCTCCTTATCGTTTTATTCTAGAATATCATGAACTCAAGAAATGTATTTAAATATACATTGTGTATTCTCCCCCTTCAGCTTAATTATTTCGGCTCCTGTAATCCATATTACTATTTTCCAATACATGCTGAAATCGAAACAAAATTATGCGGCTTCCGACCATATAAGTTAAGAGTCTGTTATTGTTAGATAACCAAGAAATCGGGAAAAATTTAAAAGCCAAAGAAACAGAATCGATTTTGACAGAAAAATTAAAACATTTATTTTAATTCGCAATTTCTCAACGAACACAAATGTAACGTATTTGTCTAGTTTTCGTATATTAACAAAAACTATATAATAGTAATTTATTCTTAGAAAACAACAAAAATTGAAAATTATCAAACAAAACAATGAAATGCCTCCCTCACGGAATCTACAATAATTTGGCCCAAACCGAATGTCGATATCTCAAACCTCATCGTGAGTGATTCACCTGTATAGTCATGTATTTGTAATGTGTATTATTCTTCGAGTTAAGTGTCTTAAATGTCTTTCTCTCCTTTGGAGAAGTATCATCCAAGTTTCCATTGACTTGTTCACTGACTTTCAAGGGTATTGAATTGAAATTGATAAGAAGCTTGCAGTTAGAAAAACCTTATTTCCACATACTCGCAAGGAACATTTTTACTGCTGTAAGCCACTAGTATGTTTATAACATGTTGGGTTTGAATATCTTCTTTTTCTGAGAAGAGAGTTCCTAAAGTTTTTGATTCACGGAGTGCGAGAAGGATTTTAGGATTGAGTGATTAATTAGTGATTCCGGGCACGTCACTGCTAAGGTCATTAGTTTTAAGTATGAATGAATGAATGAATGAAAGAATGAAATACTCAACCATAGAGTTGTTGTACACAAATGAAGAGTTTTGGATTTTTTCGAGAGTGTTTTGAAGACCAGTCAGGTTTCTAATATTTAATTGAATTTTGTTTATTTTAATATCAATATTTTCTTTTTGTTTAATCCATTGCCTATTATGTTAAGATTTGTGGGTTCAACACATAAGTAAAACGCAGAAATTAAATTTTGAAAGAAAATACAAACGTGAACTCTGACTTTCACCGGCAGAAACTCTCCAGGGAAATGTGTTTGGGAAACTGATACTCTGAAGCCATAATTTCATGATCTCTCTTCTCCGTTCAAAAAACCTTTTATTCTGGAACACACACGGTTGAACTCTGCTGCTGGATTTATTTAAAATGCTCGTATTCAATCCATGAAATTCTTTGGCACACACACCAAGTGCACAACACCTCTTAACAGAGCTATACGCACCATAAACTCAATCATTTGCTGGAGCTGGCAGTAAGCTCCCCAGGAGACCTCTTCATCACTCTGAAGCATCATTAAACAAAAGCAGGGGCTTCCATACTTCTACTACTGCGACACCATGATATTTAAAATAATATCTTCGACTCATTCAGAGGCTTAAATCAGGCATAGTTCACAAATTTCTTTTATGTTTAAACAAATGTAAAATAAATCCGCCCGCATTTCATCATTCTGAACTTTATTTTTCGTTCCATGACAATTTTTGCTATCAAGTAAACGCAGATAAGACTAGCCACTTTCATTCGCAAAAGTCTTTTCCTACATTTATAGAGTTTTGTGGCAGTTTTGTGCTCAAACCAAAGACAAACATTAATCGTATCAAGCAAAACAGGATGATTTCCATTCAATACAGTGACATACCGGTTCTTGTGTTTCTCATTCGAAAATATTTCCAGCTTTTTACACTGCAGATGGTTCTCTGGGTTATCGGATGTGAAGGTAGAGTAAATCTGTTTTTTCAATGTTTCGACTTGGTGAGGTTCGCGTTATCTCATATCACCTGTAGAATGAAGAAAAGTTAATGAATCAGATTTAACATCTTAAGGAGTTTCTTAAATATCTCGGATGGACTAGTTATCAAAGTTACACGGTATTACGCTTGTCATGATTTTTTCTACAACGGTATAAGAAAAGAGTTCTTCAGAATCTAACCATTTTTAGTGCACAACAACACATAATTTCTTCTCTTATACTATAGTCCTCACAAGGAAATTGATCTTGCAATTGCTGAGCGTCTCGTGACTACGGTTTGAGGATGTTTCTTTTTAAAGCTCTCCTTCATTGCGCTGTCAGAACCAAAGCGCCCATGGCGTAGTAAAGAACAGGATTCTCGATTGTTATTAGAAACAGGCCTGATCTCGTACGATTACTTCAAGAGTCCACCAGTTCCTAATTTTTCATTTTTCTCTCCGTTGTGAGATCTAATCTACTAACCTGTTCTATAGGCATTTTTGAAACTCTTGAAAACCCATGTCTCCGGCTTTGGCGCCGCTGCATGTCCTTTTTCCAGAATTGAATTCTGAGGTAAAGCTGCGTGAATGTATGGACAATTGTGGTTGGACAGAAAAACGAATAGGGGAGAGTGGTGGAGAGGCCACTTGGAAAATGGCGTTGAGCACTCTGGTCCCTGGAGTATTCAGAACAAAAAAGGCGGCTCGAGAGCGCTATGCGAGGCGCGCGACGATTAGAGCAGCCGGCCGCAAGAATTTAACTCTAGACAGAGGCAGAATTCGTCTATTATCTCGACTCTTCTGTAGTGTCGAAAATCCTGCCACCGTCGGGACTCGATCCCGAGGACGCCCCAATCAGTGGCACTGCAGTGCACAGAGCCGCCTCAACCGGTTCTGTTTGTTGAAGAAAAGGGAAAGGGACATTCAACATCTTGAGGAATTCCACAAATATTCCAGACTGTCTAGTTATCAAAGTTACGTACTATTACGCTTGACATATTTTCTCCTTCAATGATATAAAGAGGATCATTCTTCAGAAGTTGACCATTTGTTAATCAAATACAACACACAATTTCTCAATTCAAAAATCATTCAATCAATGACAAGACGTCGGCACGAATGCAAAGCTCTCAATAGTTTTTGTTCTTCGGTGTTACTTCGATATCTTTACCTTGCACTATTCAATGAAATAACAAACTTTTGCTACGAAAGTTTTCAAGCGACTCTTCCTTCGTGCGTCAGAACAATGCCATATGACATTGTCTTCAGTCATATCATACCTTCGTGTTAATTTTCGAACGTACCATTTCCAGTCCGAAGCGGGAACACAAAAACGCGACCAATAGTGCTTTTGACCCTTCTTTCCCCCTCTTTTACTCTCCTTATCCCATCCTTAAGGTTACATGGGATGATCTTCATATGCTCCACTTTCATGATTTAAAAGGGCTCCAAAACTAACTTCCGTGCTCGACTGAATTGTCGTACCTACACCGCACTGGGCAGTAGCGAAAACGCACGATGTATATTCTAATAAACGTATAATTATGGAATGTAATTTTGAAATATATAATTAATAGTGAAGATCTTATCATTTGCTTCGTTATGCCAAACTGAAGCGTATGAATGAACAAACGTGACCCAACACTTTAGAGAACATTCTTCCAGTTCAACCGTATGTACCATTTGTCGATGGCGCCCAGTTCAATCCATCTCTGACGCGTTTATTCTGCGTCATGCTATTTCCGTCGTGTGCTTTCAGTCAAAGAACGGTTTTCTGCCGCAGAATTTATCGGGTGACATTCATTCGGCAGCTGAACGCCAAACAATGCCGGCCAACAAACTCATACGCAAGCTCTGGCAGCTCGCGAACATAGTGCTTGGCGAACATACCGGCGCATGCGGCCCTCTCGTTGTCTGAAGCGTCTAGCCCACTTCCCCGCACACCCTCATGCCCTCCCTCTTTCTGCCACCGCGCTCACGCTAGTTCACTCCCCCTCTCTCGCTGCCAAACTGGCCTATTCCCTGCTCGAGTCTCCCTTCATCTCCACTGAGATCCCCCTTTGCATACTTCTCCAACTCTTTGCTCATTCTCCTTCTCCTTTCCGCCGTCCTCCTTTACGCTTCGTTCTTCCACCCTCTTCCACTTTCTTCACTCTTCTTTCCAAAGCCTCCGCATTTATCTCCTCAACATTTCCTACCTTTTCCTGTCACTGCCCATTTAGCCTCTTCACAATACGCATCCCTCCCACGCCTCTCCTTCTTCTCCGCTGCCTCTCCTTCCCCCCCGTGCCTCTTTCACCACCCTCCTCCTTCGCTCTCCTCCTCCTCCTCTTGCTCCTCCTCCTCCTCCTCCTTTTGCTCCTCCTTCTCCTTCTCCTTCTCCTTCTCCTTCTCCTTCTCCTTCTCCTTCTCCTTCTCCTTCTCCTTCTCCTCCTTCTCCTTCCCCTCCTGCTCCTGCTCCTCCTCCTCCTCCTCCTTCTCATCCTCCTCCTTCTCCTCCTCATCTTCATCATCATCCTCCACCCCTTCTGTCCCATCCTGTTTCCCATTCCTCATCTTCTGCAGCCCCTCCGTTCCCCCATCCATTCTCTCGCACCACTCTTCCTTTTCCCCTTCCCTTCCCATTACCCTCATTCTCTTCCCACTCCCCATCATACCCCATCTCTTCCCGTCATTTTCCATCCCGCTTCACTTTTGCATTTTCCTACTCTTTCTTTCCTCTCATCATTCCCCCACATTCTCCAATCTCGTGTTCCCTCGATCATTCCTGACTCCTCTCGCTTTTTCCCCGTTACCGAACCTGACTTTGTCACCAATCCGCCCCGGCTCCACACCTTTCAACTCCTGACCTCCCACTTTCGGCCCAGTCTTGTGCATCTCCGCCCCCGGCCCCAAGACCCAGAGCCCTCGGAGCCTCCGGGCCATGGCCTGCTGGCAACCCCCTTTCCCAAAACCACTGCCAGCTGCCGTCCTCTGAATTCCATTATCACAGTCACCCTGCTTCCGCCGAGTCTCATCCTCCAAATCTACCCTCATTCACACCGTTACCATTGTCCACCTCCGACACCGCTCTCCGCCATGATACAGAGGCATCGTCCGCCGAAGCAGCAAGCGGTCGCAGCAGGTCGAGCGGGAGCCGACCCCGCGGTTTACTTGCCGGTCGGTTATTAAGCACCCGTTGTACTGCACTATTACAACCCCGCAGCCGTGCCGTTCCACACCTCACGCCGTCCCACCTGTACCGTTCTCCTTGGGACCCTCAGCGCCCCACCTCCACGGTCCGCGCTGCCCCCGGCAGCCCCGCCGGGGAAATAAATTCCCGGTCTGCCCCGCTGGCGCCCGGTCCGCGGTTTTATGCTCGCTGCTTTATGGAGGCCGGTTGTAAATATTCCTTTGAACGCACTTAAACATTTCATATGCTAATTTCGGAGCAGTGTTCCCGGCGGGGCCGGGGGTTGGTGGTGGCGGCGGCAGGCGGCGCTGGCGGCGAGGCGCAGGGGAGGGGAGAGCGTTGGCGGGCGGTTGGGGGGAGGGGAGAGCAGTGCAGCCTCCGACGTCTTTTGCCTTCTCGTCGCAGGTTCCCCGCCGCGGCGCGCGCTCGGCGGCCTTGAACGAAATCAGGGTATGTTATAAACCGGGATAAAGTTCAAGGGCGCGTGGGTGGGGAGGGGAGCGGATGGCGGCGGGCGGGGTGGGGTGGATTGTGAATGGGCGAAAGGTAGGGGCGGTGAAGAAATGGAAAGTGCGCGTCGGATATAGAGGCGGTATTGATGGGTTAAGGTGACGTTCTTTGTAGGAAATAAAGTTTAGCAGTGAAGGACAATGAACTGTGAAACTAAAGGAAACTGGCTATTGGCGGAAATATAGAGTTGTTCAACCCCAACTAACAACTGCTGCGACAAGTGCGACGCAGTGATGAACGAAATGTTTATGATTGGGTTGTCTCGGAATTCGCCGTGACTTGCCGTGAACGTTGTGATTGCGAAGTGGTTCGGTGAAGCGATAGAAGGTGCGTCCAACCTTTATCAGGAGGAGGAGGTGGCTAGGGGGCAACAAGGGTTACTGATGACAGAAGCAGGTGTCAAGCTCTTTGATGGAAACGCGTTAGAGATGGTTTTAAACAGTAACACGTTGTGCGTTACAAAAGTGAGGTTTAGGATCACTGAGTTTGTCGATGATAAATTGAGAGTGTTGGCGCTTACGGCTCTACCGTAGGCAGGAATGGCATCTATATATAATATATGTTGTTAAGTTTTGAAACCGCTTTTTAATAAAGTAAATAGTAAATTTAGCCTGACAGTAAATTAATATCTGGTTATGAAGATTCGACTACTACGGATTTCTTAAAGAGTTGAGTTACAGCTTGCATCAGAGAACAATAAAATGAAGACAGAAGTGTAACTCACATGAATGGCAATCATTAGTCCTCTGTTCGCCGAGTTGCAATGATTTGTCTGCCATGTCTCGGGGTGAGACATTCTAGAGATAGGACGCTGCCCACCGTGTCTGTTACGCGAAGGTCATTGTCGAGGAAGAAAGTTGCAGCGGCGCGAATATCTGCGACGCCAGGAGTAGCAGCGGACGTCCGCAGTGGTAATAATGACAGACAACCACATGCAAAAGGATGGACACGAAGGTTGCGGGCAAGTGCGGTTGAAAGGAGCTGAAGGGCGTTCCAGTTTGGCGGAAACCACACAGCAAAGTTCGGGGCAAAGGGGTGGAGAAGATGCCGTCACATCCGATGTAGGGCTGGGGCTGGGTGTAAATGAGGGTGTACATGCAAGGGCGTAGCGGATGTGTTAGGGCAGTTTATACGAGCAGTGGAATGATGAAGTTCTGCGGGGTTGCACAACGAGGTGGAGAGGGGGCAGGCATTGAAAAAAGCTAGATGCTCCAGAGAAGCTGCTGGATGGAGGCGACGACTTTAAGCGCCCAAAAATAATCGTATTAAAAAAGCCAAATACAAATTTGTTGTCGCCCCGTAAATGTCATTGGTAGAGTGACATTCCGTTAATAACTAAACTTTTCATTGTGGTTGGGTGTTTTGGTAAGAAAGCAATCTAAGTTACTTGAAACGAATGTTTTTTGTTCTTTATTTATTATTCCACGAAGCGGGTTAAATGTCGTCTACTGAAAAATGAGTTCCAGCAATCGAAATGGTCCCTTTTGGCATCGTTCGTACCAATTGGCGGTACAGATCACTGAAGAACATGCATAAGGGGGCTGCAGCAGGGTTGGTAGGGAGTGAGTGCAAGTGACACGGGTAGAAAAGGGGCTTAAGGATAATACAGGGAGGTAAAGGCGATGAATGGTAGAAGGAGATGATTAGGGAATTAGGGTTTACAGAGAAGCATCGAACTGCAGGAGGCAACAGGAAAATGAGGTGGTATGAAAATGTAAAGAAATGGCAGGGGAGACAGAAAAACCAAAGAGGTCGGCAGAGGACGTTGGAAGGCGTCCAGAGCGGAACAGAAAACGGAGGGCGGGGGCGCGGGGAGGCGGGAGGGCGCGGAGGCGGGGGCGGGGGCGGCAAAGGGGGGGCGCGGAGGCGGGGGCGCGGAGGCGGGGGCGCGGGGAGCCGGGGGGGGGGCGGAGGCGGGGGGCGCGCGGTGGGGCGGCGGGGGCGCAGTGGGGGCGGGAAACGCGGTCGCTGCAAGTGGGCTCCGGGAGCCACAGACGGCGAGGCGTCGCGCCGCGCGGGTCGGGGCTTCGAAGCACGTCCGGACGCGTCTTCAAGGGCTCTTGTTCCGCGCCGCGCGGAGATGAATAGTTGAAGCGCGGGGAAAGAGGCTCACGCTCCGTACCGCCCAAGGCAGTGTGGGATCTTGGGCGCCACTCTCGCATCGTCAGACAAGACGTCTCGTGCAGGGAGCGTTCTTGGCAGCGGATAATTTTATGGCTCGAATGAGAACATCGCCCGCTAAAGAAACTTACTCATTCTTTTTATTTCATTTCCCACGTTTACAGTCAGAAATAAGAATGCTGCGATGAGTTGAAAATAAGAATTATATACTTGGGGAAATAATATATCTGTTTTTTCCTTTTGTTATATATTACATAAGAAATAAGGTAAACATATATGATCGTTTATTTCTTTTCTTATTTCATAGAACACTTAAAACTTATGTGCACGTAGGTAGCCTTCAGAGAAGGACAACTATTGAATAGGGACACAATATCTGCCCTGGAACGTTTTTCTCCAGTATAACTTAACTGTTCTAATTTTCTAATCCCAACACATGTTGACTGATTTACACCTATTAACTGTTCTCTTCAAATTTTGAAGTTAATACCATAAAAACTGATCATTTTGACTCCACCGTATTACATTGTCCCACAAAAACGTGAGTGAACCATGTACACTGCAAGCTAATTGCTTCGGAATGTGATAAAACTAGCGATTCCACAAGGTTTCAGAACTAGTACATGCAAACCTTCCTCCAATATACCTTGTAATAATAGTTCCTCTTCATTTAGAGTGACGTAACTTTCTAATATAAAGACTAGTAGAAGGACTCCGCCTTTACTGTAAGAATATAGAAGTAAGTAAAATTGTTCTCAAATAATGTTCTTGCATACATTTACGAACGAACTAGCCCCAACACATTGTAACTGGCCACGTTTACATAAGAGTGAAGTTATTATTTGTAGAGATTTGCATTTGCATAGTTTTTCGGTATGTACAATATTCAACAAAGTGTATTCTTCTCAGCAGCTTAAGTAATATTTGGCATCACACTTTAATGGCAAATGCAATTGTAATGACATGCCTTATTAAAATACCAACATGAAATGTTCAATAAAAAGTTTAAACATTTTAACTGCAGAGATAAACATGACTCAGAATTGATATTCTTTTATAAACCTCTTTCTACATTGTGTAGTCGTTAATTTGCGCGTGTCCGTCCGTTTTGCCGTCCGTCATTTACCTTTAGACCATCTTCTGTTTCACTTTAGGGAAAGCGAGGAACATTCATCACTTGTCGGCCATCAATGGGGAATTGGCCATAATTTCGTGTACTTCGAGATTATTTTTTACTCGCGAATAGGCCGACTTGGATCACACGTGCATACATCCTGCACTTATCAGGGTCTCAGTAACATTACCTCGGTAGCAGGTGCATGTAATTTTATCATGGGATCAGCATTTAAATAGATCCGATTTTTTTCCCCCAGGGTTGTTACCCCTGCGGTTTGGAAGATGAAATGATAATGATGGTGAGGGGTGAAAGGACGATATACACATACAAAGCATATACAACACAACCATGTCCGAGGCGGGACTCGAACCAGTGATCTTAATAATAATAATAATAATAATAATAATAATAATAATAATAAATGGTAGACAGGGATGGACGGAATTAGTGGCAAGTTCAGTTTGGTAAAAAATCATTTTCCATCGTTCGGGTACAAGTGAGGTGTCATTCGTCCCCACTTTGTCTATTGGCGATAAAATGTCAAATTTTCATGTACTAATAACGTATTTTGAAAACTTCAATTAATATATATGAACAAGTTTTTAATATGTTAAAAGTCGCTGAGACGCCTCTTTAAGCCAGTAAGACAATCCTGGTACATGAGGGAAGCTTTGGGAAAGCAGTGCGCGCTTCAGATTTTTCCTTTTCTCTCTTGGGTCGTACAGAGCTTGCCAAGGAGCGTCATAAACCGAAACGCTGACGAATGCTATTTTTCAAGCTTCTGACTCTTTTCGAGATGCGGCTCAGGGCTCGTCGTTGAACTCGCGATTCTCAGATCCCGTTCGTTTTATCACTTCCCGGAACCTGCAGCAAAGTTCGCGTCGTGTCGTAACCGGCTTGTGACATCAGCGCGGACGGCGTGTGAAGGGGCACTGCTGCGAAGTTCGTCAGATCGTGTGTAGATAAAAGCCGCGATCTCAAAAATATCACTGAATCAAGGGTATCGTGATTCGGTGTGTACGAAATGCATTTGGGATACGACCAGTGTGAGTCAGCCGCGACACAGGATGGGTCGTCGTGTGTCTCTGAGTTCAAAGAGATCACACTAATCCAGAGAAGGGGCTGGCTCGTGAATGAGGTGGTGCTTAAGGGAACATCCGGATGGAGGGTGAATTAAACGTAGACGAAATGGAAACAAGAAAACCATGTACTTATCGAATAGTCTATTTATCCACTTAAAATACGAACGTAAAAGACCGTTCTCCGTTCTGAAAGGTCATAATGTATGATGGTAGACTTGAATTCTATATACACTTTCGCTGTTAAAGAGAGACGCTGCTCGCACAATCTAGACGAAAACGAACGAGAGTGGATGAAGTTAATGGAAAAGTGGACATTCTTACAATATTTTTTGTATTACTGGTTTTATGTAAAAATAATTTGTTTAAACTTAACAAAAAAAATGGTCACATGGAAAATGCTATCTATTACATTTTATCTATTGTAAATTGAAAACTTTTTTAAGCAGGTATCACTGATCTACCGGTTATTTGTATATACATTAAACATCAGTTGCATTCATATCAACTAATTAAAATGTTTGATACGTTTGTGAAGTTGTTACGTATTCAGTATCAGTTAAATTATTTATCATTTTTAATTATGCAACAATAATGTTCTAAAGAGTGAATGAAGAGAAATAAAATCTCAAATGTCTAAGAATGTAGAAGATCAGAGTCGAATATAATTTAATAAGAATATTTGCCAATGAAGATGTAATGGAAAATTCCTTATAAGGAAACTAGTCATGATATATTGATCTCCGATTGTTATGTGTGATCAATGTTATTTGTGCTCATGCGCTGGTATTCGTCAGACCACGTTCTGACACAGGCAAAGTGGTTTTGTGTACCTGCCAAACACCGGTGCGTGAGGAGTTGCCTCACGATCTGGGTAAAATTCCAAATGTAATTTAGTGACATGAAACTTCCGAGTACATGTTCATTGACGAAAAACATCATTTTCGACTCTTCTACGTGTCCTAAAACTATTCTGAGACATCTACATATTTATAGCAAACTTTTTTCTACTGCGGAATCATTAAACTTTTCTGTTAGTTACACAGTGTTCTTTAGATATGTCATCGTTTATGACATGTTGCCAATTAAAAGTTATAATAAGCTAATTTTTGTTAATGAAAGTCTTTTCTAATTGAGTGTTACGGAGATAAAGTATAAACGAAATGCTTACGAGTACAAGTGATTATACTTTATAAGTATTAAAGAGTTTATAGAACTCGCAGTGAAGATACCAACATCTCTCAGAAAATATTATTAATAAAGACGCATAAGATTGCTATCATTATAAAATAATTGCCGAACAAAGAATTGTATTGAATATCTTCTTTTCAGAAGTTCGCTAATGATATTGTTATACAAAGAAAAGCTTTAATACATCCTTTCATTAACGATTTTCTTGATAATATCGTTATAGCTTTGTTATTGGATTCTGTGACTATGAAATATTGCTTTGAGGTTCAGATACATTAATTTTCATTTACATCACTCAGAAATTTTCATGGTAACTTATCTTTGTAAGAAGCGGCTGAAATTACTTCCAGGTTAGTTTTGAAATACTAATATAGTAATTATTAACCCTGCTTTAAAGACTTCCTTCTCCCATCTCATCCTTTACTTAGTACACCCCTATGGATATGGGAAGCAATTATTGGCGCGTTATCGTTATTCTGTTTTGGGAACCTCGCTGGATGATCAGTTATGGATGCATCCGAAAATAGTAAATAGGACCAGAATTACTTGATCTTATTCGGTTTATCGTTTATAATATTTTTTAGATAATTTCTGTACTTAATTATGCTGCTGTTCTTCTGTCTTCTGCTCTTTGTTCTTGCTGGTGTGGAGAACAAGAGACACGTTAGTTCTTGCAAGTTAGATATGTAGTAAAGTGCTTGAATATGAAACGGTATGTTATTTTGTGTAACTGAACGACTAAAATTAACGTTTAACAAAAAGTATTCTTCTTAATAAAATATCGTAATATATTGTACTATACTATAGGATATAACCCACACGTTGTAAAACTTTAGGAATTGTCCAAACACTATTTTTATTTTCTGTAAAGAAACTCTTTTTTGTTGTCTGGTAATTCTGTTTACAAAACTCCTCGTTCAACTGAGCGACAAAATAATTTGTAGAATAATTACTTTTTGAAAGACGCTGTTAATTTTTAATCGATTTATTTGTTAATTGTAATTTCACGCTTGTTGTTTGCATTTTATTGCATTGAGAGCAATTATAACCTAATATTAAATCAGTACGTTTATCTAACGTGGTCAAAGAGAGACGAATTTAACGAAATAGGCGTTGACCCTGAAAATAACATTTTTTACAAAACATGTAGAGTGATTTTAGAATTTTGCAAAGCACAACTATTGACCTTTATACCTAATTATCTAGCTAATTATTAGTTATAATTCTCTACAATGAAAGTTTTAACCAATATTTTTGTGGAACATTTCTGTTGGTACTTAATATTCCTTAACACTGCTCATTTCTCGATATTTGGCAATAAATACGTTTAAACATATTTCCAGAATCAATATACCCTAATATACCCTACCTATATACAATAATTTACCGAACTCATGCTGCTATCCCTACTTGTACTTTCATTCAGTCTGCAGATAATCTCAAAAGTCTTATAATTCTTTTAAAGTCACACTGATTTATAAATCCTCCACGGATCGCAATGCCCTTCACGTCCTTCTCGAAAGTACAGCGCGCATTTTCCCCGGCCTCACGCCCGCCCCATTTCGGGAACCAATGGCGCAGCTTATACGCACCTTAACGGGGCCTTCGCAGGGCGAGAGTCGTCGCGCAATTCTCGACTCGTAAAACACCGGAGCACTTGCGCCCCGCTCGCTCTCCGGAGCCCGCACCCGGAACGACGCGATCTCTGGGGAGGGGCGGCTCCCGGAAAGCGTTCGGCTCCGGGCCCCAGCGTTCCGGCCTTCGTAGGAGGCGGCGCGCGCGATACGTTTTCCCGTACAGCCCTATTCGGCTACCTAAGGATGTACGTGAGCTACTGGACAAAATGGTTAGCTACGGATCTGTGGGATGATCAAAACGAATCATTTGATCTTTAGGCGACTTCATTAACAAACGACACGCAATTTTGTTGGAATTTAAAGGAACATTTCACTTTGCTTTTCGTACATTTTTCGCAGTAGAGCACATGTTTTAAATATGTCATCCTTATGCAATGCATGTGAAAAAATATTATGGTAGTTTTAATGTCATGTGAGTAGTTTACTCTCATCAGTCCATCTATCAGACGCTGCTTTCTTGCGATGATAATCCCAACTGCAAGCTCCAGAAAAAACATTCTTTACGAGCGACCCATTGCGTTTTTAGGAGTTTTAGAGGATGGATGCGTTGGGTGAGATTATGTGCGCGTGAAACTAGTGAAACGGTTCTTCTTTCAGAATACAATTCAATCGTATATAAATAATTACAATCGATTACAAATAGTTTTAAGAATTATCTATATCCTTTCTCGAAGGGACACAGCCAAATTCACCTGCTTCCTTCACCACCACTCCCATCATCACCACCGCACCCATCACCGCCTTATCCATCAGCATCACCATATCCAACCACCACAATCCACCTTCATTGTAACAAGCATCACCGTAACCATACCCATCGACACCATAACAATTATCACCACCACAACCGCCACAGTCTTTCTCGCTACACCCATCACCTCCACCTTTCACCACATCCAATCTGATCATTTCCACCACAACACTTCTTACCACCGTTCTCACCACTGACACCCCACCGCCACCATCACTATCTTCATCTCCTACTGCACCTCCGGCTCTTCAGCTCCTGCCCCGGCCGCCACCATCGCCACCGTCTCCTCCTTCCGTCGCTCCTTCGCTCCGCCGCCGCCGCCGGCGATTTACTTTCGGGCGGCCACGCAAACAAGGACGCGGAGGCCGAGAGTTATGGTCAGTTAAAAAAATGCCGGCGCGCTCCCCGGGGCGGGGAAATCTCGTTGGCGGGAGATATACGCCCCGGAGCGCGATCGATCTATCGACCCCTCGCTACGCGCGTTCGCCCGCTGCTGGCACTGCGCTGGCTGGCGCTCGGTCGCTCGCTTGCGCGCTCTGGCGCTCGTTTATTCTTCGCGACCGCCGCCGCCGCCCCGGCCCACGAAGACGCCGACCTAAAGGCCAATTAATGCGCCCGAGACGAGCCTCGCGCCAGCGCCTTTGCCTCCGCCGGGCTGCAACGCTTGAAGGCTGCCTGCCGGTGGTGCGTCGGGCTTTCCCTGCACCCAGTCGATGCAAGCGCCGGGACTCCGGGGCGATGCACTCATGCTACGACATGGCTTTTCCAGGAAAGTCGTAATGGAGTTGGTCGAGTGCTCGTAATGGAGTTGGTTAAAAAAATCCTCATTTTTCATGGATGAATGGTCGCATGGATTGACGAGTAGATGAATTAATGTATGGTTAGAAGTTCTTAGTAGAACAAGAGGCTATTCCACATTTTTTGTGAAATTGAGTTATTAGCATTACATATAATTTCAAATATTATTCTTTTAAAGTAATATGTTTTTTTTAATCCATTATGAACCACTATACAAATGCATTGTTTTTAAAAGTGTTCTAAAATATATTACGAAATTTCTAGTTAAACCCTAATATTTCAGAACTATGACAATGCAGGATAGGCTACCCTTCAATAGACAAAACGAGTGATGAATTGGTACGTCGATAGATGAATAAGACAATGGATAAACGCGTGAATGGATGTATATTGAATTGATGCATAGTTGAATGAAGGGATAAATCGATATTTTCTTCAAGAGTGTGTAGAAGAGCTTTTCTTCGCTGATGCGATGAATTCTAGAATGAGCTATTACACATTTTTGTGGTTCATCATCTGGACAGCTTTTATAAATCACTGATTTCAAGGGTGCTCTTTTAACGGTCAAGATATGGCAGTTTAGGAATAGAGTTATGCAAAATGATACTCTTGGAATTCGTATATTCAAGTATTCCTTGAATATTCTGTTATAAAGTTTGTATAACTTACCTGGAAGAGAGGATTAATGAAATTAACCTACCAGTAGATAATTTCGGGTAGAGAGGATCTGCGATTTACCTGAAATATTAGCTTACTGGAACTATTAAAAGCAAGGAGGATACAAGAGAAAATCGCAAGGCAGATGGGCAAAGAGCTAGTATCATTTGGACTTTTTACGTTTGTCAATCAATGAGACACACACTTGGTCAAATGCTTGCAGCTTCAATTCCTACGCTACGTTATGAAATTGAGTGCACTTTCGAAAATGCTTCGTTGTCTAGGTTTCTCAACGCTTGTGCTTTAGGAGGGCTTAGGGAATCCCCGAAGAGAGCTCCTGGCTTTGATGTCCAAAACCCCGAGATTCAATGCTAGTCTCCCATTTGAGGGAAGACTAGTTTGTGGAAATGAAAATCCTTGGGAACCCTTTTAGTGGAGGCGGTCTTATGTCTCATTAGCTACTCTGAATGTTTTACTAAGAAATGCAGATGCTTTAAACCGTCCTCTAGGCCAGTGATTTCCAATGCAAAGCTGTATCTAAGGCAATGAGTATTGGTCAGGAAACCCTTAAACGCGGAACTTGCAATCTAGTAACACTAAATTGCCTCCTCTCTATTCATGATTCCCTTTACCTTCGATCCTGATGAAGAGGAAGACAAAGAAAATACTATTATAATTCTTATTTATAGTCTGAGGAAAATGTTTCCTCGTATAACTGAACTATCCTCTGATGGAATTTTGCTGGTCTTGTTTTCTATAAAAAATCAGTCCTTATTAAAACGAAAATATAACTCATCCATGAAAGTTGCTCTCCTGGCACACGCTTACGCATTTATCAGTCAACTGTTATCCTGTTGATTTTAATATATAATTGAATACAAAGTTAATCTAACTTTTTAGAGAAGGGTCTGTGGTGGAAGTTTCGCGATCCATTATCTATACTCTACTCCAACTTCTGAATAAAAGGGACAACTAATGGACTAAAGAACGAGTTCAGGAGGTACTTTTTGTCCCTGATTTTTTCTGTAGTACAGAGCGGAATATACTTCTGGGTATACAAAAAGACGTAAAGGAATGCCCATTGATTGCAGAAGATTAATCGAGTATTTTCAATGACAGAAGGTAAACTTGAGGTCGAGTTAGATCTTGTTTTTTCAACGTCATATTTCTTTACTACAAACTATTTTTTCAACGTATTTATTATATTTTATTTAATAAACACTTTCTTGTTTTTCTTGTTAAAAGAAATATAATTATGAACAGTTATAGAATTCTATTCTTTTTTGCATTTTCATATGAATTAATATTTCATCTACAAACACGTTGTTCTGGAACAATGGTGTATAAATTGGTATATGGCTACCAAATTGTGTTTTATTTCGGCACAGCGATTGATTCTCATATGTCATTTTTATATTCAATCGAACTCGCAAAAATAATATTTTACTCTGTATTTTTTTTCCAGCAGGGAAATATTTTGTTACAAAATCAACACATTTCAATAAACCAAAATATAAACTGTGAAATAAATACGGATTATTTTTGTTTCGTCAAACTCCCTATTTTTTGTTTGATATTCGTTCTATGCGATTCATTATGAGGGTTCGCACAGAATATGAAAGATGTCGTATGTTGTCATTCAGAGATGAAAGGATTTACAAATTTTTATTGTAAAACTGGAATACTTTTCTATCTTGCTTTTCACCTTTCTTACCATTGTTAGTTTATAAATCAATTAGTTTGACCCTTCTCAACCGTTCGTTGCATCATAATATAGAAACGGTATTGTGCGTGGACAAACATTATAACATCACTAAACGGTGAATTACACCAAAATTGAAATACTTTAATTTTATCGAAGAAGGTTATTTCTACCTTATTCCTTAAATTTAATTGTACTAAGGTTTCGAGCTTTTGCGTCCATCTGATCATTCGGGGAAAGGGCATTCAGAGGAGATCAATATTTCAAAATATAATAGGTTACAAAATATCTAATTTTTAAAATATGACATATAAACATACCTAATAACACATCTGCCCCCCGTGTGTTTACTGCTTGTTCCCGCTCATTCTATGCATGTTTCTTCGCATGCGTTTGATGGACGTTCTTGGTAAACTATTGCGAGGTAACATGGAGCGTCGTGAGAGACCGTTGTTTTGCACGCCTGGTATCGGATACGAAGTTTGCACGGACACCAGAAGCAGGTTACGTCTATACTTCCTGTCTGTGTATAGTCAGTCAGCGTACAAAGTTTACTAAACATCTTTATGTATGGAATCCATTAACTGGGTACGAGCGTTTGTAGAATAAATTTTTGCGCGACTAAAACTAGCCGAGATGGAGACTGAAAATGGCAAGAAGAGAGTAAACGAAACATAATTAAAGAATTTTCGTAATAAGCGCAAATTAATGTTTATGCGTTATGCGACGACAGTTTTACATAATCAAATAAGGACTTCATAAAAATATCCCTTAGGAACAGTGATAGAAATTTCACCGAGCGAGAACAAGATAAAATATCACCCAAAAAACGGAATCTTAGAAAATCATTTGAAACTTCTTATGCGTGCATGATATTCATGAGAGATACCCACGCATATTCCCATCGTGCGGTTGCTAACCCTGTGGGAGCTTTGTGTTTGCCATCGACTGGCTTAGAAACGGGAATTTCGGAATGGATCCCGACAAAAAATTTACATGCCGAGTATTTTCCCCTCGATTTTCGCGGAATCATCCTTCCAACCAAATAAACAAAGAGCGCGCTGAAAGAGTAGCGGGCAATAACAAACAAAGGGAGCGAACCAATCACCTAAATCAGCTTAGCGCCTAGAGACGAAGTAGCCGTCCGCTGCATTAGTTGAGAGCACGCGCAGGGCAGAATTAGAGTTTGGTAGCGACTAGACCGATCCTTGAGGTCTGGGTGACTATGGGTTGTTCTGTGACGTGCTGGGTCTAGGATGGAGTGATCTGCGGACCCTGGTACACGCGCTGTGAAGGACATGGCCGTGTCAGTCAGTCGTGTGCTCAAGGAGGAGTAGACTTGACGCGACCGACCGCGGCGCAGTGCCCGAGGCACATCCTTGCCCGCCCCTGCACGCGTGCCCTTTCCGCTCCGGCACGTGGAAGCAGTGACGGGCTGCTCCGTTTCACCTGGCGGATCGCGTTGTGCGGCCTCGCTCGCTTCGGTGGCCTGCCGCGTCGTCCCCATTCTCTTGATGACTGACACGATTTTCAGGGTGTACAGGGTAAATATGCAGAGTAAAGAAAGTACCACCGTGTTTGTACCAAACCTAATATCCCTTGCCCGTTCTCCTTTCAGATGCTTTCGTTATTTCTGAACATGTTTTGTGAAATTTTATTAGCACCCAATTATTTACTACATCTGAACTAATCTACGCGAGAACGCTGTATTTTGCTTTACTAGAGCGCTACGTCAGAAGACAAGAACTCTGGATCAAACAGAGGCTGGCCTATTTCTAACCCTTATTCACATAGTTTAAAAGTATGTTTTTTATCGTTTTGTGAATTAAGAAAAGTATGTTTTCTTTCTTTTGAAGTATAGAATACAGTACAGATCCTTACCCTAGATTAAATACAACATCAGAAGAGTTTATGGTGGTAATGAGAATAATCCGAGGAGAACGGGGAAAAGAGCGGAGCGGGCGAGCGGGCGGAATGGAGTTGACTGGAACAAATGAGAGATAACTGGAACCATTAAATATCCGGGTAACATCGCACAATCAGCGAGAGAAAGAGACACGGCTTTAGCAATCGAGCTTTTAATGTCAATTGAACGGTAGTTTCTTTAACCAGCGAAGTTCTTTCAACAATTTACCGGGAAACATGTCTCAGAGCATAAGTGATGTCACTACAGAGCCTCTAACTCGGAGGTTGACTGGTTCGAATCCCGTCGGTGGAAGGATTTTCGATACGAACTGGACAGCTCGGTCAAATTCAGCCTCCGTTAGGAGGAGGATTCTAGCAGCCCGCTAGTCTGAAATGGTGGTTTTCCGTGGTTTCTCCAATCAACATCAGGCGGATGCCGAAGAAGCATCTTAACAAATGAACCACGGATCTCGCGCAATCTTCTATCCTTTTCCTTGTCCTATCCTTATTTCTTACATACACTTACACTCACATACACAACACAATCATGCTTGTCGGGAGACCAGTCGGGAGGATAGAGGTTTGTCCCGGCTGGGACGCTGCCATGCGTTTTGGAGATACCTGGTTAGGGAAATCCCCTCAATCTGACTTAGGTTGGCGCAGAATCGCGTCAGTCAGCGGAGAAAGATCACCGCCGTCTCTCGGCGTTAAAAAACGCGCACCACACTCACGTGACTAGTGAACTTATCAGTTATCACGTCCGGAACCACTAATCAATGAATCTATTAAAACAACTTCTTCCACTTGGACTCGCTCGAGGCGGACCTGCAATGCCAAAGCGCCTCCTCGATGCTGCTTCCACAGCGAATCAACGTCGCGCCTCATCTCGCGTGCGAACAGAAGGGGGAGTGGTGGTGGGAGTAGAGGAGGGGGAGGGATAAAGAGCGGGAGGCTGCTCTGCCGAGCGTCCGTCGTCTCAGAGAGTATTGTTTCCGAGGCTGCGTGAAATCCGTATCTCGCCCTTAATGACAAACCGTCAACCAAAACCGCTTAGCGACTGTGGCGCCTGCGGCAGTGGCGTGGGTGACAGCGGTAGAAGCGCAGGGAAGTAAAGAAAAGAGGGAGGATGAAAGTGATGAAGAACGGTGTGGGGACAAGTAAAAGAACTACATGTACGAAATCGTAAAATTGTTTGTACCCGGTGACGAAAGTGACAAAATATGGCGAATGGTATGAGAGGGAAATTCCTGCGATGGAAGACTATATTGACGTTTATTTTACAATGAACTATACGGGTAAAACCGGGAGAAGTGGCTCAGGGCGTAACGCGCAGACTTCGCATTCGGGAGGCCCGAGTTCAATCCCCGTGCTGGCCATCCTGACCGAGGTTTTCGCAGTTTCCCAGGGTCATCCAGGATAATGCTAGGATTATTCGAGTAAAAAGGTCATGACCGCGAAACCGACATCGCTGTCCGAATTCGTTAATTACATGAAGTGATGAAGGTTAACCGAATTCGAGACATCGCGGGTTCCTGGTTGAGTAACCGACTAAGAACCCGGGTGTATACGAGCGACGAGGCCAATTGGCCTTTACGGGACATTTAAAAGCTTAATACAAATGTACAAAATCCAAACGCGGGTAAAACGAATTAACTAATTTTAATTACGTTAAAATGTTGAAAGACAAATATATCGAATGCTTTGCTTCTACGTTCGATTATTTTTCTAAGTACTATCAATATAAAATGAACTGTTAGATTTTTAATTGTTATATTCATGTATGACTTGTAACAGAAAAAATATCAAATCACTAGTTTTCCCTGCAGCCAGTACTTAATAACTATTGCTATCATATTTTAATTGAAATTATTTTTCAATCCCTCGACTCATGTTCTTTGTATGAGGGTATTTCGTGTCATTCGTGACATAAATAATCTATAATATGATGCAGTGCTAGGCGGTTGTGATAGTAGTAAAAGAAGCAAAAAGAAGAGAATGTCGAGAAGCGGGAGACGGATAACGCCGTAACGTGGCACATTTAAAATTCTCGCAACTGAGAATTGCAGCGGCCGCGGCGGGAGAGATTTATTTGGTAAAATTTTTGTCGCTGCTATATATTAAAGACCGTGGCAGTGTTTTTAAATGAATACGTTCTAGTCTCTTTTTCATGAGATTTCCAGCATATGTGCAGCAATTATTAAAAAACTATTTTAGCAGAGTGGTTGTTTTGTACGGATTAGAGAAGCCGGATGAATTGTATCTTTGTATGTACCAAATTGGAAGAGCCTTTAAGGTTAATATCTGGTAATGTTATTTTGAAAAAAAAAGAACAGAATCGATATTATCTCACTCTGTAACTCGTGAATGTATACTTAGTCCCCTAATACTCCAAGAACTGGGGTTTATCTATTCAAGTTTTAGAATTACGGAATTATTAACTTATTAACTAATTATTATGTCTTTAAGTATGGCTCTGAGTTAAAACTGATGCAGAATAACAATCTTATCAGTGGCTACCATAGAACTTTCTCCAGTGACATATTGTAACTGTGATGTTCAAAACTAATACTATACAATAAAATACTATATTTATTTCTTGGATAATTATCAATTGACAAATTATTTAAATAATTACGAGATGAAGAAGGGTGGTTTTCAATTGATTCTACATCGCAATCACAAGATGAACACATCCACGTAATATGTGTGGTTCGTTCCCCAGTAGGGTGTTGTTACTGTCGTTACTGTTACTGTGTCGCCTTGGAGGACTAGACGAGGCAAACAAGAAGCTCAGTCCCGTTACTCCCGAGGTATCGACAGGATAACACACGGGAGGTTGTCTGCAGCGGCAATCCGACCATGCTATCGCCGTAACGACTCCTCGGTGCCCTATAAATAGCGACTCCCCACCCCTCCCCATCCTCCCTCGCTCTCCCTCCCCTTCCTTCCCCCTCCCCTCCCTACCCTCACCCCTCCCCCCACCACCCCTCCCCTCCCTCCGGTCGACGGGGCGGCGCAGGGATGGGCGTGCTACAGATTCGTTTCGTCTTGCGCCCTCCCCCGCGCCCCCCGTGCTCGCCGCTTTACACTTCACTTGACAGGCCGGGCGAACTTTTCGCGGTGTCTCATTAAATTTTCACGCGCGCGAAAATTGTTCTCCGAGAAATATCGCGAGCGGTGGGGAGGAGCTTCCCGTTTTGGTGCAATCTACACCTTTGGATAAACACCGCCGAGGTTTAGGTTCGTCGTATCTCGCTCCACTCGGGAACTTTATAACTCCTCAGAAAATCGTTACTGCGCGAAGGAGGTTTTGGCCCAGTTTCCGGACGAAAACAATGGCTATCAGATCATCGGATTGGCGCGTCGGCGGTGAAGAGACTACGGAGACGACGATGTCTGGGAGGAGAAGGCGTTGGGATGGGGTCGGAGAGACTTGAGCAGAGACGGTCGCAGGCATGGTAGCTGTGATCATGGTGGTGGAGCAGACGAGGACGTCGGGCAGTGAAGGCAAAGCGCAAGAGGGAGATCATACTCGTGTCGGATGGGGTGGTGGGAGATCTGGGCTTACAGAACAGTGGGTGGCGGAAAGTGGTTGGTGGCGAGTGTCATGTCGGTGGGTGGATGGCGGCGGGTGGATGGCGGGGGATGGGCTGCGGAGCGGACGGTGAGTGGTGGAGTGTCGAGGTGGAGTGTGGGTGGCAGGGTGAGCAGGTTGGTACCGATGCCAAGCAGAAGCCAGGACGTACCGTTTCCCTGCGCCCGTGCACCGTCGGACGAACTTCAGGTTCCGTGCTGTTCTTTATTGGCTCCTTTTATCTGCTCTTGCGATACCGGGCGTACAGCACGGGTCGGAGCTAAGGGAGCGGTGTAGCGTTCGAAGACGTTCATTGAGAATCTGCGCGCAGCAATAATTCGGGTCCTTCTCGTCTGACGGCGCCGAGGACGTCGAAGGAGGGTGGAGAGCGAGTGGGGGTGGGGCGAGCGGGGAGGGAGCCCGGGAGCGCTCGGGGCGCCTTTTGACGAAGAGGGCTCTTGACTGGAGAGCTGGAGGGGGCGCAACGGGATCAAGCGACGGAGGCGGTGATTGCGGAATTCGAAGCGATGCCTAGGGAAAGGAAAGTGGTGTTTACGGATTCAAACATATGGGATTTATTTGGGGACTCTTCGGCTGATATGCATACCTTAGTGATGGCTATGATGTACTGGAGATGCAGAGGGGCCGAAGGGATAAATCGTGTTAGGAACTTTCCTTCATTCCATGTTAAGTAGTTTTCTAATACCTATTACAGTAAAACTTGCTCAATGCGGAAAGTGTATAATGCGGAAATCTCTCTAATGTAAACATGAATCGCGGTCCTGCAAAACATAAATGTTCTTGTATTACCTTGCATGATGCGGAATTTTGTCTAAAACGGAAAAATATTGTGGTCCCTTGAGATTTCCCATTGGGAGAGTTTTACTGCACCTTTTTTAGTAAGGGATGTTTTTAGTGACTCGGATAGAAGTGAGTAAGTTGTCAATTGTCATGAATCACATGAATCATGAATTCTGTGAATATGGTTGATACTAAATGTCGGTGAATGTCTAGGCTAATTGGTTGAACTAAAGGAATGTATGTGTCTTGTAAAGATGACGTAAAGCGAAAAGGGACAGATCATCCTTTAAAATGAAAAAAAGATGAATGTGCCAGGAGGCTTTGCTGAAAATGACAGAATACAGGCTAAAATCATTAATCACACAGGAAGCTAAAAAGAGATGATTGAAATCAAGTAAATTAATAGGTAAATGGAGGCAAAGGTTTATGGGTAGTAGTTACGTAATTGTATTTAATAATAGACAAGTGTGAGAAGTGGAAGTAAACAAAAATTGTATGAAGCATTTCACCAAGAATGAATGGAGACGAGTGATGTAAAAGGTCAACGTTCCTTCAAGAAAGTGATTGTTTGAGTCTTGGGAGAAAGAAACCTGAAGAAGTTGGCGAAAGCGTCCCGTGCTTATGTCTGGAAACAACTGTAGAGAGTCGTGGAGAGAGATTTAAGCAAGAAGCGATGGCAATGCCAATTTGGGTAGAGAATGAAAAAGAGAGCCACGGAAGTTTATATCACTCAAACGAAGGCGCAGAGTTGAGAAATAGCAGACGGTCGAAAGACAGAGGCCGAGAGTAAGAGGCCCTCTGAGACAAAACACAGACAGCTGCGGGGTGACAGAGGAGGCGGGCGACGGCAAGTCGAGAGGAAAGAACGAGAAAGAGAAAGAAAGAAAGAAAGAAAGAAGAGAGAGAGATGAGAGAGAGATGACGAGAGAGATGAAGAAGAGAGAAGAGAGAGAGAGAGGATGAAAGAGCAGAGAGAGATGAAAGAGAGAAGAGATAAAGAGAGAGAGAGGAGATGAAAGAGAGAGAGAGATGAAAGAGATGAAAGAGAAGAAAGAGAGAGAAGAGAGATGAAAGAGAGAGAGAGAGAGATAAAGAGAGAGAGAGAATGAAAGAGGAGAGAGAGATGAAAGAGAGAGAGAGATGAGAGAAGAGAAGAGAGAGATAAAAGAGAGAAGAGATGAAAGAGAGAGAGAGATGAAAAGAGAGAAGAGATGATAAAGAGAGAGAGAGAGAGATAGTAGAAAGGAGAAAAGAAAGGGAAGAGTAAGAGAGAAGAAAGAGAGAAAGAGAGAGAGAGATGAAAAGAGAGAGAGAGAGGATGAGGATAAACGAGAGAGAGAGATGAAATGAGTAAAACGGCAACGACGCTCAAAGAGAGAATTTCGTGGAGACTGGAACACTGTCTGAGGCGACGGGTTTAGGAGCCCGTTCCTAAGGCTTGTGGCGCCCTCTCAGTGTTTCCCCAAGGCGATGGTTAATGTAGTGAAAGAAGGTTCAACGATGACGCGAAATTAAGAATAGATTGGTGAAATGCGGTTTTAAACATTTTCATTGAATACGTATTTAAACTTTTACGTTTATACACCAGCGCAAGAACCATTTAAATTTTTGTTCATTAATATAATATACGCGCAGAATTTGAAAGAAAACCGTACAGCTCCGGCAATTTGAGAAAATTTCTGGTTTTCTTTGATACCCAATAATTCGGAAAAAAATTAAAAAATTAAACAGTTTTGATTTTTACTGAAAAATGCAAATTTTAGTGTTATTTCGTCTATATACTGCGTCTATATACTGCACGTACAGTCTTAATTCGAATGCTCAGTGTGTCCCTTATAACTACACAGCTGATAGAAAGGCTCCAAGGAAAAGGCTTCAAGGAAAAGGCTTCCTCCGATTAAATATTTCCCATTCACATACTGCATCATCAGCGACACTTTTAATATTTTTGGCAAAGAAATTTTGCATCGTATATATGTATATATAATTTCAAATTCAGCAATCACAAAGTATAACGTATATATTATGTATGTGTTATGTTATTTCTGAATTCGTGAAGTTTCTTTTTTGTGAAGTATTTTATTTAAGAGACATGTTATAAACTAAACATTAAAATTTTTCAGGCAGTAATTTTCCAAACAATGCAGATACTTATATTGTCTTGAAGTGTGAAAACCATTTATTTATCGGAAGGTTATGTTGGTGAAATGAATTTCCTTAATCCTTAGTAATAATTGCGTTTTGCATTCTCTCATATTTACTTTTTAGTGACTTACATCAGTAACAAGCAAAAATATATAATTTTGTTTTTTTAAACCGAAATATTTAATTGTTTCAAATGTTATGACGCTAGGACGAAATTGTACACTTCCCCGATGAAAATATAACTTTTTTATAAATTTTCTGTTTTCTATTCTTCGTTCTAAGAGAGTCTTACTCGCGCAGAAGAAAGCGAAGCAATGAAATTCATAGAAAAGTTAACGAAAAGAGATGACCAAGACATCTACGATGGATAGAGGGGTAAGACCCAAGGTACGTGCCTGGGTTTAAGAAAGATAAAACTTTTGAAGAGTAGAATGAGGTTATGGAAGAAGAGGGTTTTATCTGTTTCAATACAATGAGCCTGAAATCGGTAGCTGTAGGAGCGAATGAAGACGATTGACGCTAAGATTTGAAACAGAGAACAAAATATTCAATGAAACAAAGACGAGGTGCTAGGAAAAAGGACAACAATAAATGTTTTTCATCCAAATATCTGAGAACGTTCTGAAACAATGAGAAAGAAAACTATTTGGCAGAGATGATTGTAATTCCATGGCTACGTGAAGTACGTGAGAAAGTGGATAATGAGAACATTAATGAAGAGGCTAGTAGCAATATAGCCGAATATTCCACCAAGTTCAGTAACAAATACAATGAATACAAAAATTAGAGGAAGGTAGTAGAGAGGGAAAGTCGAGTCCTTTGCTTCTGCTTCTGCCGCTGTCTCTCTTTTTCTTCTTCTCTCCGTCTCCACCTTTGCCTCCCCATCTACCTCTTCTTCTTCTTCCTCCGCCTCATTTTCCCCTCCCTCCATCTGCGCCGTCGCTGTCACTGCCGTTGTCGCCTCCGCCTTTGCCACAATCCTCGACTGTGAGCTGCCGAAATGCCATTTGGAATTCATAAACAGAATCGGGAAACCTCCTCGCATTATAGCAGCTCTCCTTTAGTCCTCATATATATACAGGATTTATTTTGTAAAGCATAGGTGCTTTAGTATGGGAATGAAGGGTAATGCAGAAGAGACGAAGCACTTTCAGAGCCGCGAGGCTGCTAATAGACTTTGTCCATTTCTCTACCAGAGATTATTTTCTGCAATCTTTTGAATGTTTTATTTGAAAATACATTTTATGTTATATTAAAACTACCAACAGAATAAAGAATTTTGTGTATTTTTAAGTGGATCTATTGCTCTCTGTGTAATTTTACGAGTGTATACAGATTTTCAAAAATGTTAGATAGAAAGTTCTATGACAGAAAATATGCATTTTAAATTCTCTTTAGAGATGTCAATTGCTCGTTAATTATTCACTTTCATCTTTACTTTAATTTTTGAATATCACATAAAAGGGTCAAGAATTGGAAGTGAATTTTAATATTTATGAAAGCTAGTAATCAAACTCATATTTATCATTTATCTTTGTGACATGAAACAAATCGTACATATTGCAACCAGTGGCCATCTTTGAGCAAATTCATCCCGCCCCATAATTTCCATTGTGCAATTGGTAATTGTTCTACTCAAAACGGTGTTTGGTTATTTTAAACTGTAATCCAAAATTGAAATGCGCTTCCTTTGAAGTGAATTCATGGAGCGTAGGCAATTAATGCAATCAGTTACAATTACATTTACTCTGTTCGTATATCTCTTTTTTCAGAAGAGTTTCATTCGTAATATTCGTGAATACAAGGTACTGTTTTAAAGATATCAATAGTCTGCGAAAATATTAAAAAATACATTAAAATTTTTCTGTGTGAAATTAAAATAATTTAGATTTGCATTATTAGGCATAGTTCTTATTATGGAGTTTCACGAATACATACTAGTGATGCGACATCGATAACAACACATCGATGTCAGCATACATTGATGTTCAAAATTAAAACATTGATGTTAAAAATACATTAAATAAAAACCATCGATGTTTTTGAACATTGATGTTTTTAGACTGGTATGCATTGAAATCTAACTTGTCTGCGTTCGTGTTTATCAATTCGTCGAATAAGGATACGAGAAGGAGCAGACCCTACGTCCAGAGCGTATTTGTTAAAAACATCTCAATGTGCGAAATAAAGATGAAGAAAGATGCTCGATTTGGTCGATGAAGGTAGTACAAATAGCGTTCCTTTGATGACAACATATGAACTAAGTGTTACCATCAGTTATTATTTCATATTCCAACTTTTACATTGTGATTTTACTTATTGTGATCATGGAAATTTCTCATTCAGAAACAAAACATCGGGAAAGGAAAAACATCGATCACAAAACTCGATGTTAAGAAAATCTGCAACTCGATGTTAAAATACATCGATGTTTAAAACATTGACGTTTTTACAAAAACATCGATGTTTTGAAAACAGCGACATCAATGTCGCAACCCTACATACCACTAAGCAAAATATTACTAATAACTTTTTAGAGCAGATACTTTTTTAAAGATGATGTGTTTAATCCACGCTATATGGGTTTAAATATATACTTACATTTCTGTTCCATCTTGCCGACAACGAACGAACTAATTTTAAGTTTACAAATTGTCCTTGACTGCTCAATACATTCATAATCAACTGTTCCCTCATAGAATATATAGAATATTCGTAGAACTGATAGATTATTCTAATAAAAATTTCTTGAATGTTGTCAGTCGTCTCTTATTACTTTTTACTTGTTTATTTACTTTATTTTAGTCCAGCAGTCAAATTATATTTCTTAATAATATCTTAAACTCTAGCGACATTACCTTTTGTTTTTGAAATTTGTTTCTACTTTTTCTTATAATTCCGTTGACATAAATACTTTATATGCACATACTCTACCCTTCCTCTATAAAATTTTGTAAGTTTTCAACCATGAAAGTAGTGTAAAAGGTTTAACTATCGCTTTCCTTTACGATTAGGTCTTTTTCTCATAAGAGCCACGTATTCTTGGTTAAGCATGCTTCGTACTGTTAATTTAAAAAGTGTATGCATGGTAATTATCCTTAAAAACTTACATTTCGAAAGTAAGCAACTAAATTAATTATATTACATTAAAATAATTGTTTAATTTGAAAGTAATTTATTGTTTTTCTTCAATATTTTTTCTTCATTTCAGGTAAGTGATTTCCGAAAATAGGCGAAAACAAGCAACACTAAAATTGACTTTTCTGTAAGGTAAGCAATTTAAAATATATAAAAAATTTGAAACTACGTCATTTTTTCAAAGTAATTTCAATAATTTAAACTTTAACGGAATAGAAACTGTCACATTAGATAAAATTCGGATTAAGACATGTAAGTGAATAATTGACTATTTTGGCAAAGGTTTGTGAAATATCAATTTAAAAACTCATTTTTAAGGACGGGAACGAAAATATTTTAGTTTTGATTTTGCGCACTTTAATTATTTAGGCACCAGCTTTTTTTCAGGTTTAAATACTTTTAGCCTTGTTCTTCTTGTCAACAAATCTCTACATTGAACCGTTCGACTTCCTTCTCTGAGGAAACCTGAAAGGAGAAATATGTAGAAGTAAAACAAGTAAAATGGACGTGATGTCTCGTTTGCACAGCTGTACAGAATGCAATGAAAATAGCTAGTGTGAATGCGTGCAATGACGGGATATTCCATTAAACGTTGGTGATAAGCAATACGACAACAAATTGATTCAGCCAGATAATGTGGCAGATGTAAAACAAAATTATACGTCTCAGAAACACATTGCACTTTTTCTTTGAAACATGATCATTTCCACATTACTGTTTATTAGATAAAATCATGAACTCGAGAATTCACCTATTTGTGAATGAAACTGACCTCTCCTTGCTTTAAATAAACTCGGTAAAAACTCTTTTCTTGAACCCTGCAATTAGGATGATGAAATCACAGTTGAAGCAGAGAATTGCATGAATTGATAAACTTGCTTTTGTCACTGAACTTCTATTGCACAGAAAAAAATTCTTTTAAGATTTGAAATATTGAAAGATTTGAAAATTAATGTTTTGTATTACATGTCCCAAATTTCTGTCTGTGCCCAATTGCATGTACAATGTGTGTCACCTAAAACCGGCGAGAGGAATTTCGATTGCGGAAGAGTTATCAATGACGGACGTCTGCATGCTACGTTGTCACAGCAAGTTTCAACCGCATCAAGGTTGAGGGAAGGAGGCGGAAACCAAGGCCCAAACTTCCTCTGCTCACAGCCAATTTTTTCCATCGCTTATGCTTGTAGCTAGGGACAGACAAACCGGTGATCGGTCTCTGTCATTTCTCCACGTATTCGTGAGTCGTTCTCGCTGGCTCATGAACGGAGAAGTTTCATGGAGAAGGCGGCTCCAACGTAAGGTCGAGAGAGTGCACTTGCTACTCCGATTCTATTTCCTTTTGAGTCAAAGAGTCTTGAGTCAAGCGGCGGCGATGGTGTAACGGTTAGCGTACCGGACTGTTGTACCCAAGTTCGCGGGTTCAAACCCCGATCGAAGCCGTGGATTTTTAAGGCGAAAAAAACGCCTTCCTTCGTACGCCTTCCTTCGGGAGAGAAGTGAAGCCGGGCTTGTCACATGTTAGGCTAGATTTACTTGGCAAGTAAAAAGATCCTCAAGCCTAAATGACGTCTCTGAGCTAAATTCAAATCGCCTGTTTCTCGCCCAAGAAATGCCTCCGTTCTCTGCTGCGTGGTCAGACGGAAGAGCAGGCCTGATGGCCCGAGTCTCACCATGTAAAATAAGGCAAATTCAATTCAATTCAAAAAGAAAGCCACCAGTCACAAGATTCCTGTACTCTCGAAAGAAGAGAGAATTATCGTAAGCCGTATCCTAAGATGTCCATAACGGTTGAGGATTGGGAAAGGTTTGTGGTTAAAATAGCATAGTAAAGAGACAAGTTTTTTTTCACGCAGATTATTTTTATTGAAATTAAAAATGTCTGTAATATAGAAAACTGTTGTTAATAAATTGATGAAAGGTGTGTACGTTTATCGTGAAAACCAGACATAAGTCGAAGTGGCAGCAATTTGAGAAATTGAATGTAAACATAATACAATTTTAATTCCTTGTTTAATATCACGTACGTTATTACGTAAGACAATTACTAAAGTCGGAATTTTTATGAAGTTACTACACATCTTTATTATCTTTGTACGGCGTAATGAAAATACTCGTTCCTAGAAATATCCAGTAATAAGTTTTGACAACAAATAAACTTAATTAAGATAAAATAATTGCATATCTAGTGCAATAATCCAATTTTTTACATATTCTTGTTGTACTACAGTTGTTCATATTGTAGTTTTAGAAGAAAAGTGAAAAAAAATTGGCTGAAATGGCTCACGGCCACCAATATTGCCACTGCTGCCTTTTTTAATGAAACATAGTAACTGAAATTCACTATTCGTGTTCGAACGAAGCGATAGCTGTTTGTACTATCTTTATCAAGCTGACTACCTCTTGCTGGAGAGATGATCCTGATACCTTGTTTATTTACTACACCTTACCTCGTATTTCACTCAGGGAGAGACGGTCAGAGCATGGGCATTTGGGTCAGATTTCTTCTTCCTGTATCCTTCTCTGGTGTACTAAGGAAGTCCTGACTTCTTGAGATGATCCTGAGCGTTCAAGCTTTAGGTTCTGTATTGTAGAAATACGTAATAGTCGCAACGCTTTCGAAAATTTTGCACATTTTAATTTTTGATTACTTAGAAAATCAGTTTGTTGCCTTGATATTTACCCTATGATATTCGTTGTTATACTGATAAGCATTTATTCATAAGTTTATTTTTAATTAATCATTTTTCATTTCTGGTGTAGGAATGTAAAACTCTCGCTAATACATACAGCAGATTCTCCCGAAGAGAAAAACGACAGGATATTTCTGAACAATAACATTTAAACTATGTCGTTGTTTGAGAAAAAATATAAAATTATTTTTATACGTTTCTGTGAACGTTCCCCAAATCTATAACTAACACTACAATTCCACAAAACATGCCGTCCGTTTCTTTTTTAAATCAAAGTAATAGTTGAGTTTTAATGGTGTCATGTGCGTTGTTATCTTGAGAGTTAACACCAATTCAATTGTACCATTACATACTAATCATGTAACATTTGCTTCTCTGAGAGATTATGCCGAGAAAAAAATGCAATTTGCTTTGGCGTATAGTACACTATTGTACATACTCATGTTCACTCCAAGTGACATACAAATATATAAAAATGAAGAACCAACGAACATATTATTTTATCATTTGAAAGATCAAAATTCATTTTCCAACAATTGATTACAGCTTTTCTCCCAGCGCACTCCTAATGCGAGTCATCAGTCACTGTCAGTAACCTAATTTCCATTAGCATATTCGTATTTGTGGGCAGGTGTTGCAGCGGAGGCAGCCCCTCCCTCCACCCCCACGTCTCCCCCCTCCTTCCCTCCCCCAGTCGCGGTGAGCGCCAAGGAGAACGGCCGCGGGGCGGGTGGCATTCGCGGTCGCAGCTGTGGCGGGCGCCGTTGATGTGGATATTGTGCGCGACCGATTACCTGCAATAGGCGATTCTCCGCGACGTCAAAAGCGGCGGGAAGCTGTTAAGCGATTCGCGAGGCCAGCAGCAATCCGCGCACCTCTTGTCCATCCATTCCAAACTGCTTGTTTGTTGTCTTGCCCGTTTCGCTCTCTCGCCCGTTCGCTCTCTCGCCCGTTCGCTCTTCTCGCCCGTTCGCTCTCGCGTTCGCTCTCTCGCCCGTTCGCTTCTCGCCGTTCGCTCTCTCGCCCTTCGCTCTTCTCACCCGTTCGCCTTCTCTGCGCCCGTTCCTCTCATCGCCGTTCGCCTCTCGCCCGTCGCTCTTCTCGCCCGTTCGCTCTCTCGCCCGTTCGCTCGCTCGCCCGTTCGCTCTCTCGCCCGCCCCCATTCGCTTTGCGCCCGGTTTGCTCTGTTCGCCCGTTGCTCTGATCGCCCGTTTGCTCTGTCGCCCGTTTGCTCTGTGCCCGTTTGCTCTGTCGCCCCGCTTTGCCCTCTGTCGGCCCGTTTGCTCTGATCCGCCCGGTGCTCTGTCGCCCGTTTGCTCTGTCGCCCGTTTTGCTCTGGGTCGCCCCGTTTGCTCGTGTCCCCTTTGCTCTGTCGCCTGTTTGCTCTGTCGCCCGTTTGCTCTGTCGCCCGTTTTGCTTCTGCTCGCCCGTTTGCTCTGTCGCCCGGTGCTCTGTCGCCCGTTTGCTCTGTCGCCCTGTTCGCTCTGTCGCCCGTTTGCTCTGTCGCCCGTTTGCTCTGTCGCCCGTTTGCTCTGTCGCCCGTTTGCTACTGTCGCCCGGTTTGCTCTGTTGCCCGTTTGCTTGTCGCCCGTTTGCCTCTGTCGGCCCGTTTGCTCTGTCGCCCGTTTGCTCTGTCGCCCGTTCGCTCGCTCGCCCTTTCGCTCTTTTTGTGACCGCTACCTGGTTTGCTTTATCGTCTCTCTTCTCACTATATCGCCTACATTTACACCCTATCGTCGTCCGCTCGTCGCTCACTCGTCGTCTCTCTTGCCCTCTCTCACCTATCTTGTACACGCTCTCTCATCCGGTCGCTCGTCTGCATTCTCGCCTGCCCTCACAGCAGCGCAGTCGACCTCCCGGAACTTCGGACGTGCGCTGAGAAGTTAATTAATTGCTAAGTTCCGCCCACCCGGCTCGTCATCACCTCTCCGTGTGTCTCCGCCCTGTCACGCGTTGCTTCTCCGTATATTGCATATCGGCATCTTACCTGGAGGTTCATTTCATTGCCTGTCCCTGGAGCCTGCTGCGTTCCATCTTACGTCAATCCCCCTCAACAAACTGATAGCAATGGAAATAGTGTTGATTGTATCCAGAAATGGCAGATTGTATGTCACGAAGACAACCCAGGCGCCATAGAGACAATTTTTCCTTGTATTTTCTTTACGCACGTATCACGTCCACAGAGAAAGTGGTGCTGGTCCCATTTTCGCCAAACATACTGTATGTCTCGGCAGGCGAAGATAACAAACCTATTTCTCGAAGTTGACTTTTGGGCGTGCGGGGAACACAAGAAACAAGTTAAAGTGTAGGAAAATTGTTCATATGATATGTTATTACAGAAATACAATAATGAATTTGGAGATCATTGTCTTAAATGAAATATGTTGTAAAAATCATACCTTTAAGAAAGGTCATTTACAGTTTTTTGAAGAAAAAAAACTACTTTATGCAAAATTTCTTCTGGAGTTATTGCAATTTATAAAAAAGTATCAAAAAACGCTCCAAATTGTTTCTTCAATTTTTTCACTGATAGAGCAAAGAACATTTAAAAATGGCGCAGGCCATTCTTGTTGAACACTCTAAATGTTCGAAAATTGTAAAAGATAAAATGCAAGGAAGCATGTTGTAGCCCTACTATTGTCAGTGCTATATTGGGTTGTTGGAGCCTACGCCAAGCTCGGTATACGTGTCGAACTGTCTGGTATTCCCTTCACTTATTCCCTTTAGCCCCTTCACACACCGTTCTCTGTTTTTCATTGCGCGGCTGCCGTTTCAACAGATTCTTCAATGTGAAGGTGACAAGGAAGTTGCGAGGGATGATATGTGTTCAAAACTTTGCAACCTACTAGTGCTTAAATTGACAATTCACTAGTTACCAAGTTTATTTGATGGCTTTCATGAAACTTGACTACTGCCGTAGGTAGGGCAAAATTAACAAGTGCAAAGATATTTATCCGGTTAATTAAACAATATTAATAATGATCCTACTACGTGGGCTCTAATGCTGCTACCTAGCTTCCATAGATTATACCGGAGCTGACGAATCTAATTACAAATGCGAACTTAGGGTGTATCTTCGGAGTGCACGATCTTGTTTCGTTACTCTAGTAATGGGTGAGCAGGTTATCCCAGTCAGGTGTTGACGAGAATATCGTGAATAACGTCGAAAGTGATGTTATCAGGGGTTATAATTACAAAATGGAGATGAAGTTAACAGGAACATTCGTAAGAAATCTGTAAATTAAGACCTGAAAATAATTTAAAACGCTAGCAAAATCAGTTACTGGTTATAAATCCAATACTGTGAATCTTTAAGCTGATGTGATAACTGAGTGATAGAACTCTAAAAAGAGAACGTGGCTGTGGTAATGACAATTTTTAGGACTGCGTCACAAATGAAATCTGTGATGAATGAAAATGAAATCTGATAGTGACACTAGATCGTATGAACGCACCATGTGAAGTGAGGATTAACCGACAATGGAAAGGAGCATGTGTAAAATAAACCAATTCTTGAAAGATGGTAGTATACCAGACCAAAATGGACTTCCCTGCTGGGATCTAATACTGACATTTCAGGGTGATGAGATGACTAGGAAAATGAAGAAAAGAATAGATGAGAGTAAGAGAATGAGATGCTTTGATAGTTACCATGACGCATCGGTTGAAACGGACAGAATTAAGGCTTGACTTAAAAACAACGCTTAAGAACAAAAATTCAAAATGGGTATTATATCTTGAAGGTGGTACGAGTAAAAAGAACTAAAAATATGATGCTTACTCGTGATTGTATTTACAGTGTGTCAAATAGGGATTGAAGAAGGTAGACTGAATTATATTAAGGAAGAAACTAATTTGTAGAGATTGCTGGAAAACCAAAAAATAAAAATAACGATATTATAAAGGTTATGTGAGAGTGACTGAGTGAGAATCACTTACGAGAAAAATGGCAGTATGTAAATATGATAGTGATGATAGTTACAGAGATGAAGAGATTGGAGGAATGTGATAACAATTATGTAAAAATAAGACAAAATGGAGAAAATCAATAAACCAAAACAGTAGAATAGCAATATTCAAAAGGGAATGACGAAGAAATGGGAGTACGCAAATGTGACAGTGGTGGAAGTTAGGCTGGGTGAAAGCGATTGGCCGGAGGTGAACAATGTGTAAAGATAGCACTAATGTGATCCTACTTTCCTAAGCCTTTTCAGTCACAGCTGTGATGGTTTGATGAATGGACAATGATGATGCGCTTTGAATGATAATGAACCAATGATGGTGAAACTAGAGATACGGTAAACTGGAGACATCTGAAAAATATACCATGCACCAATATTTTCCATCACGAATTTCATTTGGATCGGTCTGAATTTAATCCTGTAAAGAAGACGAGACGTGGAAGGTGAACGGTCTGATCAATGCGGCATGCAACAGTTTAAAAATCCTAACTTTGTGGTAGTTTTACCGGGTGAGAATTGAGGGTGCGGGGCGCGGGTGAAGCTGCGAGGTGAGGAGTGAGACGAAGTGTTTGATGGTAGAGAATTTGATGATATTTTCGTCATTTGATCAATACTGAAGGAATAGGGGAAGCACAGCAAGAGAAACGGGAGGCCCCAGAGAAAACCTGACGTAAACTCTTTTATTTGACACATTTTGCAAGTGACTCAATCGGAATTTGAACCGCGGTATTCTTTAATTGAGAGGTAAGGGTCTTGACTACGGTTACCCGGTATACAATCCCCTGTAGAATAGTAGAAAATCAATAAATGACAATTACGATTCTTAAGAATGAGGGTTAACGAAAGAGAGTACGCGGCCCATGTGATGAGCTGATTGGCTGCTCCTCCAGCGCTGCAGTGGCGGGCAGGGGAGGCGCGTGTAGGCTTCGCCTGCGGGCTGCGGCGTGGAAGGGCGCGCGGGAGGGGGCGAGAGAGGGCGGGACCGCACCGCAAGGCCCCTCCGCCGATGCCCTTCGCTGCCCTGCTAATTGAGGGGTTAGCGGCGCGGCGTGGCGAGGTGTGGCGTGGCGTGGCCCGGCGCGTGGCGCTGGGGATGCGGCGGCCGCTCCGTGGCCGAAGGGCTTACGTGCCCTAGGGTGAACGACCCTTCGCGCCTGCGGCAACCTTAGGCCGCCCCGGCAGCCGCAGACGAGAAATTTTCTTGTTGGGCGGTAGGCGAGGGGTTGGCGCCCATTCAACCCAGCGGCGTACGCAATTTTGTTGAGCCCTTTTTCATGTGGGAAATAAAAGCGGGCGTTAATACCCGACTTGGTTGTATTCTGGTGTGTGATTACGTTCAGCTGGACATGAAGCAGTACTAATTGAGATTAAAGCAAGGTGGGGGCGTGATATACGATGAAATTATTTTTAATTATTTATTATTCTTCGATTGGATTTTTAACTATACGTCACCATAATAAAAAATCAAGTTTTACTGATGAAAGATAAAACTGTAAAGCAGAATATTAATATTTTCTCAACTACACTATTTGCAGGCATTGCGGTACTATCGAAAGAATTATTATATGATCTCTTAAGTAAAACTATTTCATGAAAATTGCGACGAGACAAATTTTAAAATCATACGTTTTACAAGTAGAAAAATAAAATGTATATTTTAAACCTACCTATATATTTTCAGGGATAGGAGAAATGAGTTTCTTTAAAGTCTCGTGTTTATTTATTTCTGCCGGTACGTTCTGCTTAGGTGATTAAATTTCAATATTCGTCTCTTTCAAGTAAGAAATATTTCCTAATCAGTATAAAATGTCACTCCTACCCTGTCATTCGTTCCCATTTAATCCGACGTAGAAAGCAGATAAGCTAATTAGCTGTTAAATTAATCTAATGAGACGCCAGTTAAGCAGAAAGTTCACCCAACTTGATGAAAACCTTCATAACCTCCGGGTCGATGAATCAAACGAGCAACGGAAAAAGGGAATCTGGGGCGAGAATAGCGAGACGAATTTTGCATGTTACATGCGTAGATGAAAAACCTGAACCTATAATAGTTCGTAACTAGTGAATAATACACGAAATATATTGCATTACCCTTCATCCAATAAATACAACAATATACTCAATCCAAATCAATGAAACAATAAACAAGTTAAGACGCGGAGGAAAGGTGAATGTTGTGCTGTTCAGGTGCAAGTAAATGATTTTATATAAGACAAGCGAAAATACGCTGGAAAGTGGGGTCATTATAAGATAATCATGATAATAATAATTAAACGAACAAATATTAAAATTATAGGAATGTAAGTATTCTTTGAGTTTTAGTGCTATGAAGTACTAATATTGAAGGTATATAACTGAATCTATACAATTTGACATTTTATTATTGACGAATTCTTTTTTCTGTAAGTAAGGTTTCAATGGAGTTGTGGAGGAATGGTGAGTTATTTTAAATTACACTTTTTTAATATAAGATTGTAGCACATGAGACATAATAGTATGTCTAAAATATAGATCAGCTTAACGCTTTGTATTGCTCAATACTTCCTCTGTGTTTTCACAGAATAGTGCAAAAAACATGCTCACAGAGTACATTTTTTGACTACTGAAATAACAAATGCACACTATTTTAAAATACTATACAAAGTGAAAATTTCGATAGTTGTTTGCTGAAAGACTCTTGATCCGTATTAATCTCTTAGCATATAAATGTAGTGTGTGTTGTTTGAACGAATTGCAATCCGTGTCCTGAAACTTGTACGTTTAAATAAAGGAAAAACAATATTCCGTCCTTTTCGAATATGTAAAAAGTCGGCATATAGATGACTTCTTACGTCCTCCATGAAAAGGATAATAATTATTAAATTGTAAAAATGTGTATAAATAGAATAAAATCTATATACATAACAATTCTTTTAAGATTGTAAGTATTCTACATGGATACATTTCAGAAATTGATTCTTTCAATAATAAGATAATATTGTCAATATTGTTTTTACTGAAATATATAATTTATTGAATTATTTTCAAAACCTTAAAAAGCTAATTATGATCGAACAAATAATAATACATATTTTAAAAATACCTATAGATGAGTGATTTTTTAATTGTAATGAAAAACTTAGTGATTTCATCTAAAGATATTCGTGGTAGTGTACTTAAGGATACTAATGTAAAAATATTATTTAGAAATTTTACTAGTTGTGAGAATACAAATTATCTTTAAAGTAATGTACTTATGTTTACATCTTCGTGCTAGTGCAGTAGAACTCAATGAAACTGAGAGTTAATTGCGCATCAGAAATAATTGAAAGTTTTGTATGCTCCTTTAAATTTATACAGCCGTTACTGCATTAAGTGTTATAATACAGGTTGGATTGAAACTGGAGTTAATAAGTTTGAAATATTGTAAGTAGATCATATAATGAGGAGAAACGGCAATTTCATTTAATCCATTTCCAACTAAACGGTCAGGCAATTTATGGCTCTGAACGACCAATTTCCATTGTTTTAGCGATGATTGTTATAGAACATAAAACTAAGTGCTACAATCTCCTTATGGAATTACTATTTACAGCAACTCTCGTGCACACAGTTTTAAACAGCGTTTGTTTTAAAAGAGCAGATTAATGAATCAGGTTAATGAATTCGATAATCCGTAACAATAACGAATTTGGTTTGAAGAGTTGTAAGATATAATGTAATATATTTATGTACTATTTGTAATATTCTAGCAATAAATTAGATTAAAAACAGTGCACGGTAAAGATATATTTATATATTACATTTAATTTTACCTCGCGTACTTCCATCATTCATTTAGGTTATCTACTGAACATTAGGTGGAAAGTTTGACACTTCATTTATGTATGTTCCTAATGAAAATATTGATGTATAATAACGAAAAGTAATTGAACTCATAATCTTCACATTAGATAATATTTGAGAGAATAGATCAGATCCAATTACATATTATTTCACTTTGCTGCCCTTTCATTTTAGTTGCTCTGAACGCAATGCATCGGAGTACAGCGGGTTGCATAAGCAAAGGTGGTGCTTTATAGTAGGGATGCGACATTGATTTCAAAACATCAATGTTAAAAACATCGTTTAAAAAAGATCGATTTTTAAATTGAGCTTTAGGATTTAATCGATGTTTTAATAAAGATTTTTGAAAATTAATTAAGATTTAACTGTCAAAAATATATAAAAAACTGTTACATTTAACAAAACTTTTAAATTAAAACGAGCAAAACAAAAAAATGTGGCTTACTATATCATTTTGTCGGCGAACATGCAATTAATATTTGTTCATTTATTACTATGCTATTACTATTTAAGCTATTTTTATTGATATTTTGTAAAAACAGTTTGAACACGAATTGCACGTCCTTGCGAAAAACTGACTGTGAAATCCTGACAGCTCAGAGTCATCTCAGGGGTTCAGAGCCTCCTCAGTTTACCGAAAAGGGAACAGGACGAAGGGGGGACACCTAGTGACCTACGCCTATGGCGCCGCATATGTTGACGCCTCTGCGCGAGGTTCGAAGACAGGCGTAGGAAATATCACGGAGTCGGGGTCGTCGCTCAGCCAAGAGATGCTCTGCTCTGCTCTGCTCTGCTCGATGAAGGTCCGTTCTGATCGAACACGCGAATTACCAATTACATGCTCATTCTTTATCTCTTACAAACTTGTGACTATTGTACGAATTCATTTACAGAAAAAATTGAAAACCTAAAAACATCGAGCTCTAAATCGACCTATGTTAAAAGCACCGGCGTTGTTTTCAAAACATAGACAACATTGTTGCATCCGTACTTTAAAGCTAGCATTAAATTGGACGTAAACGTATATTTAGTTGCCTAATTCATCCGTGGAGTGATCCGTGGTCGGCAAAAACAATATGTATGGGATATAGTTTTTAGGCGAATGTAAGAAAGGCAAATTATAATTAGACTGCTTCCTAGCGGACAAAAAAACTATTTTGAATATATCGGAAATATGCATAATGAAATATTGCTATATATTTATATAAGAGCGGAAAGACACGAAGATTTGTTCTGATTTAATTAAATAAATAATGAAGTTGTGGCTAAACTTAAGACCTTATTAGGAACATAATTTGAATAGGGGAAGAGTGTGCAGTGAATGTGTTCATGGTCGAGTGAGCCTTTATAAAGTTATCTCGCTTCAGTGCCTAATAAAGTGTTCAACTCAGCGGTTAGGCATTCATCACGACCACTTTAGATTTTAAGTACCCTCGGCAACAGTCCCGTGAGACTCGAGTATTTGTTCCTCAAGGTCTCGCACAGCTTTGTATCGGAGGCGTATGAACGATGGCTCCCAGCCAGGCTCCCCCATTTACGGCCGACAACGCCCGCTTTAAACTCCCCCACTTTGCATAAGTCCTTTAATCAACTTTAAAGTGCACGTCGTCAGCCACTTGTTCCCGTTACAACTGCCGGAGGGAACGATAAAAAGGATCGAATACGGTCCAATCAACTGAGCTCCCGTCGCGACGTCGCAGCCGACCTGGACGACAGCGCTGGCGGCAGGCGGGGGCGGCGGGGGCTGGCAGACTAAGGAGCTGGGGCCGTGTTGGCGACGGCGCGGCGGGGGTGGCGGGCAGGCAGAATAACGCTGGCGGGGGCCGGGAGCGGGGCGAGGGTCAGAGGCGGAGCGTTGGTGACTGGCAGGGTGACGGGGGGAGGACGGCGGCGGCGCGGTGCCGCTCCGGGGAAACAGATATATACCGCTATTGGAGTTTCACAATCCCCGCCCCGCCCCGCCCCCACCTCGGCCCCACGACGGGGAGTTTTGTACTTGCGAAGTGGAGAGAAGAAAGTTCGCCGCGCGAAAGTCTGTTTCGCGTAAGCGAGAGGCGGAGGTGGAGGTGGAGAACACTGGGCCGAGGAGGTCGGAAACGCGCAAAAATCGGAGACAAACTGGGACCAGGATATAATTTGAGAGATTCTGTTAGTTATGTAGCGTGAAATGCGGCGAGTCGGCTCGTTAGCTGCAGTTTTGAAGCCTAAATCTGCTTATGAGCTTTTTGGAGTCAATTCGGTTGTGCTTTCGTGTGTTATAATATTCGTGAATTGCGTCAAAAACAACGGACAGGGAAATTTGTAGAATGAGAGGCAGAAACAAAATGTATGATCTATTTAACGATCGATAATAGAAGGGAGAAGAATAATAACTAATAGAAATAAAATTAACACACACTTTTTTCATTAATATATCACAATAAACAAAATTATCCACCAGCTATTTGCAGGTACCCTGTTCATTACAACTTGAGAATTTAGTTGAGTTAAGTAGTTAAAAATGAAGCTAGTATCTTAATAGTCGCTTCACATTTCAGATTAATATATTCAACTATCTTTTTTTGTCGATTCTTCAAATCGGGTATTTTTGGAGATAATAAAAGGACATTTGGTTTACAACATAAAGCTAAATATGAAAAACACTAATATAATTAGAAAAGAATCTACTCGAAGTCTGTAAATTATGGTGTTGTCTTAATTATTTCATTTCAGAACATTTTATATTTTGACTTCTTAAAATTTTTCCATGATTCTTGTCAGCACGAAAATACTGTTAGAGGTATCAAGTCTTTTATGGAGTTCATCATACTTTGTTTAAAAGGGCATTGTTACTATCAAGGTCCCTTGTCAAAGAAATAAACATTCAAAATAAACTCACATCTCCAAATGTAGATCAATCTTCATTTATTCTATATTCGTTCCACACTATTGGAAATTATTGTTACAAATATTCCCTTTCGAATTGAGATACATATGAGTATCTGGACTGTAAAGAGTTATTGCATGATTAACGTATTTAATTACTGATTTTGTTGGATTTATGACGTATGGTTTTCATCCACCGTGCAAAAATATAGCAATATAGCAATGTAGCAAGTTGCTTGATTGCTACCAGCACTCATTTATGTTGACCTTGACACCTATACTTTTGTCTGCAATTATACCTCATCACTATTTCGACAAATAATTATGATTTCAATTTTTATTCTAATGTGGTAAAATGGCTTTGATTTTCTTCTTTTATATATTTTACATGATAAGTTGTTCATGAATAATTAAACCAATAGCGCTTTGTGAAACGAAGCAATTCCATTTTTTTGTACTCTTGTAATATTATTTTAATTTTCGTCTTTCAATGTCGTTGAAATACAGTTACCACTTGCCTCTGTGTTGTTTACTATCATCCATCATGTAGTCAGCTTTCTTTACAATGCAGCTGATACAGCTTCAGACACATTACATTACTTCTCATTGAAAAATCCACCACCCCTTCCAACATTCCTTTCTCTTAATTTTCCCAGCTTTCGTTTATAATTTTCATAACTTCCCGTTCACATCTTCATATTTTGTATCTCCCCTCCTTTCTCTATTAAAATAATTCATTACTTAATAGGCTTTTTCCTCCGTAACATCTGCAATTCCTTCATTATTATACTGTGTGATCTCTTAATGCTTTTATCCGCCTCATTGTTTTCTTTGCACTTCCGTTGACACATAATATTTCCCATTATCTCTCTATATCCTCTTCGTGGGTTGCTCATTCTCCAACGTCTTTCGCACACCTAAAGCACACGCCTCCGTATCTTCTTCACAAATACATCATCTACTATCTTCCTACTTCTCTTTCCATTCTCAAAAATAAACCTCACTATTCTCTTTCTTCTGCCTTCCTTCCTTACTTCATTAAGATATCTGGGTAATCCACAACCTTCTACTATTTCCTCGTACAAACCGTTGTAAACTGTTGACCATATAACTATTTCATAGCATTCCTATTCTTGCACTTTATGCCCCATAGTATAACTCTTTATTAACTTTCTTTATATTAAATCTTCCATCCCTCTCATCAGTTCTGAACCTCTTAAAGAAAATTATCTTTTCTGAAAAAATTCCTATTCTCCTAACATCTACATTTTGTACTACTGTCTATCTTCTTAACAATTTTTCAACATTTTCTAGCTATCCCTCCTTCTCCACTTTCTAAATCCTACTCTTACTCTAATCCTCCCGCCTTTTCTCTTAACGCCCCTCTTTTCTAAATCCATTGCCTGGCGCATTCTTCTATAATACTAAACACCATTTTAAAAACCTTTCTTGACAATATATATTTCTTTTTTCTTCCCATCCCGCACTTCCGTTCCTTATTGTCACAATATTCTTTGCGTGATTCGGGAGTAGGTTTGTGCCACTGTGTAACGTAGAAGGGAGAGAAGTAAGTGGAGATGGGAAACGGGAATTCCAATCACCTCTTGTCACCTCCCCGCCATTACTTACTCGCGCCACGCGCAGTCCGACGACATCCCCTCCCCTACTTCCTCCCCTCCCCTTCTATCGGGCGTTCCCCTCCATTTCCGTTTCCAGGAATTGGATGCTGTCACTGGGTAGGGTTCTGTGCTTCCGTTCCATGTGCATGGAATGTGCAACTAAGAGACTTCTTAATGCTGTGAGAGGACAAGTACCTTTAATTAAGAGACAAAGAGGGTATAATACATTGTATATTTCGCATTGAAATCCTTTACATTGCATTGTTTATTTCATCTGTGTTTCAAATAGACGTACAGGTACGTGCATACATAACTTGCACAAATAACGCAGCGTGCACAAATAACAACAGTAGTAGTTACTTCTAAGTATCTCCTTCATTACTTAATTGTTTGTTTATGAAGCATTATATAAGCCGAAGATCGCGTTTGAAATGCAAACCCTTCAAGGGCATTATTCCATAATTGAACCGACTTTCTAATTCCTGAATACGATATAAACTATATTGTTTCCTTAGATTAGTACAATGTGTAAATATAGGCGACATCATAATTTCCGCCACTCAAGGAGAATCGAAGGTCCGGAAACAAAGATTTGTAAGACGTCTTGTTTGCAGCCACTTAGTCAACTTGTGCCTCCGACTCCTCTTCCGCTGCCCCCTGCCTTCCATTTCCTGTTCGTTGAATTGCCCGTGGGACGCGAAGGGGGCGAGCTCCCTCTCTGCAGGATAAGATTTGAAGGGACAGATTGCGCTGAGGAGCTTCTGGTTCGCTTGTGTAGAGCTGATATACTCAGCGTCCATTCGTGTCGTATTTCATTTGTGTTGCTCTGAGTGCTTGGTAAAACATGAAAGAGAGGATAATTGTAATAAAAATATATATCTTGTACCGCACTATTTATGATGAATGGAATTAATAAATATTCTCTTCTGGGGGGGAAGTTTCTCTATAACTTGTAATTTTTATTTTTTATTTTTAAAGAGAATGAGAAAAAAGGTTTTGTGATACACGCATTTATTTGTTTGTTTTTTTCATTTTATTTCATCTGCTTTTCTTCCCATTTGAACTAGTTCTTTCGTTCCCGTTTCTCCATTTTTCGAAAGATGTGTCTCAAATGTGGTAAGTCATCTACGCTTCACGGCTCGCCCACTGCATGCCTCACTCCGTCTTCCTCTCGTCAACAACTTGCTGCAATTTCCCATTTCTTTAACACCGCCCTCGCCATCCCGTGCACCCCTACACGAATGTAATATAATATGTGTCCTCCCGATCATTTTTCACCGCATCCGTCATTGTTTCTACCCCGCCTCCCCATCCTGCCCGTATCCTCGCCTGGATCATCGTGCCCAGGATCCCCTCCCCCCAGTGTCCTCATTCTGTCTTCTGTTCGCTCATCACTCTCGTCGCGCTCCCCTCTCCCTTCCCCCTCTCCCACTTCCGCGTTCCTGTCCTCCCCTCACGAGCCGACGGGCACTGGACAAGGCCGCATTGATGGATGATCAATACCCTCCAATTAGTTTTGATAAAGTTTATTGCGTCATCCATTTTATTTTATGTTATCCACGTACTCCTCGATTGCCGTGCGAATTCAGCAATCACTTGTACGTACGAGGCAGGCTATAAATTAATTTATCTTTCCCTCGCGGGCGAGTTACCGTGCGTTCCGACCTGCAGCGCACCTGCTAATTTTATTCCCGTGAGATGGGGCGGCGCGACAGAAATTTCCGCCGGCGACGGACGCCACGTGGGGACGCTGTTGCAGTAGAGGTGGGGGTGGAGGCGGCGATGGTGGCGGCGGCCAAATTGGTGACGGTGATGGTAGAGGTGGCAGAGACGAAATAAGAAGTAGCAGGGGAAGGTGGAGGAGAAAGCACAGGTGACGGTGAATGACAGGAGAAGGCAGAGGTGTAGCGGAAAGCGGAGAGAATGGAAGGAACAAGCTGGAGGTGGAGGGAAATATGGCCTCAGAGGAAGACAACGAGAAGGCGAAGGTGGAAATGGAGGGTAAAGTGGGAGAAAGACAGAGGAGGGGACAGCGAAGGAGGAGAGGAAGGTCTAGAGACAGGTGCAGGAAAAGAGGAAGGAGGAGAAAATGGACGATTACGAAGATCACGAGGCGAAGATGGGGGATGTTGGTTTGACAGAGAAGGACTATGTGTCGAAGGAGGGGGTAAGCGATGTAAAATAAGAGAAGGAAGACTGAAGGAGGTGGTGGGTGTTGGAGGAGGAAGCGAAGGACATGTTGGCAATAACAGCAGTGATAGGGGGGGGGCTGTTGCAGGAGATGTAATGAAGCACGAGAGTCAGAGGTAGTGAATGTAAACTAGGAGAATATCCATAAGTTGAAAATTATAAGAACAAAATTTACTTTAGTCTTTGGGTCCCCTTTGTATTCAAGATAAACAAAATTGAACTGTCCAATAGTAATACAGTCGTTTTGGGCTATTCTTTAAATATATTATTTAGTTTCATAATAATAATAATAATGATAATAATAATAATAATATAATTGTATAATAAAAAGAAACATTTTTCGCTTCTTTGTAAATGATTGAAACAATGGTTGCATTTGTATAAACAAGAAATACAATTTTTTAACCTTCTTGCAAATTAGAAATTAATATTGCATCAACATTTTTATCTGCATTCATAATTCTTTCTTATTAAACCACATAAAGCTTCAAGACATGCTAATATATCATGAACATAGGGTAATTACAAAAGCTTAAATGTTTTTAGTTTTAAATGTATACCAGAAATGTATACACAACAGATTTTCGTGGTTATCGATATTATGATTAATTATCACAACTGCATTTAAAAGGTTTAAATAATTGTCCATTTTACCATTTGAAATCGAAGTAACCCAGTACCTCTGAGGATACACATTTTTGATAGAGACGCTGCCAATTATATGAGATGAGAATAGTTGACTTTTTAAACTTCTATTCAATACCTGAAAACAATGATGTAGTTAAACTTTTATATTTCATTGACAGCGTTAAAAGAACACAATGGTTTCATTCCATTGAATACCAAATGTATAATTCGTCAATATTTATTTATGTCTCTAGTTAGGGAAGAAAACGTGAAATCTTGAAGAATAAAATTAAGGATGGTCACAAACTTCCTATAGTAGAAGACAGTCGAAGAATACACAGTCCTTAAAGAATATTCAAATAGGCGAAAGGATTTCCAGTACACCGCTTCCAAGTGTCACGAATCTCCAGTGAAGTGTGAAGGATCCGCATTTGCATATTTTGATTCCTCCGCAGACACCTGGACCGTGCGAACGATCAAGTGAACGAGAAGGAAGGGTTTGGAGGGACGAGAGAAATGGAAGAGGAACAGACTAAAATGTGACGGGGTAACTGGCTGACAGGGAGGTGAACCAGGGCGTGGTGACGAAGGGCGTAGGGAAGGAAGGCGTAGTCACGGGGGCCATAGAGACGAAGGAGGGTGGAGAAACG
>BOPP01000001.1:18764768-18789695 GCA_017312745.1 Gryllus bimaculatus
AATTGCATTATCGAATCATCTTTATGAAGTTAGAATATCGCCAATAATTGAGTAAGATAGGTCTTAAAAGAAATGACACGGTTCTAGGACGCAAGAGCATAAAATTTCACTTTAAATAATGTATGTAATTAAAAATTCATCTTTGTTGAGTTTCGACACTTTTCTACTGGGGGTGCGATACATATATGTATACATGCATGCATACATACATACGTACATACATACACGGAGTACATAATACTACAGAAAGTTATGTAATGCTGCTGGAAAAAGATTTTGGAAATGCACGTTATTGGGACCCATGATTACATTTTTTTTTATTGATACGTTATTGCTTGTCATTACCATCGATATGAAGCTCGATACTCACTGCATAACTTACCTAGATAATTGTGGTTACGAGGAAAATATGAAAACAGTTGAAAGATGCTACGTATTCTCTTAAGGAGGGATTTATGAGAAAGAATCACGAAGGGGAAAACAAAATTTCCCCAAATTTCGGTAAATTTAGCAACCTGTTCACTTGGACAAATTAGTAAAATGGTATACGTGAATAGACGTTACTATGAAGAGATCTAAAGGGTAAATCTAGAATATGTTCAACAGCTTTGAGGCCTATACAGCATGTTCACTTAATTGTCCAACATGTTCACTGAGTGTTGATTCGGGTGGCATTCCCAGTCTCTTCTGAATGCCTCTTGCTCTCTCCGAGATAGTCCTCTGTCATTGTTTGAGACTGTTCAAATGCTTTGTACAAAATTATTGTTGGCTGAGGAAACCACGGAGCGTTGCATATAATTCTCAGTGTTTTTTTTGTTTCGAATCTTTCTCCAGGATCTCCAGGTTTGACTTGCTGGCAGTTCCCCAGAGTTTATGGAAATATGTTAAAAAAGTTAAGGGAAATATGGAAAGAGAAATCTAGTCAAGTTATTATCTAGTTCATTAGTAAGTAAAGGAAACAGAATCATTAAAATTAGGTAAAAAATAAAATCTTGTACGTACCACAGGCGTTTAACTGGTTCTAATGACTGAGTGGTGACAAAAAGCCGGGGGGTTTTGTTGCTCGAGATCATTGAATCCCTCATAACGCACTTCGTGCATAAATAACTATTTTTCAAAATGTTCGTCTGTACGTCCATCTATCCACAACCGCCTTAACTAGCGCTTAACCATGTGTTGTTTCCAAACTAAATATTTCCCGATCCATGTGACCCAACTCGAGATCTTGCAAATTTGAAAAAAAAATTGGGGATACGTCATATGTCATATGGATCCCTGGTAATTTTGAAAATTTGCTGAAAAATTATATTTTTTATTTTCTCTTCGAATCAAGTAAATTGTTTTAAATATGGCATGGTTCTAATTTTCACGGCTAACTCTGACTTTTTAAAAATTTCAAAACTATTTTTCACATCCACTTTATGTTAATAAAGACAGATTTTTCTTCAAATAAAATATAACTATTAGTTGTTTAATTAATGTCTTACTGTTAATTAACATTTCGGATACAGCTAAATATCCTGAATAACACCTTTTAGATGTAACTTTTTGTAATTATTTAAATTATGTCACATCATTAAGATTAAAATTGCAGTCGTCTTTTACAATTGGTTGCGTTTGTGATTACAAGTGCTTTCTATTTCTCATTACGTTTCTAGAAACTCAAACTTTTTTTCAAAATCTGTTCCAAACGTATTAAATAAATTTTACATAAGGAAGCGGGATGAACTTACCTATAATATTCTTAAAGTTGGATTTGAAATATAATTCTAAGAGAGCGAAAAATGGAAAAATGTAAACCAATGGAATAATGATTGTTTCATCAAAGACAATTTCCAATATAAATTCTACATGAAATAAAGCTAAATAATTTTGTGAACTGTACAGGTACTGTAAATATTCTGTGCACATCATTTTATGCATTGTTAATAAATCTTGAGAAACTTGATCTTTACAGTGTGCGATACATTTTAATGCAGAAATTAACTTTTTTTGGCATTGTTGCTATGAAAACCAGTGATTTGAAAATCATTAAAATGCATAGGTTCATTGCTGCAGAGCACCTTAAAGACCAAATATAAATAAAGTAATAATAATTGTTTCATAAATTTATCATGTTACATAAGCGTAATGTATTTTCAAATAGCACGATTAGATGATTCGGATTAATGAGAGATGGGCTTGAGGCAGCTGTTGCAGGTGTTCCAAAGTAACACCAAGTCTGTGGGTTTGAAGCTTAAGCCATGAATGTTTTAGTTGTTTTCGTGGCGTGAAGGGCATTTATAGTCCCTCGACAATTGCATCTATGCCCTAATCCTTCCATAATATCTTGATCTGACAGGCAACTATGGATACAATCTGAGCCTAATTGAGGAACTAGCCCCCCTACGTCCAGAGTAATGATACAAATACCGAGATGAGGTCGAGGGATTCACCGGGAAAGGTACAGGAACCAGCCAGGCCAGTACAATGTTCGGGGATAGAGAAGGGGCTTCTCTGGGAATATTCCCAGAAGAGCTGTAGGTACCGCGACATGCTCTATTAAGTTTTTAGACTGTGATAGATGGCAGCCAAAAGCAGGGTGGGGTCAAAGCCGAGAAAAAGTAGTTGAGAATCAAAAGATTAGAAAACAAAGTAATACGAGAAAGTCTGTGCCATTCTGTTGCACCCCCCCCTAGTTTGTAATTTTACTCAGTTTATTGAAAATAATTAGGTACTTCACATTGATCACAACCATTTTAAAGTATTATGAGTTACGAATACATTTTAAAGCAATTGAAAGAAACTTGACTCTAACATTTTTTATTATTTTTAGATATTTAAAGCAACCCGAAGATCCGAAAGGTCAAATTAATACGTGATTAAAAAAAACATAATATTGACAGTGTTTAAGATCAGAATAATCTTTAATTGAACTTTACATATATTAATTTCAGGACAATTCTTTGTTAGACGGCCTGAATAGCCGAGGTTGCTAAGGCTAAAGATCTGTAGCTACTACGAGTCTGAAGGGACGCGGGTTCGAAATCCGCCCGGGGCATGGATGTTTGTGTGTGTCAGTATACCGTTACCGTTAACCCCAATGTTACTTACAGTGGTCCCTATATGACCTTAAAAGCAGGAAAGCGACCTTAAATAAGTAAAAAAAAGCATTCTTTGATATTGGATGTGATAACATTTGTTTTCTCGTTACAACGGTGATCAATAGAATTTTGCATCCCAACATACCGATTTGAGGAGCCCATACCCACGTAACGAATACGTGCGTGCAGGTGATGAGCGCCCGACGGTTCATAGGGACTTCATTGTTGAAACCCAATAAATGTTGAGGTGCCTAACAACCCATCCCACTCACCACAATATTTTCAAAATTTTCTCTAAAAGACTTTAAATTAGAATCTTCGTAACGAATAACGTAAATCAGCTTTACAAGAATTGTGCAGGTCTCATTTTCTCTGAAATTATAATTTTTTTCAAAATTGCTAAAATTATTTGTGGCATCTTTCTACATCTAAAATATAGATTGATGGGGATAGAGATTTAGATATAGATATAGATTTCTTTATTTTTAATTAATTATTATTGATTTTATACTATTCAAATCTATTGTTCTAAGACAGTTCTTGAAATAATAGCATGTATTTTTTAAAAATTGTGTAGTTTCGGCGGAATTGTGCACGAACTATTGGGAAACAATTATGATATCAAAAACCGCTCGAACTTTATCTTTAAATTTTCTCCTTGTATGAATCAAAGGGTGATAAAAAGTTGTGTCGGCCCATTTTCAGCAAACACACTATATTTTCAGAAATAAAAAAAAAATTGTAAAAAAAGCAAAACTGAAGAGAGAGACTTTTGCTTCAAATGAAAACTGTTGTAAACACAACTTTAAAAAAGGCCGCGTAAATTTTTGTTTGAACGAACGGTTCTAGCGTAATTTATAGTGGAAATGAATGTCAACAAAACATTTTTACAGAAACGTCTCCAAATTTTTCATTAATTTTTTGTTGACTTCTTAATAAAAATATACAAAAGTTAGAAAGTATGCGTGTTGTAGAACCAATAGATCATTTTTAGTCGGGTTTCATGTCCTTCTACAGAGCACAATTGCCTTAACGTATCATTTTCATATTTCAACGTCGGTATACGTCTACTGTTTTGGTGAACATATCGCTTTTGAGAAAGTCTTCTAATGTATAGCTTCCTCGCTCTTAGATCATTTCTATGGGTGGGCTTAGAACTCGCGCCACTGCTTCCGCAATTGACTCGCAATATTTCCCCGCGAGCGCCGTCGCCGCGCCCCATTTGCGCCCTCCGCACCGTGAGCTGACGCCGCACATTCTCCCAATTTTCGCGGCCCTTTTATTGGCCCTCCCACACCTCTCCTTCGAGTACCCTTGTCGCCCGCGCCATTGATTTCTCTGATTCCAGCCTTTTGCGAAACTACGTTCATGTTTTTTCCTTACTCGAGCTGATTTCTTATTTCACACATACATTCGGATTTTTTTGCTGTCTTGCTTTTTTTTAAGTTTTCGTATTTCCCAACTAAAGGCAGTTTCATTAATCGAATTATTTAACTTAAGTTTTGTAAGAATCCATTTCCAATATATTAAAAAGAAATACAGAATCTATGGTTATTGAATAATTAATTAATAAAATTCGTATATCAATTCTCTTTTCATACTTTTTGTTGTTTTTTTCTTTTCTTAATTGTCTTTGCGTCTTCTCTATTTTTTTCTTGCTTGAGCCTAGTCAAGTCTTTCATAACTTTGTTTCTTTATTCCAACTTTCTTGGTTTTCTCATTTAAGTATGTTCTACCCTAACTGCTACATGCATTATCCAGCAGGTTGTATATTAACTCATTTTCTACCTTTCCCCCCAGACTCTCTCCTTCATTACGCCCCTCGATGTATGTTTGCCCCCAGCCTTCCTCCAGCGCCCGGGCTATTGCGCTGTGGATGCCGCCCGGCGCGTCTTGGCGGGGGGCGAAGGTCGCCTCTGCCGGTGCACAGCGCACCTCAATCGGCGCCGGGCCTCGGGCCTGATGGCGCCGCTGCGTGTTCCTGCGCCCGCGGCGTAATGGAATAACGCGCCCCAGGCCGTTTTATCAGGCGACCACGCCGGCCCCGCAGCGCTGCGATCGCCCCTCGCTCCTTGGGGCTTGAGGCGCTGGGACCAGGTCCCAGGCGAACGGAGAGGAAACGAGAAGGCAGGCTACCTGCGGAGACTAGTGAGGAGACGGAGGTGAGGAAACGAGGGTGAAAATATGAGAGTGAAGAGGATGGTGGGGATGAAGAGACGGGGATGAAGAGACGGGGATGAAGAGACGGGGATGAAGAGACGGGGATGAAGAGATGATGACGCGGGGGTGAAGGGACGGGGTGAAGGGACAATGGAAACTTTGTTTTGGGATAATACACATAGGAGTCCACATTACCCAAAGACGGAGATAATAGGATGGAATGTTTTAGTATTGAGGAAACAGCGGTTGCGAGGGGATAACAGAACGGTACAAGATGGAATTGGTGACAAGAATGCGAGAATAAAAGCTGGGTGGGCCTGAAGTTAATAATGAAGTAAAAAGAAAGGTAGGAGACACTGGAGGACGGTCGTGCGAAGACTCAACAGTTGATTTAGGTGCAATAGGGGTGGGAAGATGAGAACGCAAGGGGGAGAGACTGGTTTGGCAAACTAGATGTGAAGGTTTAGGTGAAGAAACAGGACTGCGGAGAGAAGGGAGAAAGACTAACGAGTCGCCGTAATTGGAAATGATGCGGATGGGAGGAGTAGAGAAAGGGGCGGCACCTCGAGTGAGAAGCAGCGCCGAATGTTCGCTACGTTGGCGCAAAAGCCGGTGAGTCGTCTATAGGGCAGAGGTGGCGCCGAGAGAACGAAGAGAGCGGGGCTGGAGGGGTGGGATGCTCAGGTGGTGTTCCCTTCCGCTGCTGTTTCTTTGTCTACTTTCCAACTTGTTACTTTCGCTCCTATCTCAGAGAGAGTGCGGTAATCTCCATAAAATCGAGGTCGAAATCTCGGCGGATATGAGTGCTCTGATTCGCCAGCAATACGTTTTCGATGTTTTTGTCCTGATGAGTCTACCCTCCAGTTTTATTACTTTCTCCAAGTTGAGATTCAGAGCTCATATATGTGTGTAAATGTTCTTTGAAATATTGTAATGATCGTTTTAGATTGAATATTTCTAATAAATATTAATTTTAGTATTACTTGGCTCTAAAAGTATTTTAATAATGCAAAGTTTACACTTTTAATATTGGAATAGTGTCTTATATCTAATCATATTAAACGCATTACGGAACGGAAAGCATATACCGTATGTTTATAAAACTTATTTGATAGATTATTCAAATTACTATTTTAATTAAATGAATGATAAGTTACACGAAACTGTGAATCTATGTAGTAGTTAAAACGTTGCTTCAAAATTAATCTGTTTAAGTGTTTTTCAGAATTGGCGAGGTTTCTACTATATAAATGAGTTTTGAGCAATTTCATTCTACCCGGCAAAACATTAAAACTACCGTAAATAGAAACATCGTTAATATATTTACTACGAAATGTGTTGATATACCAGTTACGGATGTTAAAATATCGTGTGTAAAAATAATGTTAATGAATAAACCTTTCAGTCCTTGGAAAATTTGACACGAATTATCAAATGTTTTGATTATCTTTCTTTGTTATACGTATATCTTGTTTCTGTCACTTTGAAAGGTTGTGATCTTACGATTACGCCAACGCCAGTGCTGTCACGAAAACTGTAATCATAAGAAATCTCACTTTCTTAGAATATCGTTTAAAGATTAGAGATTAATACTTAGTTTAATACTTAAATATTAATACTTAATTTAAAACATTAGAATTGAGATAAAATTACCTCGGTTTCGAATATCATGTTTTTAATTATTGACATATTAAACTATATATATCATTGTAAATACGACTAGTAAATTTTATGGCTAAGATTGTCAACTTCGACAATTTACCATATTAAGAATATATAAACAGTGACTACCGTCCCTTTTTTCACTCACTATACATATCATTACGGTTCAAAGAAAGTACTTCCATTTTCAATTCCTTCAATTTGAAAGTTTAAATATTTACACAGCATTAATATAACGGATGATTCATTTGCACGTTACATTTAATTAAACTGAAAGATAAGTGAGAAGTCATAAAGTGAACTGTAATAGAGGATGTAAGGAAAAATATCCATATTGGGATAAATTATATTGTAGGAATGTAGTGATTCGCCAGGTAGGTAAATAGAAAGATATAGTAGTTTGAAAGACACATTAGGGAGAAACTAGTATTCACGATTTCGTGACACCAAGTAGGTCTACAATCTTTTCGCGTGTTACAGTCCCAACGAAGTTTCTTACAAGTTCATCTCAGAGTCCGCCGTCAAACTTTAGAACACATGGAGAAAGTATTTCCGCTTTCACTCCCCCAACACATTGACCCAAGAAGTCTCCGTATAAAACTTTGTCGAGAGAAATTCTCATTCTCTCAAGGAAAGATTTCATTTTCAAAATTATCTTAGTTAACTCGCAATTCTGAATATCACTTCGTTCGACAATTTTTAATTAAACCGTATGCATAAAAATATGGAAGGAAAGAAAGAGGATTTCAAATTTCAGACTAATTGCAAATAATTAAAATATTTTGTTTTTATAAATATTAAAAGGCAAAATATTGAAAAAATACTATTAAATAGAACTATATTATGAACGTGCTAAATTATATATACAAGACTAGATTAAAAGGCAGAAAATCATTAACAAAATCCGTGATTTTCAAATAAAAATTACTTAACTATTGGGCTTTCAAACGCTTTCTCCACCAATCCTAGATTTGAAATGCGTCGTCTGTCAGACGACGCAACTAGTGTCCAAACATTCCCCACCCCGTTCCCCTCACTTCCCGTTTCTCAAACTCTGTGTGCCTTCATTGTGGGACTAGCCAGTAAAATACACGTATCGTTGTCCGCGTGACTATTTCCAGTACACGCTCTTTTAACTCCCGTCGTCCAATAGAATACATCAGTGATATTTTTGACGCTAAATTGGCCAATATGGTAAATAATGAATACAAACTCCTAATCTTATTTTGTCCATTGCCATTTGTTCGTTTATATTTTGTTATGAACATTTCAAAATCATAATGGAGATCATAACAAAGGTCGCATGACGAGGTAGGTTCTAAGGTACTTCTAAGGTCGCTGCTCAAAACCTTTTGTGCACAGCACCAAGCAGGTGTCTGCCGTGAAGTTCAAGTCATTTGCGCGTATCTAAAAAACCTTTAAAATGTATTCTGTAACTCCGTATCAAACATTTTCAAACCAATACATTTAGTGTTTCATTGTAAAAATGAGTTTTTTTTCTTTATTTTTACCTAAAGTAGCTAAAATCAGACTACTACTAGCTTTGTGTTAATATGATAACTGAAAAATTAAACATGACTTTGTGTAACAATAACTTCTTTACGAGATTTTATGTAGTTTACATATTACATCACCAAACTAACCATATTGGTGACTCCGACGTGATATATCACATATTTGGTCATATATTTGTTTATGTACAAGGGAAGACACCCTGGTCCCACAGCTCCCAACCCTCCACCTCTCCCTCGCCACCACCGCATGAGCTATATCGCCCCGACGCGTCGCTCGGGCAGTCGACACGGTGACGTCGCATCGATTCAGACTCGCGGGCGGCGGCGTTGGATGGTCTTAACGTTAGCCGGATAATGTCCATAATGATTCGATGATCGTCATTCATAAGATTTATTCACACCACGTTGCTAATGTACGATTTAACCAGTCACTCTAATTATTAACCGTATTTCTTGCTTCATCCTCAACATACACATTGCTTTACAAGCAAGGGAAGATATTCTGGTCCCATGTGTCGCCACCCCACATCTCCCCTGCGTCAGCGACATCGCCACGACGCGTCGCTCGGGCAGTCGACACGGCGACGCGTCCGTCGCATCGATTGGGAACCTCGCGGGTGGCGGCGGCGGCGGTGGGGCGGCGCGGGATCGATCACAATTAACGGAGGCCGTTTAATTGCGCCCGTGTCCGCGACACTGGCCGTCGTGTCGCCGGCCCCGCGGCCCCGCGACCCCCGGGTCCTCGCCGCGGGCGCGCCCCCGCTCAGGTATTCATGGCGCCGCCCCCGCCCGCTCCCCTCCCCCCGGGGCCGGCGCGGAAACAGACCGTGGCCGACCTCGGACTCTGTTACCCAGCGCCACCGCCCCCGCACACCCGCCGCCGCCGCCGCTTCTTCCGCCCCCGACCGCGCGTTTCCGCCCCTCCGACCGTGTCGGCCCCGCCCCGTCTCTGCACCCGCGCGGTGGAGGTGGCGGTGGCCGCCCAAAGTGCGCTTGTGGCCCGCTCAGTGCAGGCTGTTTCGCGGGTGGCGACATCGCTCTTGTCGGTGGTTTCCACCCGCTGCTCCTGCTCTTCACAATACGACCTGTGCTGGTAGCTTCTCGCCGGGTGCCTTCCTCTGTGAAGGACCTAGACCCCTACTCATTTTGTTGCGGTATTGTTTCGTTTGGTCAGGTACTCACATTATCTTCCTCAAGCTTTCCACAGCGCTCTCAAATATCTTATCTTTTCATTTAAATGTCCATGTCGGTTTTGTTTGCCTCGCACATATTTCAAACATTTCCCATTCCCTGAACGCCACTTCTCACACTCCTCACTGTAACGCGTACCTCAACACTTCCCCTTTCCTCTTCTACTGTACGTTTCGGTCCGTCTCACCGGGTTATCGTTCTACCCTTCTCTCTGGGACTGGGAGGCGGCCCAAACTACCATCGTGCCTCCAAGCGCAATGCTAGCGCTGTCGCAAACGCAGCTCTCCTGTTGTTCTCAATACGACTTTCAGTAGCTTTTCCCGTCCTGGCCGCATGTACTCTAATGAAGGACCTAGAAACTCCACTTCATTTTGGTGCATTACGGTTTCGTTCCTGCTGGCCTTGTTCTCGACCATACTGCATCGCGTCTCTCCCACTGCACATTTGCGCCCCTCCGAGCGTGACGGCCCCGCCCCCTCGCTGCCGCCGGGTGGCGCGGTGGAGGTACTAGAGTATGTGCTCGAACGGCTCCTGTACCCACGGTTACCACCCACGTTTCAAGCGATGTTACAAACGCAAATGCCGTTCTTGCGGGCGGTTCACAATACGAACTCTAGTTGCTAAACTTTCCACAGTCAAGACACTACAAACTTATTTTTGATTAAATTCACACACGTTTTGTTGTGCAAGTCTTTTTTTGGATGCATCCTTTTTCATTTTTCACAGTTGCGTAGTACGCTCGCCTTATCCTCCTTAGTTACGTATCCATTTACAATTTTTCGCGTTCTTGTGTTCTGTATTTTTATGATGGCTCCATTTCGATTATCTAAGTAAAACGTTTCAAAATTGAGGCAAGTCTTGTAATAAGTATTTTTTAGACGATGTATTTCAATAGCCTATGATCTCTAACATTGCTCTATCACGTTTTCTAGGATGAATAGTGCAACGATATTTAAACCAAAAATATACTACATTGGTATACTTATAAATAGGATGAACGATATGCGTATCACCTTATTACACTACTCGATCACTCTCACGATCTTGAGAAAATTCTGCGAAATAGTAAATGAAGAGATATATTTTACCATTTCTTCTCTCTCTTTACACTGTATCTGTATGAAACCTGAATTTATGTTCGGCTTGAGATCTACGTACACAAGTTACACATTACTTCACTTCCTTCCGTCATCAGCTGTTTCCACGGCGACCGCTATTCCCCTACGGTCTTCTCTGCCCCATCCAATCGGCAGTTTCTCCTCCGCCCTCTGCGCCTCGGCTCTCCTCTCCAAACGATTCGACATCACCCATGCATCTTGAAAACCGCTCTTTACCAATGCACCCCGCGGGTCCCCTCCACTTCATCCTCCCCTCCCTTCCCCTACAATCCCCGCCGCCCTAACCGCCCCCTAAGTCCTTAGCATCGCACTCTCTGCCAGCGCGGGGCGCTCCGAGACGCAGCCTGATAAGATTACAGCGCCCGGCGCCCGTAAGCGGGACTGGGCGGGGCGGGGCGGGGCGGGTGGGGGAAGGGAGGAAGCCAGGGGTGAGGGGAAGCGCGCAGCAACGCAACAATTCAATTTGCGCGCGCAGCCCGCGCCGGTGTCCTGCGGCCGCGCGGGAGCCTACGTGCGCCTCCCGCACCACTCGCACCGCCCTCAAGACATCTCTCCGCACTCACACGCTCAGCTTTAACCCTCATAAGTGTTGTTCTATATCAAGAAGTAGCAAACTACCAGGCGTTTCCCGTTTTTTCATATTCAATCCTTGTGAAAAAGAAAATGTCTCTGTGTCTCTGTATCTTTCGCTCACTATTTCTCTACATCTCTCTCCCTCTCTCTCTCTCTCTCTCTCCCTCTCTCTCCCTCTCTCTCCCTCTCTATCCCTCTCTCTCTCTTTGCGCAGCTGGCTCTGTCGTCTGCCTCTTGTGTGTCTCTGTCTGAGTCTGCCTGTCGCTATCTGAGTCTGCCTGTCGCTATCTGTCTGCCTGACTCTGTCTGCAAGTCTATATCTGTGTTTTTGTGTCTCTGTCTCCGTTTGTCTGTCTTTCTGTTTATTTTCGATGAAAAGCTATACCCAGCTATACCCAAGCTATACCCAGTACCTCGTCCACAAGTTTTAATTACAGTTCGGAATGGTAAAATTTTATATATGTCCGTATTCGGCGTTTTAGTTTTCGGGGAGCTCTGCTACTCCCTCGCACAATGTGCGGACGACGTAAAAATAGTGTTGGTTTTGATGGTATCAGGCGGCCTTTCACATACACACTATGCAAGTAGTACCGTCTTTTGTGTCATCAATTGGCACTAGGACGACGTAATCCAGCTCGGATTCGTTGAGCTATTACTTGGCCTGACTGGGGCAGCGGTTGTCTACACCAGGTCAAATCGCATCTCGGTGCATTGAAGAGCATATAATAGTATATAATTTGCTTCAAGGACACTTTTATTATAGCTCGCGAACAATGTATTTACGAATTACAGGTGTCGTCACGCGACGAAAGAAACATTTCAAATTTCTCCAGTGTGAGAAATGTGATTAATTTGTAAAATCCACAATCGAATGCGCGGGAGCCCGCTAGTCTCCCGGAGAAACTGGCCTCAACCAACAGCGCTTCGCCATCCCTTCTCCAAAGATGACATTTCCTGTCATTCGTTTAATTGGAATTTGAAACGAATAGAAGGCTTTAGAGGGGAATATTTGGCGTCCAATCGAATTTGAATGGTTGGCACGGAATATTTCTCTCTACCTCTCGGAAAAAGCGTGATTCCGCCGAGCGGGAATTCCATTAATGACGGATCGGGGAGCGAAGCGTTGAGGCGGAGGCGGCGGGCGCAGTTGTGACGCGGGTCACGCTCAGATCTGCCCGTGTTTCTTGTTGTTTTTGATTGTTTTGTTATTTGAATGTGTAATGCTTGGTCCTAATTATTTTCAGCAATAAAACAAAATACATTTTATATATTTAAATTGTCTAAAATAATTGGGTTCAAATTTGATTTAGCCTGATCACCAGGGCACGGATTCTGATGACCTAAAACCTCTTTGAAAATGACCCATAAAGTGACATAACAATAAAGGTAAAATGGTCTAACCTTTATAAAAAAATACTCAAAAATTTGTATGAAAGTTTAAAGAAATTCATTCAATGAATTTTAAAACTTTAAGTAAAATGTATTTGTATGAAAGTAGATGTATTATAATTTTCTTCTTGTAGAAGGAAATGTTATTCTTAGCTCCGATCTCACAACTGTCGGTTTTAAAAGGTCAAAGAAGTTACCGAAGATCCGTGTAATTTTGAAAGTTCGTAAAAGAGACACGGCAATAGTAAATTTTGTCATGAACTTATGATACTATAAAAATGTTGTGTCAATGTGTCAATATAAATCAATAAAACATTCGCTAAAAAAAAGTGAAAAGGAAACAGAGTGTATGACATAACCTTGACAAAAATGATGCAAAAATTAAAAAAAAGGACCTCAAAATTGAAGTATGGCAAAAAAATGACCAATTAACTGTACATTTCTAACACGTATATGTCGTGATATATTAAAAGTTAGCTATGTCTAGAATGCACTAATTAAAATATGACATATAATCCGACCCCTGCTGATCACCCATGTTCTCCGCAAAGCCGGATGTGGTCGTATTCGATATAAGATTAATTTGTCATTTTCTGAAGAAATCTCTGTACTCTCCACAGAGTGAAATATTGCAAAGTGGAGAAGCACCAGCACAAATCCCAAATCCATTGCCATTGACATGTACAAGAATGCACATGTACATTGACATGTTGCGTACAATTTTTTTTACAATTTAATACCCTGCAGTCTAGCCTATGGACGTGGGCAATTATTATTTCGATTTTTTGCCTACAACCTTGTGTTGTCTTGCGTCTTGAGTGTGTAGACGGAGGGCTTTCCTTAAACACAAAAATGACAAGCTGGTAACAAGCGATATATTTCTATATTTGTCAAATAGTCCAGTATTATATTTCTTACGTTGTCTCCACCATTCTGCATTCTGCCCCTGCCATTACACTGATTTTCCTTCTCTCGGAGTTCATCTCTTTGTCCTGTTATCGATAGCATTCGTCACTTCATTTACCTCTTCTTCTATCCTCTGGCATCCATTTTCTCAATGTTTTCTCTTATTTATTCCCATCTATTTGACATACATTTTATATTTCAACTTACACTATATCGATTTATTTAGTTTATGTTTCCTGGCTGTCGTATTTTTCTATGACATTTAAATGCTCTCTCAGTTTTCAAACAGCATCGCTTCTTTTGTGCCCTTCATTATCATCCTTCTTCATACTTCATCCCAATCCTTCATCCTTCGTCTGTTAAATAATATGTATTTCGTTTTTGTCTTCTTTCCTCCTCCTCCTCCTTCTTCTTCTTCTTCTTCTTCTTTACATCTCCGCTTCTTTCCACGTCATTCCGTGGCCAGGTTCCTTCGTGTTGTTGCCGCAATCTTGAACCAAATCATCACCTTTTACGTCAAGATCTCCAGAAACTGGTAGCGCCAATCCAGTCTCGTCGCTACTCACCCATTCAGTCATTATCTACTCTGCTCTCCCTCCTCACGTAAGTCTTGCATCTTCGTCATCCCGTCGCACCGGCGGAGTAAGCACATAACCAGCATTACCGATGTCGTTGCAGCGGCTTTAACCGGGAGGTCTAGGGGTTCGGGACCTAACTGTGTTGGATTTTCAACACATTCGAGATAGCTAGCAAGAATCCAACTGCTAACTGAAAAACAATTCTAGTCACTTGCTGGTCTCATCAATGGTTTTCCGTGGGTTCTTCGATCAGTATCAAACAGGCCACGGACGGCGCACGATCTTTCCTTCCTTTTTCTTGTCAGACCAGTCGGGAGCTTAGAGTCTGTACCACCAAGAGTAGCACTGACGAAGGAAATCCCGCGCAAGCAAACGTATAGGTCGGCACTCTATTTCACCAGGTCGACACTCAAACTTTGCAGGGGGCGGGGCGAGAATCGTCACCTCCCGGGATAAAAATACTCTATCCGGAATGATGGCCATAGGATTTGCCGTTCTCGCAAACATTAATCAATGAAACATCCCCTCGTCAGCGACGCCTCCTCCTACGCTCTCGTCACATGTTCCGGATATGTCGCCATCTCCAGCACGCATCGCTTCTTCCTCCATCTTCTTCGCATCCACCATCGACCCTGCGGACACCTCCATTTCGTATCTCCTCCGCTTGCATCCCCTCTTCCACCCACCCCCTGAGGGCGTCTCCGCCGGCGATGGGAACGCCGCCGCCAGCGCGCGCCCCATAACGGGGGCAGTAAAAGCGTAATTAGCCGGGTGTATTAACCGCGGGCGGTGGCGCGCAGTAGCCGGGCGAAGAGCTGCGGGCGAAAGGCGGGGAGCGGCACGACTCGGCGAAAAGGGGCGGCAAGGGTCGCGCTGGGTCGACCATTGCGGGCGGCGCTGGGTGTCGGTGGGGGGGGGTGAGTGGGACGGTGCGGGCGGCACGCGGGATGGTGCAGGCGGGAGGAGCAGAGTGGAAGTGAGAAGAGGATTCGAAGGGGGAGGGACAGCGTGGGCGGATGGGTAGCAGGGAGAGGGGAGAAGCGGGCGAGTAGGGGTGGGCGGGGCGAAAGTAAAGGACGCAGTGTGGAGCAGTGATAAGCAGCAAGAGGCAGGGCGTGGGTGGAGCAGAGGGTACGTACGGTACAGAACTGGATGTGCGGGGCGGGGAGGAGTGGGGATGCAGGACGGTGAACCGGGGCGGAGGGAGGTGAGCGAGAGAGAGCTGACAGGGAGGATCAGTGCGAGCGGGGAAGAGAGTAAAGCGGTGCGAGACGGCGCGGAGCAGGTGGGGCGAGGCGGGGCCGAAGTTGGTGTGGAGCGGGATGAGCAGAGCGAGACGGAGCGAGGTGTCGTGGGTTGGAGCGGGGCGGGACGGGGCGCTGCTAGGCGTGACGGTACGTGGCAAGGCGGCCTGAGAGGCGGCTTCCCAGTGTGGAGAGGGGGCAGTGCGGGGCGACCAGGGTCGTGCCACCGACCGCCCACGATTGCGCAACTTTTTCAATTCGGTCCGCGTCGGCCTCGGCTTCGCGGTGGCCGTGGCGGCGGCGGGGCGGGGCGGGTGGCGCCGTGTGCGGGGGGGGCGGTGGGTTCCGCTGCAATTGCGCTCACCGCGCAGACAAATGAGGCGCTAACGTGCGGCGGTGTGGCGCTCCGGGTGTTGGGTTGCGAGGCCGCGCGCTGAGGGAAAGAGAGATTTACTGCGTCGGCCTGCGTTCCTCCGCCCCCGCCTTCCGCGCTCGCTACCTTCGACGACGCAAGAACAAACTGTAAAACAATCGGTGCTGGCGCATCGGCCCACCCGGCTCGCCCCTTCCCTCTCCCCACTCCACTTTGTTCGCGTAGTGGCGTATGGGGCCTACTACTCGCAGTGCCACTTCCTGTTGCAGGTGCGTAAACGATGAGCATCTTCTGAGAATCGAGAGCCTTCTGTTTCTTGTTTTCTTTTCGTATTGATCTTTATAACGGGAACTGCATAAGCTCTTCTTCAGTTCTTTTAGTTTACTTTACTGTAATTTTCTTTCTTTTCCCTTTTGCAAATTCAATTTTTTTTATTCAAGCATCATGTTTTGCTGGGTTTTTATTTCTTTCTAAGTACCCTTTCACTTTGAAGGTTTTCTCTTACGTTTCTGCTTGGATGCTTTCTTTTAATCAATCGAACGTCAGTCTTTTTCAATTTAGAACATCGTTTAGAAACTGTCGCCTTTTATCTTCTTTTTTTTTTTATTACCTGATAGTCTGTGTGGCATGTCGCATCGTGCTCATGTCACTTCGTGTGACATGTTCTTTTTCCCGTTTATTTTTCAGTTTCCGTAAAACATAGTTTTCTTCGTTATATGATCATTCATTTAAATGGATATTTCTTGGCCATAATGATCTATCTTTTAGTTATCATCTTTCATTTCTCTGCATCTCTTGTTCATTTTTGAAACCTCGCATTTCAGTATTATTCGACGTTTTGATAATTAATTCTATAATTTAGACGATATTTCTCTTGCAAATTGCTAAGTGAAAATGGTGGGCTAGTTTATTAGCGTAATAATGTAACACATCTTACCTAATACGTGTTTTCCGTTCGTGGGGAGCGCAGCATAATGTGACTTGGCCCATATTACATTCCCAGGATCCTCAATTAATGAAAGCTCTTTTTATTTTCACATCTTCTCGAGTCTCTTCCGATAGCCCTCCCCCCGACGCCCTGCATTCGTTCCCACCAAAGAGCTTTTACGTCTCGCGCCCGCGTCCGTCTCTCCTCCCTCCGGCAATTCCGTTTCTCCTGCGCATCTATAAGCCTTCTTCGAATGATGCGCCGCGCCTGCGCCCCGCACCTCTGCGGCCTCTCCCCGCCACCCGCACCATGCCTTGCCCTTCCCGACCCTTCCCGTCCCTTCCACCCCTTTCCAGCCGTTCCGCCCTTTCACGTCCCGTCTCATCCGTATCTTCTTGTTCTTCCCTTCTGACAATCCGTCCCTCCCTTCGTCCCATCCTTCTATCCTTCGCCATCCTTGCCTCCCATCCCCTCTATCCATCCTCCACTCTTCCCATCCTCCCATCCCTTCCCATCCCTCCACCCTTCCTCCCTCCCCCCTTCCCACCCTCCCATCCCTTCCTTCCTTCCATCCTCTTCCATCCCTTCCATCTCCTCTTCCCTCCATCCCACTCCCACCTTCCATCCCTTCCCATCCCTTCCCATCCTCTTCCATCCTTCCCACCTTCCCATCCTCCCATCCCTCCATCCCTTCCCATCCTTCCCATCCTTCCCATCCTTCCCATCCCTTCCATCCTTCCATCTTCCCTCCCATTCCTCCTTCCCATCCCTCCCATCCTTCCCCATCCCTTCCCATCCCTTCCCATCCTCATCCCCATCCTTCATCCTTCCCATCCTCCATCCCTTCCATCCCATCCCCATCTCCATCCCTTCCACATCCCTTCCCATCCCTTCCATCCCTTCCCATCCCCATCTTCCCATCCCTTCCATCCCTTCCATCCTTCCCTCCCTTCCCATCTCCATCTTCCATCCTCCCTCCCTCCATCCCCATTCCTTCCTTCTTCCATTCCTTCCCATCTCTTCCATCTCTTCCATCTCTTCCCATCTCGTGCCTATCTCCGTGCCATCAACTAATTCCGTTCCTGTCCCACTGTACTTCTCCTACATACTACACTCTTCTTACTGTTCTCCCGCCGTGCAGTTCCCGGCCTTAGGCTCTGCTCCACCCTTCATCACCTGCTTCCCTGTCCTTCTGCCCTAACCTCTCCATTCTCCAGCGCCTTGTCTCTCGTTACCCCTCTCCGCTACGTCCCGACCCTCGTCAGTTCCCGTCTCGTGCCCGTTCTGTTCCACCCCATTTCGCCTTGTCTCAGTCCCACTCCGTTTCACCATCCCCGCACGTTTCTCCCCGCCCGCTTCTCCCCTCACCGTTCCGCCTCTGCTGCCTCGATCCTTTCTCTCGTACGTGGAAATCGCACCCGCTGTGCTATGCCGCCTTGCGAGCTGCCTTGATGCATGTGGAGCAACTCCTCGCCCGGCACATCCGTCTTCGCGAACGGCCTTCGACAGGAACGCGCGCAGCGCTTGGCGAAACCTAGACACGCGCGTTTCTCCCCGAACGCCTTCAGCGAATGTCGCGAGCGAATGAAAATTTAATGCGGTTTCTACGCGATGAGAGAACTCGAGTACTGAAGGAAAGTATCTTCTAACATTGGATATTCGTTTCACGTAAGGAATCTTTGCATTAATGTTTATTACGATGAATCAGTGATGCGAAGTATAAAATAAGCTGGTGGAGGTTTAATCGTTCTGGAAAGTTAAATTCCTACTTTCCTTCTTTCCTATTTTATCCTGTTTTTTGCGGTTGACAGTTCCATTGGATTGTACAACTACTCTTTCCAATTTCACATGCTTGACATATAATGGACTATAAGGTCATTAAAAACAAAATATAATATTACAAGTAATGGAAAGAAACATAAGATATACAGGTCTTTGGAGATTAAGAAATGATTTGGGTTGAAAAGGAAAGTTTCATAATAAGAGCTATTAGAACGCTACTTTCAACTACTGGAAGGGTGCAACGCAATTCATTGATAAGAATTTGAAAAATGTTAGAATGTTATCAAAACATACTATAATTTAGGTCTCAGAAAATCTCAAGGTTCAGGAATGAATTAGTGGTTTGGCTTATTTTACTCTTTTAAACAGCGTGTAATAGAGTTATCGTGTCATTACTGTATTCAATGTATTACTGTAAAAAAGAAAGGTATGGATTTTGCGTTTCACACTCATGCACTACAGCAATCACTGTCTCTGTTTTACTGTTTATTGTTTGTCGTACTGCATATCAAGTACGCACGCCCGGTGACTTGATAGCCACGTAGCGGCCATTCATCATATTGTGAATGATGCAAAAAATTCGTAAACAGAAAAGTTCTTCTCCTACAAAAAACGCCTTTGGGTTTGACGGGAAACATAATTACCATAATTATATACACAATAATAAGAGTTCTTAAATAGTTATCTAATGAGAAAAATGGGAAGTAATGCCCGCGAAGATCACGGAGAGCATAAATGCCGGTGGCATCGATTTGCCCGAATCCCCAAGTTGGACGGCGTCCGGTCGTCGGCCTTCGGCGCGCGTCTTTTGTCTCCTCCCCGCCCGCCACACGTTGGCCTCCGCGCCGCCATGCATCATCCCGGGGCGCCAGGCCGGGCAGCGCCGCCCGCGTTCTTGCAGCAGCAGCAGGCCACCTGACTTTCGTTCCCGGCATTCCGTCCCTTTGCTTTCGGCCTCCCCCCCCCCGCCCCACTACACTCACGAGTCCGCGCGCCGCGGCTCTCGGAATTCGCGGCGCCGGCTTGTTAAGGGCCTCGCCAGCCGGTCGCGGCCCGACCCGGCCCCCGGCCCGGCCCGCGCGCTGCGGCGGCGCTCCGGTGGGCGGGCGGGAGCGAGCGGCGGCGCGCGCGCACCGCGCTCGCCGCGTTCCCGCGTCGCCACGTCAGGTGCAGAGCGGCGTGTTCTTGCGGGATGGATTTTGTCTTTGCTCTACGTGTTCGTTGTTGTGCTCACGCTGCCTGGGGTGAGTTTTTCGAATTTGCTTCTCTTCGCGCCGATTCTCAGCGTCAAACCAGACAGCCTCCAATACCCACCGTCATAATCTTTCATTCACCCTCACCTTCTCGTATTAAATCTCGCATTCTCTCACTCGTCAATTTCTTACATATCTTCATTCATTCTCCGCTCTGGCTTTCATTCTACCACTTTCTCATGTATTCTCAACTCTCTCTTTCATTCTTCGCGCTCTCTTTTTCATTCTCGCGCTCTTGATCTCTTCATTCTCGCGCTCTCTCTTTCATTCTCGCGCTCTCTCTTCATTCTCGCGCCTCTCTCTTTCATTTCTCGCGCTTCTCTCTTCATTCTCGCGCTCTCTTTCATTCTCACGCCTCTCTCATTCTTCCTCCTCTCATTCTCATACTTACGCAGGCTCACTGGCTCACTCTCGCTTATTTGAGCTCGATCATTCTCTTCATTTCACTCATTTTCTTGCACTCTCATTCGTTTTATAGCTTCTTTTTCGCAGCTACCCCCTGCAATATAAATGTAGTACATGCATTTCTTACTACTGTAATATTTGTTTCCAGAATAATTACAGTTAAATTTAATGTAAGACAAAGAATAATCCTCGTTAGCACTGAATGAATTCCACTACACTTCAAATAAACTTAAAAAATAAACTAACAACGCTCATTGCTCGTTTTTCTGTACAGTGTTATACTTCACTATTTGTCTTTCCACAACCTAAGATACGAAAAGACAAAAGTTAATAATTTCCTTCTCATGTAAAACATAACATAATTCCCTACATAAACTTTAACTTCGTGGCAAAAAACCACAAATGATTTGTGGTAACAGTAATGGAAATTTCGAACCGTATGCAATCCGACGTGGACATTCGAATGCCCAGTTGAGTACACTTCGCGCTCTGCCCCGCGGGTTTCCTTTAACCCACCGTTTACTTTCCCAGAGGCGTCCACGGCAGCGGTCGGCATTTCGTAGAGGCCTCCTCCAACGTTTCGGCTGCCCTGCGCACAGGCGGCGCGCAAACATTGCCCTTAAACTTCCCGGGGCGACCTCTGGCGCCGCAACCACCCACCTTCCTCAGCTCACATAGCGACCGCCTGCACTACAGCGGCTACGCTGGCGGCACCTCTGCTCCGCCATCGCCCTCGAACCCGTCGTTTCCGCAGCTTCCGGCGCCCCAGCCGTTCCTTATATCCAGCTGCTCGGCGCTTGCGCCCCGCCCTCGCTCGGTCCTCTACTCGCCTCAAATTGTCGTACTCCGCCCGCACCCCGCCCGCACCCCGCCCGCACCCCCCCCCTGGCACTTTCCCCCACCCCTTACCCTTCCCAAACCCCGCCCACGCTTTGCCCTTGCCCGTCTTCGTACCGCTCTCGCCCTGCGCTTGCCCCGCCCTTGCACCGCCCTTGCCCCCCCTGCCCTCGTCACCCGGCTGTTGAGCTCTCTAGCATCATACAACACCTTTGCCATTCTGACCCACCGATCTGTTTTTCAGTTCAAGTCCTTCCTCCTACTGAACTTCCTAACTCGCTCCCACATCACCTCGAAAGACACCGCACCTCCTCCTTTCCCCGCAAAATTCATGACTTTCGGTTCTGCCACCATCCCCGATGTTGTTCCTGCCATCTCCCAGTTTGCAACACACACCGTCACGTCTTCCACCGCCACCGTTGCGTCCATTGCCTCTGCAGTTTCATCGTCACTACCGACGCCCTTCTTCATCATTCCGTATCCCTTCGCTGTCATTCCCATCTCCAGCATCCCAGCTGTTCGTCTATCCTACCCCAGTCGCACCTGACCTCCCCTCTACCCGAGACACAGGTTGTGAAGTGACGGTTCCCATCGCCGTCGCCATCGCTGCCTCTGAAACCACCCCGCTCCCCCTCTCCCCCCTCTCGTTCGTCACCGACTCGACTACCTCGTGTTATCTCTGCTTCCAACACTACCGCCACCGCCACCGCCACCGCTGGTCGAAACCCCGACGTCCGAGCGGCGCCGTAAGTCAGCGCAGTCGCAATATTATGCGATTAAATATTGACAAAGGAGGAAACATAGCGAGGGTTTTTCGGGGCGCGCTGCACGTCCAGAGGTGGAGGAATCGGCGGCAACGCCGTGGCTCAGGCGCAGCGGCTGCACCTCTTCACAACGTCCGGTGCAACGCCGAAATTCAGCTTCGTGATCGGTCAGATCCATGCGCTGTGTGGGAGGAAATTTGCTCTTTTTCATTGTAAGCTCCATCTAAACTATCTAAATAAATATATAAAGCATTTTCTCTCCGATTTTCATAAATTTCTAGTCTACATTTACGTATCAAGTTCTTCTAAAAGTCATTTTTATTGATGTCGCCACTATTTAGGAAAATGTTTTGCACCCTCCGTAGAATACAGAAAGATACATTTCTAAATTTTTTAATCCTCGATTTCATACCCTGTACCTTCCTCAATTACTTTTACCAAAAGATTGTTAAGAAGAGAAGGTTATGTAATGCTGCCCGAAAAAACAGCGAATTTTCCACAGAAAAACTCCTATTCCAGGGTTCTCGTAAAGAAAAAGTGGATAAATCCAGTTGCTAAATTTAGAGAAAAAAATGCTCTAACACTTGATGAAGCCAAACTATCTATTTTGTGGCTTTTCGATACCGAAAAATCGATTAACGGTCTGTCCGTCTGTAAACAATGCTAGCGTCTAAACCGTTCTACCCATTTTCTCCAAAATTGATATTCTCTTATTTATCTGGATGCGGCTCCCTGAATTTGAAACTGATGTTTTAATTTTGAGGGGTACTTTACATTAAGTCCTTGGAACATTCAAAATTTTCAAAAAATGACGCCATCGTTATTAATTAAATTTTGTTTTTTCTATTAATAAAATCTGTTCCTTAAAGATAGATTTCTAAAATAAGGCCATGTACAATTTTTCTAAAATTTGAGTATTTTTTGTGTAATTTTGCGTGAAATATAGGATTTTTTAAATTTTTGTTGAAATATTTTTTTCTCAAAAACGGCTTCATCTCTTTTAATGAAATTTTGTTGGTGGATAGTCTGAAGGACGTTTAAGAAAATGGGGCAGGTCTGATGGTGCAGGTTGAAAACCCTGATTTTTCGACAACCGGCAAATTCAATTTTTTTCGGCGTCTTCTTACAAATACAATTATGAAGATACAATTTTGTTCTTAATTAAATGTGTTCATCATAAAGAGATTTTTAAAGAATATTATATTGAATTTTTCGAAAATATGAGTACTTTTGCAATAATTGGGCGCCAAAGTTCTTCGCACCAAATGCTCTACGATTTCAAATGAGTTTTACAAAACAATTCGGAGAGAGATTGTGGTATAAGTATTATTAAATGACCATTACTTATGGCGAGAAAGTACGTGCTGTTATCTGTTTTAGTTTTCACATGCATACTGGGTCACTTTCCTTGTCACGTAGGAAAACCATTTCAGATTTTTTGGGGGTGGGGAAGGGAGTGATTTAGAAATTAAGGTCTGATGACCGATAATTCGCCTTCAAAAATCAATATTAAGTATTTTCTTACAATTTATTTAAATGTTTCCAAATAAGAAGTAGGTTTAAGAACGCCCAGGAAAAATATTAAGAAAAACATTTCTTGGATAGATTTGGGAACTTTTTTGTAAGCGCAGTAGTACGCTAGTTTTAGACACACAATTTTGACTCAAATCATGAAAAAATATTGTGAATATTCTGTGCAATGGACCTTATATAATCGATGGAAGTAAGAAAGTGGACGTTTCATCTCAAAACTAGGATACATTTTTGATTATTATTTCGTACAATACTTTTTATCAGTAAATTTAGAAAACATCTTATTATGTGTGTGGAATAAAGTGAATTGCTATTGGGACGACAAAAAGCAAGGTTTTGCTAACGAGCAATAAAGATAATTTAATTTAATTATAAAATGAATGTGAAGGTAGATGCGTGACACACTTTTCTAGTTGTTCAAAAATAATATTTCCTAAACAGAAATACCGGGATGAAGGTAAAACTCCAAGTATTTAAGGAAGAGTTTTATTTATTGTGATCGGCCAATTAAAAGTTGTGTTTAGAACGAAGTCATTGTAAGCAAAAGCAGTAAGATATGTGAGAGGAGAGTTGAGATAATTCTCAGAAATGTAACACAAAGTTTGCCTTTGCTGACGGGTCGCTGTCGTGTAGTTGAGAGAACTCTTGGGGAGGGAACGGGAAGTCTAAAAAACGGACTGTGTGGGTTGGACACATGAACTGCGAGAAACAACCCAGAGGCAGGGAAGTGAGTAAATGAAGTCTAGCTAACCTCAAGTGGTGTGAGTTAGGAGAAAGCCTATATCAAAGCCAGGGAATGGAACCATTCATTAGCAAAATGAAAAAAATGAAGTTCGTGGAAACTAATACTTTCTAAATATAGTCTAAGTAACATTGATCATAAGACGAAAAAAGTTCCAGAAAATGAGTCATTTTGAGTGAGAAAATGAGTATTTGTTTGAATCCACAATAAATATAACTTAACTCTTATATGAAATTGGATTCAGCATCAATACACAATAACAGAGGAAGTATATTACAGACATGGCTATCTGTTGCTTCGCAGCTCCGTATTGTTCTGTAATGCAGAGTTAATAAAATTAGAATGGACCCTTCTTGTTTGCGCCGAACAAAACAAAACGAACACACTGTGAGGGATTGTTGGACATGAAACCGCACGATGTTAAGATAACCCCCTTTTAATGTATATTCTCTGACGTTGTTTCTACCTTACTCATCTCTAGTATAATTGATGTCGAAGATGACAAGAAAAGGCAAACACAGTGCTAAAAGCCACTTTCGAAGGACGGGAGTAACGGACGTTTTTGCGCGGTTGCGGCGCGGGGCAGTGGGTGGATTTGATGGGAGCGACCGATAATTTGCGGAGTGGCCTCGCAGGTAGGCCTGAGGTCGCCGGAAACGTCAGTTGTCGGGCAACCGCCGGCGGCGCGGAGAGTTGGGCGCAGGACGGACGGGCATGGAACGAGTGGGCAGGCTGGGCGTGGGGAACGACATCATGAAATGGTCGCAGGACGAGACGGCGGAAGAGACTTGGGACGGGAGGGAACGCTGGGTCTGGAACGTGTGGGCTGGGTGGGTGCGGCCTGTGAGGACACGGGGTGTGAGGGCATGGAGGGTGTGGTACGGGTGGGTGT
>BOPP01000001.1:18794404-18809192 GCA_017312745.1 Gryllus bimaculatus
GGCGCTCCCACGCATCGCCTACTCTGCAGCTTCCGACGCCGCCCCCGCCGCCGCCAGCGACACCAACTCCCGGCGTCGGAACCGCCAACAGTGGCGCCCTCCGCCCACGCCTTGTGTGGCAGTGGAGCCTTCGCCACCTCTCCCACTCTGCCCCGCCCCACCGTCGCCACCACGCTTCGCTGCGCCTTCGCCTCCCTTTGTTGCAAGCGGCCAGCGGCGTCCAACCCCCCGCAGCCTGTTCCTCACCCTTCCCCAATCCTTTCCTTCCACTCACCCCCTTCCGCCCTTATTTGTTCGCGCCCGCTTCGTCCCTTCGGAGCGCCCCGCCCTCGCTGACCCGCTTTCATTCGCCCTTCCTCATATTTCTGGTCATGACGCGCCCTTCAAAAACCTCTCCGTCCGTTCGCGTTTGCTCCCACGGCTATTTTTGACGTCTGATGCCGCCTCCATATCCTTTATGCTGGAGCCAAATGTCGTTATTCCGCAAGCCTCCTAGCCCTGTGCTCTCGCCCCACGGGTTTCGAACCTTCCGCGCCTGCCTCTTCAGAAGCAGTCCACTTCTCTACTTTCATTACTCTCGTAAATTGCTAATCGTATGCGATTCTTCTAAAAGAATCTCCTTCTACTCTCCCGTGTTCGGCGATCTAAATTAATTAGCTATTTAAGACAAAATGTTTTAAGGAACATAAGTGCTCTCTTATCTTGTAGTACGAGAAGAGATTATTAGTTTTGTTATGTTTCAACTACTGCTTGCGTTAAACCATGAGATGGTGATAATATACTGACTATATTTTAACAACATTACGTTTTCGACTAATGTTGAAGGAATTTGATTGATATTTGCGATTATGCAAATAATATTGTCCCTGAATCTGTTGACATCTATCAAATGTATGCTACAGCTAAAGTGGCGTGGGAAAACCGAGTTTGATGTGTCTGTTTACAACCATGCTCACAATGTCGTGGGTATTACCAGCGTCTTCGCCATCCCAACGTTCCCCAGGGCCGTCTCCGTCGCCGAAGCCATTTGCTATGCCAACAACCCATGCGCCGCGCCGCCTCGGCAGCTGCTGCCTCCTCCCCGCCACGCCGCACTCTCGACCTGCCCTACCCCCGCCCCTGTCCCCGTCACCGTCACCACCGCGCGCCGGCCGGGCCCAGCCGCTTGTCCCCGTAAACTCCATCCCACGGGTTCTGTCCGTGCTGCTTCGCGCCGTTTCTATACCGCTTGCCCTCCGCCTCCCCCCAGCTCCCAGCGGCGCGTCCCAGTAAACTCCATCTAGCGGCAGCCCCGCCCCCTCCAACCCTTCCCGACCTCATCCCGCTCAGGCCGACGGCGGAGTTTCTATACCGCCTGCGCTGCAGCCCCGCTCCACCGCCGCTGCTGTCGCCGTCGTCCCTGGAGCGTCACATGGCCCCCAGAGACCCTGAAGCGTAGGGCTGGCGCCACGGACCTTGGCGTCCTCACTGCTGGGTGTGAAAGTATTAAATTAATCAGTCTAGTGATTAGCAGAATTCTGTCCTCCAATACGAGACATCAGCAACCTCTATTATTTCTAAACACATATGAGCAGTAAAAAATATGTGAAGGAAGCTGCATGTTATTGGAAAAGCGGGGATTCAAATTTGTCAGTTAATAATGAATTAATAATGAAACTGACTATACATATTAATTCAAAATGAACTGCGATTCCGAAAATGACGAAAACCCTTCTTTTTAGTGTATCTTCTACACTAGAGATGATTCGGCCCAGTAGTTTTCATTTTTGGAATCAGACCCTGAAATGCCCATATTCGGCTCTAAAATTGCAAGCAGCAAAACAAATGTTGTCTTGTGACCATTAAAACCTGTGAACTTTCGAAAATTTGCCACTTGGAATCTCCCTTGTATCTCTTGGAAAAGAGTATTTCGGAAGATAGCTAAAGAGTTGGATACAATTTGCAATATTACGAACGCACGAAACTATCCATTGCAAATAAAACGAGCCAAATGCAGCACAGATGGGTACGACGGAAAATGGTCTGCGTGGAACGTAAGGTTATGAGTCCGATTCCCATGAAAATCATAGATGCATTCACTCGGTGTACGTGGTATGTAAGGAAATGGATAACATCGCATATCCTATAACATTCCTCTTAATTCAGAGTCCAGATGAGGTTTACTCAGAGTCAGCATTACCGCTGGCTCTGCAGTGACTCAAACCGGGAGGTTCTAGACTTTGGCTCCCAATGGTGGCCGATTTCCGACAGTTGCTCTGTAGCTGAATCGAATTCAGCCGCTGAGGTGAGAAGGATTCTAGCGGCACTCTACTCTGACTGATAGTTTTCCGTAGTTTCTCCGATAAATAGCAGGAGATTGCCACAGCACTACCCTAATAAGCGAACCACAGAGCGTGCAATCTATCCTTTTTCTTTTTCTACCCTCTCTCCTTACACACTCACACACACTTACATACATGCTCTACATTACCACACGTCGGGAGATCAGTAGGGAGCTTGATGCTTGTCCCGCCTGGAAGGCTTTCCCGCTGGGGAGAGATATCTGGAGGATGAATTCATCCGCAAGTTGGTGTGTAGATCGGAGCCACATCTTGTTTTATTGATCTTACTTGCGAAAAAGAATGATTTCTGATTGAATTGTACTACTACAGAGATTGAAAACAATAGAAGTATTAATATTGTACTATTCACCAAAAAATCAACTGTTTTTTTAAAATTACGCTCAAGTATTGATTTAATTATAACCCATCTCACCATTCAATGGGGAAGTAATACCGCTCGCTTACGGGATATTCACTACACTAATGACACAGCAGTTGACGTGCCCGGAAACGTTAATCATTCAATCAATCGACTGCATTTTTTGTATTCGGAGTCAAAGTAAGTCAAAGTACGATGTTTTATTAACTAAGTACAATATTTTATTTTGCAATTTCATCTTTGTTTTTACACTTCTCATGGTTTGTTTATCCCTTTTCAAAACGATTGGGCGAACAAACAACTCTGCCCACTTTTTTCACGCTGTTTGAAACAAAATTTTATTTTAATTATTAAACCATCTCTGTCTGACACCATGATTCGGACGCTGGCGAGTTTCAACGGAAACGCCACCCCTTTCATGGATCGACGCTGTTCGAAATGAATTTCAATATGGATCAATGAGGCGACATTCTGAAAGACCTATACATGACGGTGCGGTTGCGTTCCGTTATTGGTTGTTCGCGGAGTTATCGCATGTCGATAATTGATGAAATCATCAGATTGGTAGTGACTGCAGCAGTTACGGGAACGGCTCGTTTCTAATAATTATGGATTTGCGTTGCGGTTGACTGACCTCGATGCCAGATCGGAGCATTTATTGTCTGATGTAAATAACTATAATGATGCTTATGAAAATTTATTTTCAATTTTCTTACATGCAATTTATATTTCTTCCGGTTCGTTTGCCACGTGTCCTTCAAACTTGTAACACCACTAAACGTTCTTTATACAGTCGACAATGAAGATAGTGAACTCGAATATGTGAACTTTCGGTTGTAGTGATCCAAAGTCACTGTTCACATTTAACATAAATTGCAAATTAACACAAGATGTTTCGGTTTTGGTAAACTCTCTAAATATAATTTAGAAATTAGTAAAAATAGGATAGAATAGAACTTTTAGGGAAAAATCTTTGCCTCTGGATTGCTAATCCCAATGACTTCAGCGTTTGCAGGCGAAGGATCTCGTGAGTTTTTTGAAGCACTTGCTGTGAATGAGACTGAGGAAGTTGTTTCAGTTGATCCGCTTAGGTCATTGTAATGCTGTGTAAATCCAGTACAGAAAAAAGTAATGTTGTAAGAAAAAATATTCAAATGAACTTTCGAGTTCAACTGTGAAGGGTATTCAAGGGTATAAAAGCCGTCTTAAGATACTTTAAATGTGAGGGCACTGTAGAAACAAACCATGGCCCTTGTGAGGAAGGGTAAAATTATTAATAAGATTCTGTACCCAGCGAACAGCAATAATATTATGTTAATGTTAAATGAAGACATTGAAATTTTTAATTCACGCTGATTCAACTTCTTTAATAATTAAATCGAAGTGGAGAAACTATTTCATTTTGGCACATCGCATAAAGTCAACCAATATATTTCTCCAGGGGTTCACTATAACAGGAGGGGACTATATTTTGAATTAATTATTTCACAGTGAGATATATATTTACGCTTTAAAATAAAACATTATTATTATTATTATTATTATTATTATTCTTCACACATCACATTGCGGATAAGGGGAGGAGGGGCTCAGAAAACATTGGTGTGTATTAATTATTTTTTTACTATCGATAAATCACTGGGCACCTCGCAACAGGATGCAATTCAATTACGTTGAATAATAATTAAGAGTGATCAAAATCTGATTCCTTGCGATCCTAAAATTAATCTCTAATTTTTTGCTATGTGTAAAATGTTAATCATATGTTAATACAAATTATAATCACAATAGTTTCAATAATCCAATTCAATGTGAACTGTAAATTATATTTTTTACTTTATATTGTTTCAGAACTATTAATGACACGCGTAGACACTTCAATTGTATAACAAATCTAACTTACAAGTCAAATTTGGGTGAATATCAGCTTCTGAAAAATTCATTGCAAAGCCTTCTGGTTCAGCATTGTACCTATAGCTTCTGAGGTTCAAATTTCTATAACTTCTCGTGGGATTTGTGATGGACAAAACCAGTTCAAGCAGGTTTCTTCACATCTTTCTCCTTTCTCCAGTTTCTCTTTCCACAATCAACTACTTTTCCAATTATATACTGCGCTAAATAACTTTATCATATTATATTTTCATTACATAATCCATATCATTATTATAATGAACATCATATCATTATATCTCAACGTGGGTTCGTAGGAGTCCTAATGATGATCCGGGTGAGTTGAAACTGAATATGGATCTATGGTAATTATGTTGTTTCTCCTCAAGTCAAGTCATATTCCGAATTAAAATAATTAGTTCTCAAAGCTTAGGGTTCTTTGATAACACTTCTCCAGAAATGCAATGTTCTCACCAAAACATAAGCTAACATCTTGTCACATATGTAGCGCCTGAAAACAGACTGACATTAAAAAAACATGAAAAATAGGAACTACAATCTGAGAACCTTCCAAGATTTCTTCAAAGTTCAAATCAATCAAGTATTTGGTATGGTATCATTTAAATTACTTCGGTACACGATTACAAGCACTCAGTCGCATTGTGCTTAAGATGGAACCGTTCGCGGAAGTGATTTGGAATGTTTCTCTCTGTTGAATGAAAGCTGCAAGACTGTTAGGAAGTTAGAGGGGAAGAAGGGAGGGGAAAGTAAATAGAGTGAAAGTAGAATTATATAATAATATAAATATTATAATAGAAAAAGTCAATAGAAAGAAAGAGAAAGAGCGAAGTGACAATAAGAACGACCGTATCATCTGCAAACTACAACAAACTCACAGTGTATGGAATAGATTCCTTCGTAGGTAATTATCTTCAAAACGTTTCTACTGCCTCTTCAAAGACAATTTCTGTTGTCGTTAATTTTTAAAGAATTATAGTATTGGTAGTTATATATGACTTTAAGAATGTTTTCTCTCTTTTTCAGGTAAGTGATAGCTGAAAGAAGTTGAATCTTGCGATTGAAGCTGTTTTTAAATGAGTAAGTTAGCTTTATGCCATAGAATTAATACATCTAGTAACCTAAGTTGTATTTTCATTTCTTTCGTGACTTATTATAGAAAAATGTCTCTACATGCATGCATGCATGCATGCATGCATGCATGCAACATGCATGAAATGGAAAATTTGTTTACACAAAGTGCAAAATTAAATTGCAGATTCTTGAACTAAAAATATATATTTTCATTTTGACTCTTACGTAATTCTTAGAACATTACCTTTACTGACAGTTTCTGTGATGTCTAACTCCATTGACTTAATAAACTCCTGTTATTAAACCTTGCAAAGCATACGTGTATTGGTTTTGAATTTGTGAATTTTTTTTATTTTAAATTTTCCCAGGTTTTTGCAAAACAAATCGGCGTCCGTAATTTCACGGCGGCAGCTAATAACTGCTTACCGCTTAATGTGAAACAATTCAGAATAAACATCACTAAAATAAATTACATTTCGATGAAAATTGTGTTTCTAAATTGAAAACCATTATCATTGAAAACCAATAATTGGCAGTAAAACAAATTCATTAACCAATAACTTTTGTTTCGCTAAACTTCATTCTAGTGTCTTTACATGTCTAGGGTGCTAATATTTAATATTCACATTGTTTAAGCCATGTTCAAAAACTTCATTTGGATCAATCCATTAATTGTTATATGTGAGGCAAATGCATAAAAAGTAATTTTTTGGAAACACAATCAGTTTTAGAGATAATTAAGGATTCTATTAAGTAACTTTTACTGTGAAATAACTTGCTTAACTTTAATTTAACCATCAATATTTTTATAATATTTTTTGTTTCGCGATTCGGCCATCATTGGACCACGCATCACGTGCATCTCTCCGCGGCTCAGACTTGATAATCGACTCAGCATTTCAATGCTGATTCCATTTTTATAACCCAGATTTGTTAGTCCTGGGGATTGGGATGCAATTATTATTATTATTATTATTATTATTATTATTATTATTATTATTAGTGATGAAGATGATGAATGATAAAGTAGACACACGCAAGCATACAAACAGACACACACAACACAACAATGTCAGAGGCGGGAGTCCAATCCACGATCTTCTGGTCCGAGACAGCTACAGCATTAGTGGCTTAGCTATCTCGGTCTTCGGACTGCCTCTATAATAACTATAGTTTTTAATATTACATTTTTTATTTAATTATAGCAAATATCATGTTTAAAGAAGTACAGTGGCTTGCATTTTCACGCTTTGCGTGACGAGTAAATCGACATCTCAGAAAAGATAGCCTGTCGGGTAGTGAAGAAGAAAGTGAGTTCACTATTCTAGGCCAAGTGTTTTCTACAAAGGTGAGGATGTACGATTCCTTGTTGAATTCATTTATGTTTTGGAGAAGCGATTGGAGAGTCAGGTCATTTCAGATCCAACAAAATCCTTTTTCATCGCATAATATTCAATTTAAAAAAATAGTATTTCGGCATTCATTTTGTTTGTGAAATATTTTGCCAGGGAATTCCGCTCAAGCTGCAAGTATTAAAAACAAAAAAGTGTGTATTCCAAGATTAAAAAAAGTCAATTCCTCGTCCACTTTTAAAGAATCTAGATTCATTGTGATGTATATTCTGAATTTGAAAGATTGTGTCTATGAAAATTGTCACTTTTGATTCTTTAAAATCCAGAAATTATATTGTGTGTATTTTTCATTCGGAAGAATGTTCCACTTTTCAATGATCAAACACACCTGTATTCCTGGAGGCTCAAAATTATTACTCTCCCTTCAAGTGATTGAAAAAAAAATTTGATACCTAACTTCATTGATTTAATAAACTAATGTAATGAAATTTTGCAAAGGATGAAGAATGAAGAGATTATTTTGCTGCTGACGGGTGAATTTTAATGATAACTTAATGTTCCGAAAAATTTTATTTTTAAGACTAAAACTGAGTAAAGTTTGAATCGATAATATTATTATCAAAATTATTTTTTTTGTACTTGCATTTCTCTTAAAATTGAAACAATATCAATATATTACGGATTAATAAAACTAATAATTACATGAATGGCAATAATTGACGACAATGCATCATACAATCTCCTTTAGTATTTTAAAGAAAGCTTTAGAAATCAACTAAATATCTTGGATCAATGAAAAGATGTAAGAACAAAGATAGACGATTGTAGCACACAGGTATTTGTCATTTATTTCAGTAGAGCTTCTACGACAGATGAGTAAAATTTTTCATTCGAATGTTGGCACCAACTCTGCAGCAATAAATTTTGTTTCCCTAGGGGGCATTTCAATCCACAAAGATTCAGAACACGTGGAATCGAAACGAGGAGAAAAATCAATATTCATTCAAGTTTTGCCGTAAAGAGATCAACCACTTGATGGGTGGCCGCTGCAGTGGAGTTAAGAGATAGCGGTGATAAATTAAATTCGTAGTGGAAAACAACTTTTTCTCTCGTCGACATTTAAAATCTCTTCCGAAAGCGCATCGTCCTCCATCATGAAGACACACAGATGCCGTATTGCACTATCGCGTAACTGTCTTATAGTCGTAAAAGTGATTGTGTGGAAAGAGATACAGCATTATTGTTGTCATAGGATATAGGATATGATTCGAAGAACTTAAAATGCGATGAATTCATTTCAGATGTAACATGTGCATTTGAATCTAATAATGTGAATGTGTATTTGATATAATAGCTAAAGTAATGTATTTGACTAATGCTGTTGCCGTTAAATTTCAAATTATTTGCAGTAGTATGTATGTATGGACTATGGACTCGAGATATGGGAGAAAATATGTTAACTGCATTACGGAGTGCCAGCTTTAGTCCTGTATTTTCAACATATATATGAAATCTCGAGATGAAAATAATATGTTGAACTATTGCAAATTTAAATAAATCTGCATGGAAACGGTCATACTTGTAGGATTATCGGTTGAAAAGTGATTGAAGAACATGAGATGGACATTAATTATTTTTATTTTATTTAATAGGTAATTATTACAAACAAATTAGCTTACTTGATCCTATGTGGCTAGGCGCGAAGGCCTTTAAGCCATTACAATACCTACATCCCTTTTCGCGTTCTAATTTTCGGAATTCTGGTATTTCACCCCACAATGGTCTCTCTGTCGCATCAAGCCCGCGGAAACGGAGACCATAAGGTGGGGGCTTCAAGGCAAAACGCCTGAGGGGGAAAAACCTTCCGTCAAGAAGCCGAGTAGCATACTTAATCTATCGACGTTTATTTTAACTATTTATTTTCTGGCGGCGGGGGTCCTGCTGTCTCCTTCCAGTGCTTGGCTCCCCCTCAGCACCTGAATCCAACAGCGCTACAGAAGATCGTCGCGCACCAACCGCCTCTGTCCTTATATTTTCGTCCCCCCTTACTTCCCCCTATGTGCTTATTACTATGCCCTAGATTTATTTTATTTATTAATATGACTGTTTACTATCCAATTGACTACAGACTTACGATTATTTCTTAAGCTTGTTTACTAACTAACAATAAATTACTGAATTAACTTACTCTGTTATCTTATTTGAATTATTTATTTCTCTCCAGTCTACGGTTCCGTCAAGCTAACGGTGCTGTTTCGGCACTCCCTAATTTCAGTTTCCTAATGGTCCGGACCTTTCCTAAAATTGTTCCTAATTCTTTCATAATTTTAGACCCTTTTATCACCTAAAATATGTGACCGAGCGTTACGTTTCCTGTTTAATGAAAGTAGTAATTCCCATTCCCATCCATTTTCTTATCCATGATTCGGTTTGCACTAGCCATTTAAGAGGATGTGTTATCCAGCTCTTCCCTATCACCGCAAAGCACACAGATGCCATTACCACTTGCGTCCTTTAGTCTATGCTGCATCCATCCCCCAACCCTAATTTATTAATTTATACATTATATACATTAAGCACATTAATTTATGGTATAGATGGGTAGGGTAAGCATTGCGCATCGAGATTCCAACGGGGCAAGAACGCCACCACCTCCCGATGAATACATACGGAACCAATAACCTTAGCAGTTGAAGCGTCCGAAATCATCAATCAACCAAGTGGCTGTTTTGTACAGCAGTTGTTGAGCAGGCACGTTATCTGTGCATGCGTTATATCTGCAGCCCGCTTGACCCGTCCGACCTAGCCCCTAAGCTCTATTCCCACGCTAGACTTGAATTTCAAAGTCCGCAGTGGTTGGCAGATCTGCCTCCTGGCATTGTGACACCATCTTCTTTAGTGATATCAACTTCGTGAACTCATGACGCCATACTAGATGAAGCCAAAACTATCTCCTTACCCAGAATATTAAGCCAATTTATGGTAACTGAATAACATGAATATCGATTAGTTGCTCTTGTTATGTAGCGTACTGGATAATCACACCCCTCCTAATCCTCTCCATTGCTCTTGGATTATAACATACTGTCTACACGTGATGAAGTAATGTGCTAAGAGGTAATTGCGAGCAAACAAATTTGTCGACTTAAAAGTCACATTATTTAGTTACCACTTTATCTGTTGTTTCGGTGACAATGACGTTTTGGTACTGCCAAGATCACCATTAGAAGTCCTGATACTGAAATCAGAAATTCTTGAAGCACATGAAGAATTGCAACATCTCCACCTACAACAATATTACGTGATGATACAAATAAAAGGATGTACCATAACGCATGTTCCTAAACTACAGCCAGTAAGCACACAAGAACTGTATGACACGTGTGAACTTTCAGGATGAGAACTTCTTAAATGTTAACAGAGAGCATTCGAATGTAATTGATTTCAACTTTATGGACTTTTTATTGACACTATTTTAAAGATTAATTTTGATTTGTAATTTATTGTGAGTTTATATGTGTATTTTTTATTTCCTTTTCTATCCAAGGGTCGCATTATGAAATTGTTTCTCACACGAAATATTTATTTTGGAATGCTATTACGTTTCTAAAAAGCCGCTATTTGAGTTTTGTATCAGGTGACTGATTTGGTTTCAAGGGAACTGGGTGAAAATTAACCTACCTTCTAGTCGAACTCCGTCTACAATTTTGAACCTCATATATTCTTAAATTTATAGTTTTAAAAACCGGAAAGCAGCAAATAGTTTTGTTAGCAAAATTAATTTGTAAAATGATGATCAATTTTATTTTATTAAAATTAAATGCTCTCTAATATAAAATAATTATAAATGCTTATTTAAATGTAAGAAAGTAGTACATATATATTTTTTCTAAACAAAATACTTAACTGATATTTCACTGCATCAAAACTCTTAAGATTGTTAAACAAGTTTATTAATAATTACAAAACAAATGAAGCTTATTGGAAACCGAAGTTGTTACTGGAAATAAATTTTTAGAAAATTATTTATGAAGTATGAATAAATAGTCCGTAGTTTTATAAATATTTGAAAATTAGCTTTATTTATAGGTTTTAGTTGAGGGAAGCTATGCTATCTAGTAAGTGTGAAAGGTAGCTAGCTTAATGCAGTGAAGCTGTGCAGTGGCCTGCAGTGGTGCTTCATATATTTATTATTATTTATTTGTATATTCTTATTATTGTGACCAAACTTAAATTTGTGAAAAAGTCATTTTATGTAGCTGGAAGTGAAACTGTCATCGACTTATGTCAAATTGCAGTGTGAATAAGTCTCCTGTAATTTAACTAAAACGAAACAAAGATTAAATTGTCTCTCTCTCTCGCGCGCGCGCGTGTGTGTGTGTGTTTAGTTAAAGAAGAGAGGACAAGGATGAGGAGCGAACGATCCCAAGCAATCTTGTGGCCCGTTTGTTAAGATAGGCTCCGGTATTAGCATGGCATTGTTCAGTGAACCAGGGAAAGGTACCACCCAGGCCGTCCAGTCTTTAGAATTCATCCTTAGAATAATCAGTCATTAAATTCGATACAGATTTGTAGCAAGTGCCGATAATCTGTCCTCATCGGACTAAAATCTAGGTCCTCTCTGTCAAAGATGCTGCCGAAATAATGTTGCCGCCTTCGACAAGGGCATTAATAACCAGTCGCACTGCGGGACACGCCCTGCTGTTCGCGGCCCGTGAGGACGCTCCTAGGTCGGTGATGGGCGTGTCAGGGACTGGGACTTGTGGACCGGCTTGAGGAAGGATGGGGGCATTTGGGCAGGCTTGGGAAAGTTTGGGAACGTATGGGCGTGCTTGGAGAAGGCTGGGTACGTGTGGGCGGGCTTGAGGAAGGCTGAGGACGTGCAAAGCAATGCGAAGACGTGGTCGGCCTGGCGCTGTCACCTCATGAGGCTACTCGCACGTCCCGACCCGTCCAGCTACGATCCCCTCACCCACGGCAATCTCTACCCTCACTCAGGTCGCCGGTCGGCGCGGGAGCTGACAAAGGGGGAAGTTGCTCCGGCGGTAGGGCAAATGCTGCGGGTAAATTAGAACGTTTAGTGCAGGAAATTGGGAAAGTTTTCGCACTTGACAGAAATGTTTAGTGGGAAATTACGTGGTACGAGATTTTCTGCTCGAGATAATGTTCCACCTGAAACGATCTTTGTTTCATGTCTGTAATTCGAAAAAGAGTGTTTTCACGTGTATGAGTACGTCTATTATCTACATTTTTTGCCATGACCTAATTGAGGCATAAAGGTTGTGCAGAATTAGCCAATACTCGCGGCCTGCAACAGAACAAATGTTACAGTACAAAATGACACAAAATGGTTTCTAAAAGATAGCACTACAATTTCCCGAGCTCCTGGCTCTCTAAAGAAACCACAGATACTTCTTACATGGCCGGAGGCTGCATTAGAAATTTGTAATATATAAAAAAATAACAAAATGATTAATAATAATTATTTTCGATTACCATTGGTAACAATACAAATTTAACAAAGTAGCCAGTAATTTTCACTACACTTAAAGAAAGTAGTGAAAGTTTGACTATTTCTCATACAGTGGATTAGATGACTGAAAAATAATAGCTTGGTAACTAAAAAACAATTATTGAATACAGAAAGTGCATAAGAAAACATATTAAGCGTATTTTAACAATGTAATTTTTTAAACATTCCAAGAATGAAATCAAATACCTAAAAAATAGGTATTTGAGAAGTAAAGCAAATATTTTCAATCTGGAGTATATACAAGTATTTAATGCAATTCTACCTTTTAATAATATTTTATTCCGTTTTAAAATATAAAAAAATGTTTAAATGCCATTTGAAACAATTCGTTTAATTCTACTCGACAACTGTAAGATTGGAGCTGACAACCTTCTTTAATTTGTTCTTTGACTAAATAAAACACCACGTCGTCAAATAACTTTCCGGAAATTTAACTTCTCGAGGAACGCCAGATTTAGCTCTAATGTTCGGAAGCTGGCAACCGATTTCGTTGCCCGCCAGTTAAGAGCCACCTGTCTGCAGCACCGGTGTGCGCGCGAGGCATAGGACATGGAGCAAGCTGTTGTGCAGTATATCGCCCCCTCCCCCACGCCCTGTCTCAGCGGTGGCGCCTCAGGCAGCTGTGCTCCTCCTCCACCCCTCCCCCGTCCCTCTTTTCCCCTCCCTCTCCTCCTTCCCATTCCCCACCATCCTCACCCCTCTCCTCCCCAACCACAACCGCCCTTCCTCTCAAGAGCGGAGCCTTCCACGCGCTCCTACTTCTGGCGGGGCCACCTCCGCCTCCACCACCGCCACCACCACCATCGCCACCGCTACCACCGCCACCACCGCTACCACCGCCACCACAACCACCGCCACCACTACCACCGCCGCCGCCGCCACCACCACCACCGTCGCGAACTTCGCCGCGCTGTTGGGCGCACGCGCTCTCAGGATGAGGTGACTTGCTCTGAATGGCGAAGAACAACACGATTATCTGAAGGACGTCAGAGAGAGAGAGAGAGAGAGAGAGAGAGAGAGAGACGGAAAGAGCGAGAGCCATGGGAGACTAATGAATCTGAGAGGGAGAGAGAGGGAGGGTCAGAAGGGTTACATTACGTAGAAAGTATATAAACAAAGGTAAAAGATATTTTTAATTTCCCATTTTTTTAATGTGTTCCACAATGTTTTTACTAGTTACTACCCACACTAGAACGTTTTAATAAATGAATTTGATGAACCAAGAATTAAACACCCTAGTGAACTTAAAAAGGAAAGATGCATGCAGTATAAAGAAAACTAAATATTAATGAAACAAACATCATATATGATTCTGAAAAATATATTATTAGAAATAAACAAAAGTGAATAAAATAATTGCGTGAATTAAGCAAAGATTTTTTAAAAATGTTATGTTTATTAGCACGTTAAAAACAACTCGGATCACCAGCGTTCGCAAGTAATGGCTGTAATTCGTTCAAGAAGAAGAGTTATGAAGAAACTAGTAAATTGCATGTGCTGGTGTGAATCTTAGGACAGCACGAGTACGCTAACCAAACTCTCATCACACCGTTGTGAAATAACTACGTTCAGCAAAGTAGGATGACTTATTTCTAAATCGAATGTCAATATCGTCTCAGAGTTCAAACGGCTTTTCGCTCTTTGAAAGCCACCAACAGTTTGTACTGTTTCAAGAGAAATAGTTAAAAATTACAAACTCATTCTCACCTCGTTTGAATCTTGCTCTAGTGACTTCTAATGCTATCGTATTCCTTAAAAGCATTTTACTTGTCAACGATTATATAGAACAGGTTTTCCTTAAATAGCTGCCCCAGCGGGATGCCCTCTTTTTAAGCAACGTCATAATTACAAAGGTGGCGCATGGAAACTCGACGCTCTCTCCGGCAAAATATACAGAGAAATGCGCCTTTCTAGCCCAGCAGAGCGGGAAACTGAAGCAGCGGAGATGGGGCACATTTCGTCAAGCGCCCGGCACGCTCGCGCCACGCCCGGAAAACCCCTTTTCCCCTTCAAATATCAGTCATCGTCAGATATTCATGCTCCCCCCTGCCCACTGTTTCGTATTAGTCTCATTAGAAGAGGGTAAACAGCCCAATTACTGATGGAATACTCGAAACTTTTTTCGTGTTTAAATCTAAAAATGTTTCCAGTATTAATTCTATTACTGTCTCTTTTCTGTGTGCGTGTCTGTCAGCCTCTGTGTCTATCATTCTCTGCCTCT
>BOPP01000001.1:18834533-18851897 GCA_017312745.1 Gryllus bimaculatus
GTGGTGATGGCGAGGGCGGTGGTGGCAGGGTCCTAGTTGGCGGCGAGGAAAGTGTCGACGGTAGAGGCGATATTGGTGACGAAGTTGGTGATGGTGATGGGGGGGGATGTTGCCAGTGAGGGAGCGGTTGGCCGATTTGATTGCCGGAACAGTGCTGGTGGCGGCGATGGCGATGGAGTCACCTTGAGCGACGGGGGCAACCGAGTTGTAAGGGCGACAGGGAAAGCGTGAATAGCAAGGCGGTTGGCAGGCCTGCGGCGCTGCGTGCCCGTGATACCGTCGACAGTTCTGTTCGCGCATCTCGACGCAACAGTTCCCGGTAGTTCCACTTCAGTTATTATTACCTCAACGGAGTTTTTAGCCGCACGTTTAAAGCATGCCGATTTGATACATTTTTTTTACCTTTCCGCTTTGAAGGCAACGCTTTAGACATCCCAATTTTAAAACAAAATCTGTATAAAATTGTCTGCACACTATATCGGGTGCAACTGGAGCGAGACTTCGGTTTGTATTAAACACGTAGTAAATTCAAGTTGATTTTTGGTCGCTATTGAGTCGGCTCAGGTCCGTTTGCGGTGTACGTCGGGCGGTTGTGGTGTGGTAGGTCGACGTAGGTTTGCAGCGAATGGAGTTCATTCGGGTCATGCTCATGTGTTCGGATCTTGGGGCTGTCGCACCTGTTGACCTACAACGACATCTCATTACCATACGTTAAGTGATTTGTGAATGATATCCCGATGTCATAACAATGACATCGTTGCAATATCTGAATCTAGTGGGATAGGAATATTACTGTCTTTTATTGTAGATTTTTGAACTATATTGTTAATTTTCACATAGCCGAACTATTATTTAAACAGTATTCCGAGAAAAAGAAATGGATATTAGTGAAACATAATACTACAATGCTAGTTACAATCTGAGTTCCGATATTTATCGCCAGTATTAATCAATAATACAAATGAGCGAAGGTCTAATAGTTGCTTGTGTACTAATGTTATGTAGAATTTAGTGAGTGGATTCTCAGATATTGATGATAAAACAAACCCAACCTATACATAAGCTTTATATAAGTTTCTACAATTTATGAAGGACTTGAGCTTATTTTTATTCTCTCAGATTGTGTCGCCGCATTTAACTTCAACATCTGGATCAGATATTAGATGGAAAGGAATACATCGATTAAGTCAGGTCCGCAACACGACGTTCGCACTTGTCCATCCCTTCTCATGTATCTCGCAGAGATATTTGAGGAACATTTTTGTATTTTGAGTTGGAATTTTTACCACAGGAAAGCAGCACATGATGGTAGACACACAGATAGATGGGAGTTCAGTGCTCTTATTACATTAAGAGAACCATGACATTTTCTTAAAGTGAACAGCAAGTGAATTGTGCATTCTAAATACGTGGTTTAATGATATGTCAATAGAGTGAAAAGAAAACATTGTTCAAACACAAGTATACATTTTCATGAAAAGTCAATAAAGTTCTTTTACAAAGGGACATCAAATACTGTAAATAGAAAATTATACATTTTAGAAGTTTCATATTTTGTGAGAAATCTGTTGCAAACTATTTGCTTACCCCATTCATCCGTATGTTGCCAAATTGTGTGTTAAATTGTGTGACGAATTGAAAATATACTTTTCCTACTCTGTATAATTATCTAATTAGATGCCTTCAGCTCGTTTTATGATACTCAGTATGACACAGCTTTTAGTTCAGGCGTTCTACCAATCGCAGCAAAGTTTCTCTTCCCAGACAATCAGGGGGTTTACGGGACATGAAGATAAACCCACTGCCTTTCCAGTTTCTAAAAATCAGTTTATTAAACTAAACCCTCCTACGACGGCTGCATCAGATATTAAACTCATAACCACACATGTAATCTCACATCACACATAAATGGATAATTAGATATTAGACCAGCTTAATAGTCACCTATAAAAAGTAATAATAGAAGAAAAAGTATCCTTAATAGTTACCTACTAGAAATGATGACAATTTTTAATAAAACTGATCCTAACGTGACAATGTTGGCAGCTACGGATGGCTGAGATCGTTAAGGCAGTAGTGCCGTAGCGATCTCTGTCCGAAGGATCGCGGTCCACCCGCGGGCATGGTTGTATTTGTGTTCGTCCTCTCCCCCTCTATCATCACCGTATCATCTCATCTTCACAGTTACTATACCGTTTAATTAGTGGTCGCTAATGACCTTGATGCAACCTTAAATTACACAAATGTGTGCCATGTGATAGTAGTTGCTAGAGAGAACAAGGATTGACCTTCAGAACAAGGGATGAGAGGATGTTGTGTTCTATGGTGGTTCTGTGAGATTTAGTTTTAGAGTTATACTTATTAAAACCTGACAACGACAAAGCAACGTACCAAAATTGTGATCGGTAGTGAATCCGACATGAAATTAACAGCACCAGAAGTGCGAGAGAAGCCAGGAATGATACCTGGGTTCCTTTATTACTTTTTATTAGTCACAAAAAACTCTGTGTGAAACACAATGTGTTGGTTATTAATACACACGTACTCTGGATCGTTCTTTGTTGCGCATTATTGTACTTCATATTTGTGTTTTAATACTCATTTCATTTTCGTTTTCAAATATATTACTCACCTTGTGAAGTTTATGAACTGTAAACTGTTCGAAAATGTTCAAAATGAATACTTCCCTACGTTTCCACTTCATCACATTTCCATAAAACATTTTTCCATATTACATTCTTCCACGTTTCGTACCGAGAAAAAATAACACGTGTATGTTCTCCCACCAATAGTGCCCGTTTCGTGTAGCTCTTGTTCAATCCTGTTACTGTAAACGTACCGAGTACAAGCGTGAAATTGAACCCAGGAATACTGAATAGGATTTTCGTCCTCGGACCGCTGCAAAAGTGCGCACTGTGTCGGGCAGGCGGCGCCCGGCGGCGGTGGGCGGGGGCGAGCGACCGCTCTCGCCGAATTGGCCGGGCGTTTACCATGTAAAATCATGGTCCTGTTGAAGTCCGTCAAACATGTAAGTCTATCAATTAGCGATTTGAACCGCAATCTTGGGGCGGCGCGGCGACGCTCGGACTCGGCTCGGCGCGGAAGCTGCGGCGGTAGGGTACACGCGTTTGATTGCGGATGCGCGTGGCTGATAGGACAGGGGGCCCTTTGCCGACGGCAGAGAACAGAGCGATGAATTTAATCTTCGCTCGGAAAGGAAGACCATCCGTAGTTATTATTAAAGAGTTTTTACTAGTGAAATTCGATTTGTCTGTTTACTTACTGGGGATACACGCGGCATTCCTAATTCATTTGATGTAATTGGTTTACCTGAATTTGTAAGTTTTTATAAGGCGTTTTGCCAATGTTGCGGCAGTAGAGGGGCATCCCAACACTGCGAATAATAGAAATGAGATAGTGGATAGTGGATAGTGTAATATTGTGGGGAAACTAAGAGAGAGTTTTACGGCGCGGTTCGTCGACAAAGACTTGTGCCTAACAATGTTCAATATCAATTAGCCGATGGACAGGCTCAAGCGTGTATATTTTATATTAATCGCATAAACAGGTCGGTGTCTCGTTATAAACATCCACACTTGTAGTAAAGCGTCTGGTATGCCTGAGAAGCGTTTGGAAAATATGTAGTTTATAATGAAGTGCTTTGGAAATTAGGGGTTGTACCACCTCAAGGAGTTTAATGTAATCACCTAAGCTGAATTCTTGAGCCACGTCAATAAATTGGAAAGGCTTATAAAAGAGTATGATTACTTTATAACTTTCAGATTTATACGAATCCCCTTGCTCGCGAGTTTTCGTTATACAATAAAAAAAGACTAATTCGATTATGTTGGCTAAATCAATCTTCATTTTTTTGCAACCCATGAGTTTGATATGATGACATAGGGTGTACAAAATTGCCGGTCAGGGCCAGTAAGAGACAAATACCTTCCATTTTGTTATGCACAAAATTTATCATCAATAATTAAATAACTTTTGTTCTGAAAATATATAAAATTAGTTCCAACTTTATATTGCGGGCGCTTGCCCGTTTTAGTTATCCATATAATCATCTTATCAGTTATTGCTTTGCCAACTTGTCACCATTTCGTTCGTTTGAGTGTGACTGATGTATAATACGATACTTTTTGGTCGATTCGCTACCATTTGTTCGTTACACTACAATTAGTTCGTCAATAAAACTTCGTAGTCGTTAGCGCGAAATTTACGAGAACGCGTGATATACGCGATTGACTGCCGATGCGCGTCGCTGATACAAGTTCTGCCGCGAGGGCGACTACGCGCACGTGGAAGCCCTGCGGGGTTGAGGGGGCGGGACCAGCTTTGGAATCTTTCGGAAAGGAAAATTGTTTTGTAAAGAGAGATTGATTTACGTCAGTCTTTGAATATATCGAATCAGGTACATTATTTATTACACATATTCTTGAAGAAATTCACTGATTTGGATCCAAGACTGACCAGATATAGGATTTCCACTCCCTTGTAGTTGCATGCAAGTTTTATATTTGCGATTAGCAAGTAAGCTTTTAAATTCATGTGAATAGTTAACTTTACTAAACTATGTGTTTTTCTTCTTCTTAAAAAATAAACAAAATAAAATAAAATCTGAATTTGTGTTACGTAACGTTTACTGACAATAGGAAATTACTAATCTTCTGAAAAAAAAATAATAAAACACTCATGGGCACTTCCCTGTTCGAGTCGGAGATGAGAGCACCATGTCCCTTATTGCTCCGGCAAATTGTCACCATTTCATTTCTCTGACTCTACCAAGACACCTAAAACGAATTCGGCCGCTGACTGGAGGATAATTCTAGCGACCGGCTGCTCTGATCGGTGGTTTTCCGTAAGTTCTCCGGTCAACATCAGGCAAATGTCGGAGCAGTACTCTATCAAACGGACCAAGGACCGCTTTCCTTCCTTCCTTCCTCTTCCTTGTCCTACCCACATCCCTGACATACACATACACACACACGTACATGAATTACACTACCATACACATCGGGAAACCAGTTGAAACTTGCCCCGGCTGAAGTGGAAACCCGATTTTAGGAGATATTTGGTTGAGGAAACTATGCTAGCCAAATTCTACGTCGGCGATAGTTCTCATCATCCAGCGGGAGAAGATCACTTCCTCCTCCCGTAATAAACTGTACTACACTTCCAGGGCTAATGACCTTAGCAGTTGACGCGTCCGTAAACACTAATTAATCAATCCATTCCAATTTTTTTCAGTTTGTAGATCGACAACCTTGCACTGGATGCATATCAACAATCTCTCGTGGTGTTGATGGATATTGACATGCAGAAATCGTATGCTTATTGAGATCACCTTTTCCGAATTTCGTATCTCAAAGAACATAACACGTAAAGTTAACGATTAAATGTAAGCAATATCGATTCTCTATTGAATATATTTTTGTTGAGGTACTACATATCTTTTTAAAATAGAAATTATGAAATTGGTCTTTGACTCAGACGTAGAGCAGTAGACATGACGTGATCGTCACAATACACCGATACCAAATATGTCAATTCACTTAATTCATTGGTATTTGACTCTCTGTATCATGTATTTTTATTTAATTATTAGTGATCGTGTTAATCTTCATTTACTCTTCATTAAGTGATCATAACAGACCGCGAATCGTTGTGTAATACGGTTATGAATATAATTAATGAATAATTATTAGAAATATCATGTTTGTCTTTAAGCAAAACGACAGTTAAAAAAAACTTGTGTAAACACAATTGGGAACATTCACTGTCTCTTTCCTATTTGAGTAATAAGGAATCAGTTGTAAATGAGGAAGATGAGCATATGGCAGGTTCGAGCTGGAATGCGCCCACATAATCCTAAAAGATTGTCTCCATTATTTTCTTCGCCGCTAGAGTAATTTTGTATTTTTTGGCTGTATCTATAAATTCTGTTTCCATGGCACGGGCTCATGTTCGGGCTTTGACTGAATATTTTGGGAACAATCCCAGGAAACCAGTGTGGCTGGTTATGTTTCCTTCGGCATGGCTTGCGTTGCGGATGTTGTCTGTCGACAGGGACCTCTACTTGGCGTAACGGGTTTTGAATCTCTGCTCCCCCGGCGTGACTCGCTGTGGCGTTTCGTGCTCTTTATCTCCTCCAGGCGGATTCTGCAAATGGCCTCCTGCCGAAAAAAAGGATGCGAGCGGTTTTATGCCCCCTTGCTGACGTGATTTCTGCTGTAAATGCGAACATGTGTACTTCAGAGTTTTGCATCAAACACGAACATCAGTTCGTGACGACACACAAGCGTTATTTTGCATGAGATACGGAAGGGCATAATGTGAGCTTCACGATTGGCTAGTAAGCACGTGCTCAGGTGTATGCTGTTCCCGTGAGAATGTTATTTTCCATATATATTCGTTCCAGACCTTACACCGGGTTAACTTTAATTTACTTGCTTTATTTCACAGGGTGGACACATTGATATAATATTAAAATATATAACTTTTACCAGGAAGATAAAAGTTATATATTTTACTTTATTATAACTCGTAAAATGTGAAGTGGTTCAAACTTGATAACCTGCCATTTCACTTTCGTTTGCACTAACTAAATTAATAGTGAAAGAAACAGTTTTTGAGTGATAACAATAATTTGTTTGTTTGTTGTTTGTTCATAACATAACATTTTAAACTCAGAGACTACTATATTAGTACATGTTTAGGTTTGGAAAGTTACAAACCTGTATGTCAACATTTCAAGCAATTGTTCTAGAAGATATGTTAACGCATATTAAAGAACGAGTATCAAGCAAAGTACGGCTAGCCGAGCAGCGTGTATAAACGTTCTTTCCATCCATGCGTGACTAAACAAAGCGAGATGGAGCTCGTCGTGTGTGATCTTCGTGTCAGTTGCAGGAGATGAAGAAAATGCTTCATGGAACATTTTTTGTGTGTTGGTCGGGACGAGTTGTTTTAGATTTCAAAGTGCATCAGTGAATGAGGAACGTTGCTTTTATATTGAAAACTACCAGCTTACATCATTGCACCAAGAAACAATCGAGTATGTAACAAAAGTATGTTGTGGACTGTCAATGCACTCGCATTAACATTTTTGGGATAACAAAAATTGTGGCATATTCAAGTTAAAATAAAATTAATATAACTGAAAATTAACGTAACATTAAAAAAAATGTTGCCCATTAAGTGCCTGTCATTTGTATTTTTATGACAGTACCTGTTAAATGTTTTAGAATATGTTCATGTAAGGTATAGTTTTGCGTATTAGGTCAGTATACATAATACCTGACATGTATGTTTTAAGTATAATACTTATTTACCCTAGACCGAAGTTCACATACCCTTACTTGTAAAAATTATCGTAAAAATGTTTCAGGTGTCTTTTTGGAAGCAGGCTGTCACCATTTTAAATTTAACATCGAATCCCAGAAGTTTCACAAGACCGTCAACCTGTCAATCTTCAAGTGTTCCGTGAACTTCAACGTGCTGCCTCTCGATCGGAAACGTAGAGAAAAAGGGAGGGAGTGACACTCGAGAATGCCTGCGTGACAGGTTTCATTTCTCCCGCGCTGGCCGCGTTTGTGTTTCTGTGTTTTCCTTCGACCGCCACTCCAAGGCGGAATCTTCCACTAGGGGCGAGGGCATCGTGTGAACAATGTGGACGACTCCACGTGCAGACGACGTGTGGAAGCTTCTTGATTTGTCGCCGGGTTGATGCCACAGTGTGGTTAGAAAACGGTATTGAAATCCCCTACTGGAGACCTCGTAATAGCTTATGTTTATCTGAATACTTACGTACTCATAACGGAAAACACGTTATTTGTCCAATAAGACAAGAACTATGAAAACATCTTTCTTCTTCTTTACTTATTATCAGAGTGTATCTTTCACGGGTCGTTTGCGACAAAATATTCATTATTAGATCATGTGTAGTTATGATGTTGTGAATGAAGACTAGGTTTGTCTTTGCTCTCCCAGCCGCAAAGATGGAAACTACAACGCCTTCCGCTGGTTTCGAACCCATAAATTTAGAGAAGAGCGCTGACGGCCGTAAGCACCTTGTTCTTGCCGGATCCAGGGAAAGAATATTTCCAATTACTACATTTTTAAAATTATCGTAAACATTGTGTATCCAGAATACGGAACATTTGTGAAGTTGTAGTCAATTAAATAACGCCATGCTCTGTAAATTCTTAGTTTCTTTTTACTGATACCACAATGTTGTAACTTGCTGCACAAGTCAAACTGTCTGTACGAAACATTCCGCAATCTTAGAGACAATTGAAAAGAGCACATGCGATACGTTACAACTAAAGAGTCTAAAGAAAGATGTACATCTCTTACGTAAATATTTCATCAGAGATCTTAGCACGTTTATAATACTTTTTCTTTATTTAATTTCTTTGAACTTTTGTGAAAACAGTTAATGCCACTGAGAACTTTAATTATCTTAGTCTTGTATTTTACAAAAAATTAATTAATTTAAAATAATATATTTGAAAAACTTTATCGATTCTTACGTCCTATATTTATATTAGTACAATTTTATCTCACTTCATTATCATAAAAAATAAACAATTTACCGTAAGCCTGAGGGAACACGATCATTGATATTAAATATCATATTAAATATCATTATTGACACTAAAACCTATACGTTTTATCTACATAATGTAACACAAACATAGATTTTATTAATTCGGATATCAATTTTTATTTATTAATATACAAGCTATTAAAAAAATTCAAAAAATGAACTCCTTTTATATCACGCATGCACAGACACTTTCGTTACAAACTGGATTTCTCTGTTTCTCTCGGAATTAATTTTCTCTTGTTACCCGTACTGAAGTGAAGCAGAGAAACCACACTGTGGCTGTTAATATGTAGGCTACATCAAATTTCGAAAGTGACGGACAGAGTATTCAATGCCTAAACGCAAATTCAGCACACCCGTTAGGCTCGACAAATGCCGCATTGAACTGAATCCCGTTCTCTGACAGAGCAAATCCCTCCCAATGACATTTCCTCTGGTACATGTTCCGCCTGGTGGCTGATACTTAAGCACAATGCACCGAGTGGTGGGACGTAACTTATTCTCTTTTGTATGACAAAATCCCGACAAGTAATGTGTGGAGGTTTTCGGGAACAGTTTTCGTTTTTTAGCGCCGGCTCTCGGTGAATTTGACATTACCGAAGAAGCGCAGAAAGTAGGTACCAGTTTTGTTATGATCTTTGTACATAACAATAACAATACGGCAATAAAAAATTACATTTATTTTAGGTTTACGAAAGCGATAATTAAGACAAGGTAACCATGGGATTAATATTATTTGTTATCCGCAATGCGTATCTAAAGGAGAACTTTACGAAAATGAGATACGAATCGTAATAAGTGTTACCACAGCAAATGTTCTAATAATTTACTATCTGCAATTGACAATGATCAGTTTCGTAATGAAAACGAAAGTGCTCACTCAAGTGTCTTAATAATCCATGGTCTTCTGAATGTAATTAATACTGAACTGTGACCTTTTCTTGATCAATATTTAAATGTAAACACAAATTATAATACTTCAAATTTCAAGAAAATGGGTAACATGTTGTGTACACATTCATATCAAAACATGTTATTACAATTCTCTATTGGTTATCGAACTCGGCCTTGATAATTATCCAATTTCATACTGTAATACAATGGCTTAGAAATATTATTTTGTAAATAACAATTATAAATGTAGAGTGTAAGGGAATCATTAATTGAAATAATGAAGAAAAAAAAAAGAAAAAAAATGCGACGACACTAGCAGAATAGATTATCTAGCCGAGTGGTTAAAAGTACATCAGTATATTTCCTCTCAGCGGAAATAGAAATATAGGTGTGATTACGAAAATATCATTTTACTGTAGAGAAAGTGGACAGTAGTTGAAGGTACTCACTTTATATATAGAAATGTAAAATTTGATTGTTACATTGAAAAGGGATTTGTAACATATTTTTTATATTTTAGGTTTTATTATCTCTAAAGTGTTAATCTCTTTGAGCTGTCGTGAGCTCGAAAAACATTGCGACAACACTCTTTCTTTCTAACAACGCGTCGGCACACAACTACTTCTCGTACACCTGAATTCACGTAACGAACATTGAATATTCTCCCTGAGTCTATGGCAACTAGTACGAAGGAAAGCGAATTAGCAAAAAGAATAGGATGGTGATAAAAATAAAATGAACAGAGAAACGGTACACTTCAGAGTATGTGTGAATGGAAGGAAGAGTGAATTCATCGCAAAATTTACTATGAATCACAGGATTTGGTTATCACCTTTTGTTGCGTAGAGATGGGAAGCTATATTGTTACCCACTGCATATTGCTCCGCCTAAATTACCATCTCCGTAAATCTCGAAAAACAAAACAAAATCACATTGCCCACGACAGCGAAGTAGATTGCAAGCAACACCGTGATAACGCACATCCTTTCCAATCTCGCCCTACCCCCGTCCCGTCCCGCCCCGCCCCGTCCCGCGCCACGTGAACGCACGTGAGCGACCGAACGTCGATTCCGCTACCGCCCCAGAGGAAACGAGGCGGACGCAGCGCCGCCTTCAGCCAAGTTGGGTCGTCAGCCGCCCGATGGGCGACGCACACGGGTCGGAAATGGATGCAATGGGCGCGCTGCGAGTGTTCGCCCGCCCACAATCGGCGAGCGCGAGCGCCAGCGCCGCCGCCAGGGGCGCTGTTGGCCGCTCGCCGCCACCGGCGGATGGCAGCCTCGGGAGCGCGTTGTCGATAGAGGGGATTTGGCGTGTTGTCGGGTCGTAACTTTCAGCTATCTTTGTTTCGTGTCACTTTTTATGCGTGCTTGCGGCTTTCCCCTAATTTTCTAGAACGGTGTTTGTTGTTGTTTGTGATGTGAGTGGGTCCCATAGGGCTGATGCAGAGGGTTAGCTTTGGATTGTCGTAAACTAATATCGAAATATTTTGGTTTATGTATAAAGCTCCATTATTGTTGTGGGTATGTTATACGTTATACTATTAGAATCGCGCCCCGCCGCCGTTTTCACGTTCCGTCAGCGTTGCTACCACCTGGTGTTATCGTGCTACTACCGCCCCCTTGCTGTCGGCTCCTAGCTCATCCAGGTGAATTGGGAATTTCATTTAACTGAAGCGTCATCTTTTGCTGCAGCCAAATCTAGTGGGAAGTTACAACAAAATTAATGACGTAAAAACTTTCTTCGTGAAAAATACTTAGATGTTAGATGTTCCAATTTCCATATAGGCCAAACTGTGTTGAATTTCATCGATCTCAAACAAACCAATATCCTCACGCACACTCGTGCGTGTGCGTGCGTGTAAATGTGTGTTATATTTGTATATCTATCTTCATTATTTACATTTCTATATTTTATTCAATTTCGATTTCTTCATTTCGGTTTTCTCAGTTGGGTGCACATTAGTTGTGGCTTCATTTCTTATGAGCTAAAGAAGCGGATTGTCGATAGAGTTTATCAGTAGGAAGCACGTAATAACTTCGGACTATCTTTGCTTTTGTCGTTTTTCTTGCGTACTTCTTGTTTTTCTATTTTTCTTGAGCGATATTTGCTATACTTTGTTGTGCTACCCGCGGCGCTCGTGGACAACATTGAATTGTCGTAACCTAATTTCAGAACGTATTTGTTTCTATTTATCTTTATTATTCTCATTTCAATTTCCTTAGTGGGGTGATTCAAGTTATGAAGCTTTCACATTACGCATTATCGGGAGCGAATTGTCTGTGTTTTAGAGGGCCGTTGCATCGTATCTTCAAGCTAGGTGCATTTCTTACCTTTTATACGAGATTTTTTTCACTTGCTGTTTTCAACATGTTGGCAGTCGTTTCCGTAGCTAGGTGGTGCTAATGACTGGTAGTTTTTTAATATATTCTGATGTTACGCAATATTTTGAAAGCATTCTTTTGACAGTATTAAAATATCTCTTCACTTTTCATTAATCACTCCGTTATAAAGTTAATCGCACAGAAACATAATTACGGATGAAAATGTTAAATTTCATTTTCGTACAATGATAACCCATAGCGTTGATATCAGCGGAAACATTAAATAGGCAAATTTGAAATTTTTTCGCCTTCTCATGGTACTAGAAATAGTGAAAAATAGATGTACAAAACACATTACTCAATATACAGTATACCAACGCCACCAATTGTTGAAAGTTTTTTGGTGGACTTTGGTAATTTTTTTATGGACACGAAAACCTTAGAGATAATCTGGGTATATGTCTTAAGAAAATTACAATAATAATACACTGGAACATTCTTCATTCCCAATTAATACGTTTTTAAAATAAAAATGTGCTTTTTTGTTTTCTTTTGCATTGAAACGCACAGTACAGACTTAATTTCAAAGGAATATTTGTCGCACACTATATTCATGAATTTTCAATGCTTGTTATTGATTTAATTAATATAATATTGTTTTAATAAACTATATCAATGATATAGTAAAAAATAAATTTTAATAATTATTGATGAATGCTATGATTACGTTTCAGACAAATATTCATGTTTTTTATTAATATTGCTCCATTGTGCCTTAAATTATATGCTCTTCTTTCATTTTCTGTACCCAACACTGCTGAACATCCCCTTACTGAGCTTTATCTTCTTTACGCTGCAGAACTCGGCATTCATATTTACCTATAATGCTTCCTGTTCTTATCTTCTAGGCATCCCTTTATCTTAGACATACGTTTTTTCACTCAGTGTTGTTTCCCCCAACGTTCTACTTGCAGGGGCTGCACGGCATTCTTCGGAGCTGCAGTCTGTGGTACAACGGGCCCCGCCCCTTTCCACCCTTCCGCCCCCGCAGCCGTTTCGTTTCCGCCTCCGCCCCCTCGGAAGCACGCGACGGCGGCGACCGCATGCCGCGAGGACGCTTCCAGCCCATCCCGCTTCCGCCACACCCACTCCGCTGCCGCTGTGCATCGTCCCCCCAACTCTCTGCTCCCGCTCCACTCGACACCCGCTCCAACCCACCCCACTCCAACCCGCCCTCGCTCCAACTCGTCCCCATTTCAACCCGCTCCCGCCCAATCCGCCCGCGCTCAACACGCCCCCGCTTCAATCCGCCCCGCTTCAATCCGCCCCGCTTCAATCCGCCCCGCTTCACTCCACCCCCGATATACTCCATCCCCACTTCACTCCGCCTCCGATCCACTTCACCCTTGCTTCAATCCACCCCCGCTTCACTCCACCTGCTCTTTCCTCCATCCCGTTTCGCTCCATCCCCGCTTTACTCCATCCCCGCTTCACATCAACCCCCGCTTCACATCCATCCCCGCTTTACTCTACCCCTGATATACTCCATTCCCACTACACTCCACCCTCTATTCACTTGGCCTCCGATCCATCCCCTACCGCCGATCTCTCACTCGCATCACTTGTCAACTCTTCCTCGTCAGCCCATCCCTGCATCGTCCCACTTTCACATCCTTGACCGGTCCCTCTCTAGCCCTATCCCCGCTTAGTTACGGCCCAGCCCCTGCACTCCCCCCGAATCTTTTCCTGCTCCACCCCCTCAGCCACGTTCGCACTCAGCATCCGCCCCGCCTCACCGCCCCGCTCCCGCATCGCCTTCGCCGCAACCCGGCGGCGCCTCCGTCGCAGCCCCAGCCAGCGACATAATGGGCGTCGCGTCTTTTGTCGGCAACTTTCGCGAATTATACTCCGCGCGCGCGCGCGAAACAAGATCTCGAAAAATTACGCAACTTTGTAACCTTGCGGCTGCACCGGCAGCAAAGCGTGGAGCGCGTGAAACAATGACATTATCTGCTGCAGAACGAGGAGTTTTTCCACGGGTCCGCGCCCGCGGCTCTGCTGATTAAATCTCCATATTTCCTCGGCCCAGCGACGGGTCGCATGCCGCGGGGCCTTGGACGCTTTCCGCCTCCCACTTTATCCTCCATAGCCCTTAGCCTTTCCGCCCCTCCGAGTCCACCTCCGCCTCGCCTCTGCGACTCCCCTTGCCTACACCCTCTCACAGCCTCTATTGCTCCCTACTCCACGCCCCGCCCCGCCCGCCACCTTCCGATCTCACCATCAGCACCAATACCCTTTGCATCTGCCCTCTGCTCTCCTCCCTCCACCCTCCGCAGTCCCTCGCCTTTCCATCTTCTCTGATCTCCACCGTCACTCTGCATTTCTCCCTGCCTTCACACTCCCACAGTCCCAATTCCATTCCTCGATCTCCATTCTCATATCCGACCATCAGCCTCTTACCATTTGGTTCTGCCGTCTGCTCCCCTTCATTCTCCAAGTTCTGACCATTGCCCTCCTGCTTTGTTCGCCGTCCTTCTCCTTGCTCTACCGTCCGTTTACATCCCTCTTCTACTTAACCCTCCTCCTCGCTTCACTCTCTCCCTCTCTCCAATCTCTTTCCTTCACCACTCCTGACCCCTCTACGCTTTCCTCCCCTCCCGACTTCCACCCCCCTCTTCTTGATCCTCGCGGCAAGCGCCGCGCCCTCGCGATCGGAATAACGGAAAGTCGCGGGGTAGGCGTTCCATAAGCTGTTTCCCCTAACTTTTTCCTTCGCTCTCTGATGAATTTTCTCGACTTTTCCACCTCCCCGGGTGCTCCGTGCTGTGTAACCAGCGTCGCCCCTTTCGTGGACCCTTCGCGGCCTTGCTAGCCCCCACGCAAGGGTAGCAGCTGCTGCCGTTGCCGACTACGCTATTTTTGCTCCCGTCATTGTGGAAATCTAGAGTATTTGCGTCAAGATTCTCTGATTTTTATCGTATCATACGTATTTCGTAACTAGCGTACTCGCTGATATTAAAATTGCCACGTTCGCTTGATTATTAATTTCCTCTCTGCATTTAATTTACTTCCCTATCGCTCACCTACATTTAACCTAATGTAACCTTTATTTTGTCATCCAAGATAGACTTTTCCGCTCCGTTTCCCTTCGCTCCAGGGTTCCTGCGTAAATTTACCTTTATGTCGGTAAACAATCTTGCCGACTGAGATTCTTCAATGTTCTTACCGTCTCTGTGCTCCAGGGTGAATTTACCACTGAAATTGCATTTCCAACTTATTATTCATAACGTCATCTACATTCATTTCTGTCGTTGTTTATGTCACAAGTCAAATCATAATATGACGGACTTTATCTAAAACATTAGCTTCATATCTCAAATATTTGTTGCCTCTTTATGTAACTTTCTCTCTACTTCCATTCGTTTATCTTATTCCTCCATAGCTGTCACAATAATTATGATACCAATAAGTACCATTGTTACCATATCACAATTTTTCCTTTACTTTTCTCTTAATTATCTTCATCTGTAATCTCGTTCCTACTATTACTACCATCACCTCCACTACCTTCAGAACGTCCATCACATTCTCTACCAAAATCACTAATGCAACAAAACCACTAATCCGCCCTATGCCATCTCCAGTACACACCATCTCCACCAACACAACCAAGAACAAAGAACCGCCATCACTAAGACCGTCCCCACTATCACCATCCCCACCATCAGGATCAGCGCCGTCGTACTCCCCTTCTGCTTTCTTTTTCCTCCAAGGCCACTGCAATCTCTACTGTCGCCGCCACATTCCCTAGCGACGCCCGAATCCCCGTACCCCTCCGATACCCTTGCGTGGCGCGGCGCGGCGAGGCGCGGTGGCTCGCGTTCCTATTCCGCCCAAACGGAATATAATCCGCGAATCCCCCGCGGTGATTCAGCATATAACTTCCGGAGGAAAAAGCCAAGTTGGTTTCCAGTCGAGTACGTCGCACCCTCGCGACCTCGGTGCTCCCAGCCGCTGCAGGAGCGCGCTCTGTGAGGACGGGGAGCGCCGAGGGCAGCCGGGCGATGGGGCCGAGGAAGCCGGAGGTCGTGGAAGACGGCTGCGCGATTTCTTTCGCGGACGTAATGGACAGCGCCCACACCGTCCACCCCCGGATTCCGACGGCCAGCCACTCCGTGTGGAATTTCTGGGCCGTAAGGTGGTTTCTTTGTGGGTTATGTCGGGGTTCTCCCGTTTCCTCTGCCTCTCATTCCTTCGCTGTTCCGCGATCATTGACATCATTTTTGCTAAAACCTCATTGGCTTCTGAGTCATATGGCTCAATGACCTCACAATTTAAACATCCCTTTTAATCCACAGTTAATAATAATAAATGTTAATTATAATATATATTAATAATTTACAGTACGCACAAAAAATGAATGAAAACTATGCAGTCTTCGGCCATGGGAGAGGTGTCTGTGTCTTAATTAGGCACCAAAGACTTAAGTAAAAATTAAAACAATTAATATGTTTCGATTTGGATCGAAAAATTCTAAATTTTCTGGAATACTTCACTTTTGTTGTGACCTCTATGTCATATAATCTTCTATCTCGTACACATTTCCAAGACTTAAGTCCTATTGTAGATGACTGAAGTTTTTGCGTCATTTACGAAAAGCATGCGTATTGCAATTCTGACGGTCGGTTGTCGAGGTCGCGCGTGAGACAAGAGTGTCGTGATAAGCGCACTAATTCCGTCAATTCTTAAATTGTACGTTTTAGTCATAGCTTTTGGAAAAGAGAAGACGTTTCCCTTATCAATACTTGTAAACTTACTTAGCGCTTCGACTCCCTTTAAGTATATTCTTCAGGACGTTATAGAAAAAGAGCAGTGAAGCATGTGTTGCGCAGAACAAAACAATCCTCAGCAAAATGACTTAAGAAAGACTTGTCCGTCTAACAGAGAATATGATAGTGGTGTGTTTTTTCTTACACTTTAAATAACTCACTGTGCATATCTCATACAACAACGAGACTCAATGTATTTTAAGCACGAGTTTACGTCGCGCGTGAAATATGCCCAGGATATTCCAGGACCCATGGAGATGGAGTGAGATCGACGTTCTCTTGTGGTGGAGAGGCGACAGCGGACAAGGCAATCGAAAACATAGTGAAAAATGGAGAAGAAATATAAAAAAATGATGAACGATAGAAATGAAAGAAAACAAGTCGAAAATGACACCGTATGCTCCACGTCAAAAAGAAAAGAAGAAAATCGAAGGGAAAAATAGGAAACGTTGAGGAGAGGGAAGATAATGAATAAGCAGAATGAATGAAGAGAAGACGGGTGGTAATAAAAAGGTAAGAAGAAGGCGAAGAGAAGGAGGTGGAGGTGGGAGTGGAGCGTGTGGCGGCAGCGGAGGCCGGAAGCGAGCGCCGCGAAAGCCCCAGTGTGTGTTCAGAGCGAAGCGGGGCCGCCGGCGCGAGGTGGGGAGGAGGCAGGGGCGAGGGCGCTGGCTCGCTCACCAGGGGCTCGTTACAGCCTGGCCTC